>VXAZ01007367.1:792942-1105949 GCA_013399875.1 Gymnorhina tibicen
CCTTCTGATACCAAGTTCAGACTAGACTTGAAATATTTGAAATCTTTCACTAAATAGCTCCCCATCTCTGCAGTGGGATTTGAACTGCTTCCTATCAATTTCCAAGGCTCTCCTGTATTTTCCACCATCACAGCAGCAGCATGGCAGGCTGCTTTCATGGTTGCAGTAATCTCCACTCAGAGAGTCAGTATCAATAATAAACTGTTACCCATAGTTTATCCTAAGTGCCTTCCAAAGGTAGTGATAAACTTTCATTTTTCATAAGTTTATCATCATGCTGACGTTCCTGCCGTGCCTATGAACTTAGCCCCGTGATTAAATTATTTTTGACAAGCCAACAGTATTCTGTGATTTTTAACTTGGAGGAAACTAAGGGTTTTGAGAAGTCCAACTTCTTCATGAATGCTTATTTGGAGGACCACTATGAAAAAGAAAATAGCTGTATTTCTGCTGGATTGTTTTCTTTTCCTGGCAGACAGCAGTGTAGTGCCAGGCCATTCTTCATACTGAATGGGATGGACATCTTTGAAATGGTCATGAAGTGTGTGGGTAGCACAGGAGCTGTGTGCTTCTTGTTTGTAAAATGTCCCAGACTGCATTTACGCCAGTGAAGTGGCTGAACTGCCATTAGTGTGCATTTTTGCATTAAAAAGTTACTGTAGAAAGTGTCTGGACAATTGTAAATTTTATATCTCTTTGTAAAAGCTCTAGATATGATCCAGGGAACTCCAGAAGAATTAAGTGGGATGTCTGCAGCTGATAAATGAGTTGAAATAATAGCAGGCAATTGAACATAGATATTTTTGAAATTCTCAAAGAGAAAGTCATCTGCCATGATTTGCTGTAGCTTTTCTTTCACATCCAGCAGCAAAAGTTAACCCTTTTCGGCACTCAATAAGCTAAATCATGATTTAAAAGGATTAAAAATAGGTAGGCATAGGATACAGGGAACAGTATGAGCAGGCTGTCATTGCCATCAGAGCAAAAACCCCTGCAAAACTACCTCCAGGGTCTATTTTGGAGCTGAGTGAACAAAGTGAGTAGAGAATTAAATGCCAATGAGAGTGAACAAATGCAAACAAACAGTCTTAGTTGTGTTCACTTCTATCCAGAATGCATGGGGTGTGGATACAAGAAGGAAGATAAGGATAATGTAGGGACAGAAGAGGTGAGGGTGGAGGAAATAGCAGCACATGAGGTGAGAGTATCTGATTCTTGCTTCTGTAGAGTTTGTGACCTTTCTGTTAACGAGTGTCACGGTTGGGCAAGGCCTAATGCAGTCTTGCAATCCTGTTGTTTCTTGGTCTTCCACTGTGATCAGACTCTTTTTTTTAAATTTTAAATTTACAAAAAAGAAAATTTGTCCCTTAGCAATATTGTTGCTTCTGGCCAATGCATGTAGGCATGATTTGTGCTTTTAAGTAGCTCTGCCCATTGTTATGAGAACATGCTATTTGAAGTGTGGTGCTCATTTTGAGTTTGTACCATCATCCTCATGAGTTGATTTTAGCATTATTCATGGTGTCTGAAAAGATTGTGAGGCTGGCAGGAGTTTAGCAGTGCTAACTGAAGCCCCCTTTGGTTGGGACCCCTCTGTGAAGGTTATATGATTGCTCAGAGCCACATCTATGTGCTGCACAGTTTTCCAAGCAGTCTGGTCTTGGTATTGCAGTCAGTGATTTGATCTTTTATAAATTAGTTTAGTACAGCTCTGGATAATGTTCCAGCCTAATGCCCCTCTGTTGTGCAGTTCCTGTAACACATAATGGACTGGTGAAAACCATAGTCTTTAAACACTCTGTTCCCTGTTCCCAGTCCTTTTTCCTTCCTCTGTCCCTTATCACTTGTCTCCCTGTCCTTTCCCTTCTCATCAGACATGTAGTTGGGGTGCTTTAGGATATTTACTCTTTCACCTACTCTTTCACCTTTCTCTGCCCAATTCCACATTTCTGCTCTGTCTATGTGCTTTGTCTCAAACTTTGTTTAGGTTTATGGGAGAGACATGAATGGGGAGAAGGCAGAGCTGGAAGGGCTCAGTCCAGCTATTTTGGGCATCTAACTGAGATGACGTTCCTAACAACCACATTCAGGAGCCTGTGTTTCCTTTATCTTTGGTGTGCAGGGGACAATTCAGCACCTCTGAGGTGGACATCTATAGTGAGCCACTGCTCATTTCTGTCCTTATGGCTGTGAGGAAACCAACAGGAGGTTCTGTACGGATGCCACTTCTTTTTGCCTCATTAGCAGTCTAGTTATATCCACTATGGTTGTAATACGTGCACCACTTTATGGTCTGTATTGTTCAGTATTTTGTTTTGCCTTTCTAGCCAGTGGTCAAAGTTTATCAATGAATAATTAGAAACACTGGAAAAGAACCAGTGTGCTGCAGAGCAGGTATTTTCACATACAGGTGACTTGGTGCTCACATTGCATTTTTCAGCTTAAGTTGTGTGTATGCACTCATGCTCATATTTGAATATCTAAACTGATATTTGGATAGTAAATTGGTTTGGGGAAGCCATGTGTACTCAGCACAGTGGTAACAAGTGGTTATAATGACTGGCAATGTTTAGATTGCATATAGGTTATTCCATTCCTGCTGAAAAAAAATAGCTGCCTTGTTGAATTGTTGTGGCCTTAATGGGAGGTATCCTCTCTGCCTGTCATGTTTTTCTTCAGGAAAAGAACAGGATATGGAATAGCTTTGACATTTCCTTAGTCATTGCTTACTCATACACAACACACAATTAGTGGGGATGCAAAATTAGCTGAGCTAAGTTAATTTTCAGAGCGGTGGTGAAGAGCATGATGTGCCCTGGATTAACACTGTCCTCTTTCTTGACTGCTGTGATCTCCTCAACTGTGTTCTAGCCCTGAAGCACGTTAGTGTTAAGCTTTTGGACCCTTTATAAAACCCAGATGTGCAGCTGAATCAAGTGTTCCTTTTCCCCACTCGGGCTCAAATGTTTCAGTCAGGTTACCACATCACTGGAATAGCATTGCATCTCTCACAGGAGATGCAGCTTCTGCTACAAAGTGATTGTAGTATTCAGTAAAGCAAAATAACTGCACAGTAAGGGGGTGCATTTGAGGGAATGTAGGAGCTTGTTGTTTACTGCTTAATGAAAGCCAGGATATATAATGGATAAACTTGTAGTGTTTTATGTTTCTTTTTCCATTCTGTTCTAGAAAAAAATCTCTTTGAAAAGAGAACTGCCTGGGTGACTGAAAAAAGTGTATACTTTCTAGAAGTTTCTAGTTAAAAATCCTGTGTCTTGTTGGGTTTAAACTGCTGGTTTTGTCTAATTAGACTTTGGGATTTGATTTACCCCTCAGAAATATTTTTATGAACATTCTTTCTTCTGCCCAACTGAGAGACAGTTTGTTGTTACTTTTGTGGGTTTTTTTCTGGCAAAACTTTGTGTTGCAGCTATTTCTATGTTTCAGTAACATAATACACTCTGGGGGCAGATCTTGGAGATCTTTGACTCTAATGAATACCAGTCACGTGAGAGCAAATACATGATTTATTGCATGAGTATATTTTTGATAGTAATGCCTGGAGATTTTTTTAGTGGGGGGAAGGGAGATCAAGAAAGAGAAGGATGCAGTTGAAAGAAATTAGTGGCAAAGTGATGTTAACTCTCACCTCAGTTCAAGCCTGTGGTTTGCAATTCCAGCATTGTGAATGATCCCAAAACAAAAACATCCATCCTTTTCACATTTAAGAACAATCTTAAGGGAATTGTGTTGTAGAAGCAGATCTTAAAATGAACACCAGCAATATTGCTCAGGGCCTCTAAAACTGAAAGCCATTTCTTCTAGTATTTATTGTCTTTGGCAGGACTATTATCCTCTCTTTATATTAACTGCTGCGTGAAGTGTCGTCTTTGTCTTGCCAAAACTTCTGTTCATAACATAATTTATTCATAGGTTTCTTGCTTTTGATAAAGACTTAACAATAACGAGCCAGGTTCTGGAATGTGAAACGGTGAGTTCCTTTCCTGAGGCTGAATGCAGCAATCTGTCATTTGTGCTGTGCAGAGATGCAGGCTCTGAGGAGAGGTGACTGTCAAAACTGCATTGCTGCAGCTCCATGAAAGCCATAACAGAACAACTCATCCTCTTTTATGAAATCTAAATCAGGTTTCCAAAGATTAGTTCGTGGTATCCAAGGAGTAGTCATGTCTTTTTCTGTAGGTATGAAGATTTAATCACTTACTCTTGCTTTCTGACTTAAGTATGTAGAGATAAGCATTTAAATTACAGAATTAAGGGCCAACTTAAAAGCCTTTTGATTGGTCAAAGGTTTTGAGATCTGATTTCTGCAAAATTTTTATGTGAACTGGTGAATAGTAATGCTCTCAGGCATAACTTACAACCTCCCTAAAACATTAAATATATTTCTTGAAGATCTGGGAAACAAAAGAGTTAATAGATCAACAGAATGTTATAATTTTTGTTACATTGTCCCTAGTACTTATAGTTGCTTTTTTAATCAGTGTCTCCAAGGAAGAGAGGTTTAAAAATTCCTCGTTATTACTCTATGTATATTCCAATTAAAAGAAACAGAAATTTTTGTCACTTGAACTTCCGTGGCCAAAAGAGAGGTTGTGTCCTGCCTTCATGGCAGTATGTGTTGGTTGTTCTTAGTCAGCTAAGCAAGATATGATTTATCAGTTTAAAATCCTGATAAAGCTGAGCTACTAACAGACTTCCTCTGTTATTTACTTCACCTGTCTGCTTTACAAATAAAGTTTTAGTGTTCGCCTTAGCTGTAGCTTTACATGCAGCGCAGGAAGGTGTGTGTTTATCGTGGCTTTACTAATGCCCTCTTAGCAGCTGAGGCAAGATGTGTTCTAGAAACCTGTGAGCCATCATGTTGGCCTGGTAGATATTTCTTAGTGTTTGACAACATCCAACTGCCTAAACTCACTGCAGCTACTAACCAGTAGTTTAGTAAAACGTAAGTTCAGTCTTGTTATGTTCGTGGTAGTTTCCTTTTCTCAAATTACTAAGCATTTTCAAATGTATGTTTAAGTTCCAGAAAAATGAAGCAAGTTACTGAGAGTTTGAGAGATGGAGTCATGTGAAAGAGACTATGGAGAGCTTTTGAAGAGCTGATTTAAGTTCCTTTCCTTGTGGATCATGTTAGACACAGGGGATGCTTTAAAAGTGTTAATCATGACAAACACTTCAGTTGATGCCTCTTGGTTCACACTCTTTAGAGATCAGAAAGTTCTTCCCTGTCCCTATAATTGTTTGAAATCACAGCAGTAACTTTACCTTTGCAGTACAGAACCCCAAAAGGAACAGTGTTCATTCTTTGAAGTCCCTGTTACTGCTTCAGTATGTTTTTCTGTGGGATATTTCATGACTCTTCTCTCCTTTCATGTTCTTGCAATGCTGATCTGTGCTCTGTCGTCTCTCACTGACAGCAGCCATCACTGCGTATTGATCTGTTCCTTTCGTGACAGCTTCATTCCAGGCCTTCCTTTTGCTGATGGAATGACTTTTCCTTGGATGTACAGAATTACCCCCTCTGCTGTCCAACTGAGTACTTCAACCTAAGATAGTAAATATTTTATCCAAGTCTTTTATGTGTAACACTTAACCTCTTGAGGATCTGGTCTTGATTGAAAAACAAAACCTCCAAAACAGCCAGCAACCCACCCAGAGCCCTTTCTGGCTGCTTCCATAGGTAACACCCAAGATCACCTTGCCCCTATCACTGCTCACATTTCACATCTCTGCAGTGGTTCCCTTTGTTACTTTTGCATGTGGTATGTGAATCTCAGTATATTCTGAAGACTGCCTAAAGTTTAGGGATGAAGTGGATGCCTCTGCTCTCGATTCCCTAATGGACCTTCTGTCATCTTTTACTCCAGCTTCAAGGTGTGTTTATTAAATGTGTCTTTTCCTAAAGCCTTACAAAAGCATTTTTTGGTTGAGCACTGAACCAAAACATTGCCTTGTGTTGGGTATTTTGTGGGAAATGTGGAAAATACAGAAGAAGCAGCAAATTTGTGCATTTTAATGTTGCTTGGCATATCATTCACAAATACTATTCATGTAGAGTGAGATCTGAAAATGCAGTTAAAAGGGTAAAATCAAGAGGAAAGCCAGGAAAATGATGAGTAAAAATGCCTGAGAATGCCTAAGGATGCCTCTGAAACTCTGCAACCAAGCTGGTTTCAGAAGCCTGATGAAGCCGATCTTCTTTACAGCTAGAAAAGTTTACATACCCAGTGTGTGTATTAAATAAACCCAAAAGACTTTGTAGTACAATATTATTTTCTAATACTTTTCTTCTCTATGCTTTTTCTGGATTGCTTCAACAGGTGTTATAATTGTTACTAGGTGTGTTAGTCTCGTGTTTAACTTGTCTATCCCCCAGGTTCCATCATTCCAGCTCTTGTGATGTGCAGTGTGTTTTGTCCATGTCAGATGGTTCCATTGAGGAGATCAGAAAACACCCTCGAGTCTTACAGCACTCCCCAGCCAGGATGCAGCCGAAGCACGCGGTGCAAGTTTAGCTTTTTGCATTCTCTTCCAAACCTCAGTGTTCAATGATCTTAGCAAAGAGTGTCAAACAGCTGTGTCGTGTTCTAATGCACAGAGGAAGAAGATTTTCAGATTTTATACCTTGTAGACCAAGAGTGGCTAAGAAACACTAGGGAGACGTACCTGGGTTATCCCATAGCTTCCCTCCACAGGTGGATCTGTATGTTTTGGCACTTAACAAAGAAAATATTTTACTGTAGACTTAACAGTAAAAATCAGTAAGCTGAGAAGAGTTGTCAGGTATCTGAGAATCTTCTGAAAGCAAATTCAGTTTGGAATGGTGAAAACTTAATAATGCTGGGAAAAAGCAATTTGAGATAACTGTTTGGAAATGGGAATAACCAATAGAAAGGTTTGTTCATGCAAGTTTGGCTTTGTTTGGACATGAATTTAGTGTGACGACTCTGGAATTAGAAGGTGGTGTCCCAAACCTTGAATACTTGGGTTTTTTTAGCACCCTGACCTGGCTGGGTTTCAGGGTCATCACTCAAGGATGTGAAGGTCTGAAGTGCCAGGTTGAACTGAGCTAATGGGGGGATGCCGGTTCTGTTACATGATTTTAGAGTACGTGATGCTGTACAGATAGTGTCCCATGTTAATAGGTTTTAAAAAAATGAGGTGCTTTCTTCTATATTCATGTTTTTAATTTTTTTGTTAGTTTTCTACTGACTGCTTCTTTCTCCAGGTAACATTTTTCATTTTCATATATGTAAATATAAGGTGGCATAGAATCAGCAGAACTTCCTTTTCTTCTTTTAACATGTCAAAGAATTCTGAGCCCACAAGTCTCCCTCAGAAACAGGCCTGCAAACCAGGTAACCTCTGGGCTCTGGATTTTTCTGAACCAGGTACATTAGTGCACAAGTGCTGAGCACCTTTTAAAGCAAAGGCTGTGTCTGTCAGGCAAGATATGTTCATCCCATACTTGGGCACATTCTCTCAAAGGCAAGATATTGCCAGATATTATTTTGCTAAGTTTTGCTAAACTTGGTCTTTGCTTCCACCTTGCAACTATGCAGAACTTTAGTGTCTTGTCTTTCCAGGGATCAGTGCTGTGTGGTTCTAATGCACTTAACAAGTAGTGCTTTTGGGAACATTTTTCTACACAAACATCCTCTCCTACCTGGACTTTACCTGAAGGAGGCAAAAAAGAAGGTGTTCCAGATATTATATTTCATTTTTGCATCCCACTCATGCCCCACTTGAAGCCAAACTCTAAAAGGGATGAAATCCAACCAGTTGTTAACTCATAGAAACAACAAGTGCATCTGACAAACAGCAGCTCATTCATTCTCATTCAGTGACATGGAAACCCCCAGAGAGTGGGAAAGAAGGAGCCTCCTGCTTTGTAAACCTCCTTTGGTGTCTGACAGAAACATGGCATGCTTGCCTTGATGTTTGGATGTCACCAGGAATTGCTGAGAATGCAAGAGGAAAAAAATTAGTTCAGGCTATGAGGAATAGGAGGAAAAGATGAGTTTTATGTAAACCAAGTCAGAAAAACTTTAGAAATAATTGTTCAAACGACCTAGGAAAGCTGATGGAATGTCATAGTTATGGAGGCTTTTTGGCAGAAGTGGTATTTATTGGCTGGGTTTAGTTTAGCACAGAGAATGTCAACTACGTATAAAGTTGTTAGTGCTGGAAAACCCTGCTGCAAAGAGGCATAAAATGCAGCAAGCTGTGTGGTGCACACCAAACCTGGTATGCCTGAAAACAGCAGGTTCACACAGACACAGCCAGCATCATTTGAGTGTGCATATTTTATAAATACTGATTTATTATCTAGATCCAGTGGTACTTTCTAGGAATGATTTACCCTAACAAGATAGAGCACAGACGGATTGCAGCATTTTCATGCACAGAGTTGTCTCCTAACTCCTGTGCTGACAAGATTCTGAAAGTGGACTTCGGATCCGGATTTGTGGGAGGGATTTCTTCATTGACTCTCTATGAAACATTGCATGGACGAAAATGAAACCATATGCAATTCACTACACAGATCTGGTTTTCATTTAAATCTTTTCCTGTATTATATTTTCTGCTAGTAGAGGAGAGAGAAACAAAGTGCTAGATGAATAGTATGGAGCTTAAAATGAAAGGAGTGTGGTTTTCTTTTTTTTTTTTAAGTGAAGAAAAAAATTTGATCAGCAGTATAATTTTGTGTAGGATTCTATATAGAAAGAAGATAATTTGTATATAGTAGGTTGGAACATCTGTTAATTTAAGTCTTAGTGAATTGAATTGATATCATAGATCTGGGAGGCTGCTGAGTTAATAGAGCTGTACCACAGGAGAGGTACACTGAGTGTAGGCACCACAATGTAAAGGTTTTGATGAACTTTGCACACAGAACTAAAATATGCAGGAGTGTCTGATACTGTTCAAAACATAGCTGGTGTGGAGTTGTGGAAAATGTCTCTGAAAACAGTGCAGTAGATTTACTCAAGAGTCTCAGGGTTTAGATTTTTTTGCCTAGTTTTGAACAGAAGTTCAGCTTTTAAAAGTTCACTGAGACTCTTTAGTGCCAAGGTAGTCCCTTGGTTTTTGCACTTTTCCCAGCGTCTGGGAAAAGAAGCTCTGCAGGATGAATAAAACAGAGTAAAGCACTTTAAACAAAGCTGAGCTTTTTCATGTATTGGGTATGTTATACTTTGAGTTCAGTCTGTGAGTGAAGGACTTAACTGGCTTGAAAGGGAAGTTGTGAAGATCTTCTGCATCTTGAACTTTTTAGAAGCTGTACAAAATGGAGCTCTTCAGTGATAATTACCAGGTGCTCAGCAATATGTGTGTGCACATGGTAAACACCCAGATTTGTCCAGGGATTTCAGGCTGTGTTACCCGGCAGTGTAAACAGCATGGTAAGGAATCTTCATTTGGTCAGGGTAGTAGTGAAAATTAACCAAAGGAGATGAATCCCTAGGTCCGGTTTTCTTAGATTTCCAAGCAGAACATCTAAATCTGCTTGAAAAATAACAACACTATGATAAAGGAACATTGCAGACAGGACGTGTTTCTGCACGTCCTGTCAGCTTCACGGATTAAAGAAGGCTGAAGGACCAGTTTCAGTTGCTAGATCTCTTTAAAGAGACTTTCAGTGTTTTCATGTAACTATTACAACAATGCTAAAGCAGCTTCTGAGCAGTAGAAATGCGCATATCAAGTGACAGTACACACTTTATGCAGTGAAGAACTGCACAAAGAGGCACTGAGCTCACAAAAGCCATTGGAGGGCCTTTGAGAAAACCTCAGTGGATCACAGGCTGATGACGCTGCTGTCGTGCAGTTGGTTGAAATCTGTCTTGATTCAGTTAACAGCAAAGGCCCAAAGGCACATAAGGGCATAACCGAAAAGCTACGGAATGTTTCTGCTGTTCTCTCAGTGTCGCACAACTCAAATGTTCTCTCAGAGTATTCGAATTCTGAGCAGGAAAAAAAATTGAAGTGTGATTCAATAGAATGTAACTCTGAATTCCTGCCTTCTGAACATCAAATACAGGAGAGAATTGTTTCTACTTCTTTTCAAAAAGGTGTTAATGATATATATCTGATTCCTGTATTGGCTCTTTGTTAAAATGCACTGAGATTCCTGTCCTGTGAGAGTAGCTACAGTAATTTGGGGTTGGTGTGGTCAAAGTTTCATAGAAAACCTTGCATTGAGAAGGGGGAAAAAAGGATACTTTAATTTATGCAGTAGTAAAGTGCCAAGTGGACAGGATATGTAATCCTTGTATCCTTGTGTCTTATCGACAAAGCATGTAAGATCTTATTTTGATTACTACCAAATAATATGTAACAGTATCTCACTCATCAAAATACCAAAGAACTCTAACAAAATGAATGTAATCCTTATAAAATATGTTTGCCTGGTATAGTTCATTCCCATTAAATGTTTTCTGCTTGTATCTTTGAACTGTGAGCACTTAAAAATATTGATTGCCTCTGTGCATCCAACTCTCTATATAAAGATGTGACCCTAAGTTACAGCATTTAGATACTGCTATAACAAAAGTATTTACCATTAGTGTTTGGCTTGCACATTGTTTCACAGACTCTCATTTGTTTTTTTAGTTTCTATTGGGTCCCTTAATTTTGGAGGGGTGGGAAATATTTTGTTTTTCAGGTTGGATAAATCAAAATGCCGTCTTTAGTCTGAAGTTTTCCAGTTAGCTAGGGAGAAACGTTTTTGTGTGGAAAACTTAGCTGTTTGAATGTATTTGAATTATCTGAAATTTTATTTATATGCTTTCCACCTGCTGAGAAATATTTGTGGTGTTTTTTTAGCTTTCGTTCATAATTCAAGCTCCTGTTTTGAAACTTCATATTTGGCATACTCTGAGGTATTGACAGGCTGTTGTCTTGACTAGGAAAAACAATCATGGGCATTTAAAAAAAAACATTGTTGGTGGTGTCCTTCCCTTCTTCACTTTGAAGATCCATGAGTCATTTCATTATGTAAAGTCAATATGCTGCTATTTTGGAGTCTCAGTTATGTTTAAATATACTGTGCATTCAATTCCAGAGCTGTTAGTGTTCTGTTCATTCACAGAAGGGCTGATAGAAAATTTCCTGTACAAGAGGGCAAGTTTGTATAAATCTCCATGTAATGAGACTATTTCTCTTCATGGCCACACTTCATGGTCTGTTTATTACACCAGCAGCTTTCTTTTTCGAAAAACTGCACATCTCTTGCAATTGGAATAGAATCATAACATAGGAGTTGAAACAAGAGGTGATCAGTGACAGGAGAGAGAGAGATAGTAAAGTGCAAAGGCAATATTTAATTACTTGAAAAGGGATGACCATAACAGACGTTGGATGTGATGGATTACTCAGTCTGCTCATTAACTACAGTGCCACTCTGCTCCCAGCCACCACTGAACCCCCTCACATCAACTTGTTCTTACAGCAAGCTGCAAAAATCAGTGAAGAAATCAGCTCTGATTGCAGATGATACTCCAAAGAGAGGCCTGCGTGAGGTCTGCATAAACCCCTGCTCCTGAGCTGACACTACACCCGTGTATATGTACAGTGCTTTGTATAATGAAGAAACCAACAGGGGTTTGTTTGTTTGTTTTTTCACAAGTTGTTCATTTTTCATTATAGACTTGGAGATTTAGAGACATGATGATAATGATTCCATCCACAGGAGGTTACTCTGAAAAAGCGTTAACTCAGGGAAGATAGAAGGGAAGGAAGCTCCATAATTCATCAGTGTTGGAAACATTCTGGAGAATTAAATGTATTTATTGATAACATGTTGAGAATAAGCAGTATGATTGCAGTGAAGGCTGAATCAAGATTTTTGCGCTTGTCTTTGTCATAAACTTGTATGACCTTGAGCAAATTATTTCTACTTTGGGTTCTTTCTCTTTTCTGTAAAGCCTTCAGAAGAACTTGTTGCAATGCAATGCAAGGTGTTTGTCTGGAGCTGCCATAAAACAGTAGCAAAAACCAGGTAGTAGAGAATGTTTGAAGTTAGGCAAGAGACACTAGGGAATTATGTAATGGGAGATGGTTTGTTTGTAAAGTTACGTTTTTATAGGCTGCAAGATTGAATTCTGTCCCACAAAATCTCCTGCAGTGTCCCCTTTATGATAACTCTCAGAAGTCCTGCATTTGAACAGCTACAGGGGAAGAAGCAAGTCGTTATATAATATATTGCCTCAGTCTTAGGAGAAGAGGTTTACAGAGATCGTGTTTGGATTCCTGACTGGAATATTATGTGTCAGTTAGTGCTTCTGGATCCTTAACACCAGTAAAATTTGTCTAAGACTGCTTTGAACTTCAATGCACTGGATTCAGTTGGAACTTGAGTGGAGTCTCCTTTGCCATGTGGCCTAAAGGCCATATTTTTCCATCTGTGTTTTCAAAACCACATCTGTTGTGTCATCTTTCAGTTTCTTGAACTGATACTATCACCATTTATCAGTCTCTGACTTCAGGGACCTTCAGTTCCTTCCCCCAGGGACTTTCTCTCTTCCGCTGTTGTATCTGCAAGGCATGACCTCCTAAGAATTGCCATCTAGAAGATGTAATAGTGCAGTTCTTTCTGCACCCAGTCCCTTTGCTCCCCAGAACTAGTCTAGTCCCACTTAACCATTTAGCCATTAATCCGTGAATACTCTGATGGAAATCTGGTTTTTATTTTCCTTTTTGTTCTTCTGTTGTTTTGTTTCTTTGCACTCAACTGGTCATATAGAAGGAAAAAACAGTTAGATTGTGGCCAATCTGTCATAATCTGTGACCTTTCTATACCACATGGAATTGAGTTTGGAAAGAACATCCTCTGGAGAGGAACCTGTGGAAATCATGCCTGCGTTACTCACCTGCTGCAGTCTAATTTCCCACACAATTTTGGATAGAGGTTATATTTATCTTCACTACTGATCATAAATGTCAATATTTTAAAGTAATTATTAAATATGTCTGCTAAAGGCCAAAAAACTAACGGTAAATTCCTTTTACATAGGGTATGTGCATATAATTAAAGAAAAACCTTCTCTAGAGCCAGGAAGTCAGAAGTGAGGCCTTACTTTACAGTATCAGAAGGTAGCATCAGGGAGAGCTGTTAAACGTGTACCCAATTCATAATCATCTGTGTAGAATCTGATATTTTACACCATGCTCCATTCCTTACATTTATGAAGGTGTTGGTGACTCATTCTTTTAATGTAGCTTTGCTACTATCAATGGATTTTGATCTCTTGTATTGTGTATCAGAACATGCTTATCTGAGTCTGTGGGTTTTTTTGGTGAGATTGATCTTAATTCTTTTGCATAGGTGAATCATAACTGTGCTTTATCTGTTTACCCCTAATTACCTTCCCCAAGATAATTTGTGACTTGTTGTGCAATGATAGTGATATACCTGTTTTGAGGCGATTGAAATTGTTCAGTATGTCTTGTGGAAGTAAATGTTATTGAAGTAACCTCATCTTGTTAAGATTTGCTACATCTCCAGGTTCTTATTTCTGTGGACCGTGGGATGCATTTATGGAGAAAGGGAAAGTGGAGTCTATGTCAGTAAAGGAAAAATAACAGAAAAGATGCTGAGCAAATACTATCAGATGAAAGACTGGAGAAGTGGGGAGGACAACAGTCTTGGGAAGGGAGAGTTGGAGAGGGAGCAGGTTCTGTGGTGGAGACTGTCTCATGTGAGCAGGTGGCACTACAAGCCTTAGCATACATTGTTAGAACACCATAGGGAGCCTCAATAATATTGGCAGCCTCCCAGAAATCTTCATATGATGTTTGGAATTTTAATGATAAAAATTCAGCTTGGCAATAGCAGCTAAGTACTCCAAGGGTTTGTGGTGCAAATGCAGGTGTCAGACACTGAAAGAGCATCCAAAGGTTGGAGTAGGTGTGCTTGAAGACTTGTTAGCTGGTTAAGAAATGAAGGCATTGGTATTTAGTTAACCCTTCAGTCACAGCTAGGTGGCTGCTTAGGAATGAATTTTAGTTCTGTCCTCTGCTGTGTGGAAACACAGATCATTAAAATTGGCACTTTGTGTCTATTATACCTGAATATGTTCACCTTGACCTGGTTTGAGCAAGTGAAGGACATTGTCTGAACACTCCCACTAGGCAATGAGAGGTTAGTCTTAGAAGCTCTTTCTGTATATTCATTACTTGCTATTCGAACTGGTTTGCTAATATTGTTCTGAACAGTATTAATTTTGAAACAAAGTTGTTTCTTTAGTGTGCATGTGGGGAAAAATCCTGCTTTGCTGTCCTGTAATTCTCTCTTATAACTTCTGAAAATTAATGACCCTGTTTGTACCTTTCAGCATAGATGCTATGTATTGAGGGTATTGGTAAAGCATGGTTATGTACATTACCAGAAACCTCTCCCTGCTTCCATACTGCTTTTGTAATGAAGTCACATTTCACTGGAAAAGGCTGCAATCTGCTTTCCGTCTCCATTAAGACTCATTGTAAGCCATGCTATGAAAATTCCTGAATGAATGGCAAAATTGGAGACCTGCTTACTTGTTTCCAATAGAAATGAGAAACCTAGTTTAGCTGAAGTATTTATTCTGTCCAGTGAAATCTTGAATTTGCTAAGGATATTTCCTTCAGACTTTTATGCCAGTTTCTTCCCAATGTCAAAGGGAAAGTTTAAGAATTCTTTCAAGCCTTGGACAGCATGGAAAGCAACCAGAAAAGGAGATAGATATTCAGGGAGATATCACACCTCTACTTGTAATCCTCTTAGTGATGACTATTTGGGGGCTAGACTTTAATTTTACTGCTTTCTGATGCTCACTGCCCTAGTTGCTCACACAGCTATGAGAGAGTAAAGCACAAACAGTAGTTTGCAAAGTTCTGTTTGCTTCTGCCCAGTAAAAAATACCCCAGTGGTTAAAGGAGGTGAGCGAGCCAGATTTAGCTGGTACCAGAAATTGCAGGATGTATGTGACTTTAGGAGGTGTGGCAGAGATCCCTGGCTGAGTTGGCATGGAGTTTTCCTCCATGAGCTCTCAAAGTAGAACCAGTGAGACCTGATTATATGGGACCCTTCAATACTATTTTTATGGTTGTTTTTTGAAACAGACCAGCTTAATAAACAGTGCTTTTGGACAACTGCTTGGGAGCTATGGAGTAAAAGTATCATATGTGTATTTATCCAGTGCCACCTGCTGAGCCAGCAGCTGCAGTGTGCACTGGGTCTCTTCCATCGTAGCAGTTGATGCTCTGATAGTCTAACTCAGGGTATAAAGGCTACTTTATACTGCCTTGGAAGACATGATTCCAGAAATTTGTAAGTGCTACTTTCTGTTTTTCTTGCAAGTTGTGCTGGGTAAGATTTGTGCCCTTGCCTGCAGCTCAGAGCTTGTGCTTTACTAAAACGGCTCTGTGGTCTCCAGTAGCTTTAAAGGGAAAATGGGGCTTATTTTATGTGTTACTATTTTCCTTGTATTTTTTGTAAGAGTGCAATTAAAATGCTATTTACTATAGGTTGCCCTCCAACCCCCACCCCACCCTTCTTAATTGTTTACTTGGAGCTCAGAGAGCACAGTTCATTGTTAGGAAGAAAGAGAATAATTCAGACAACTTGGTCAATCAGTCTGCAGCTTGTTTTAATTTTTACACTGCCTCTATTGTGTGGAAAATATGACTTTTATAAGCATGATAGTGCAACCATGAAATGAGAGTTTTTGCAAATGTTACATCCTAAAATGAGTAGGTTTCAAAAATTGATTCTGTACTCTTAGACGATACTGTCATTTAAGTAGTTGCAGTGTTTTTAGGTGTACACTGTACAAGTATTACAACCAGAAATCTACATGAAAGGAACATTGTTTGCAAAGTCAAGTACTCAGAAGCTAGGAAATAGTAGATTTATGGGTGTTTGTACAAATGTAATTCTCTCCTCTTGTATGTGCTTTCTGCACAGTGAATGAGGCAGGAGTCCTAGAGAAAAACAGTGCACAATCACGTAATCAGATACTTAATCACAATGCGTATACACATGGAGCGGAATGTAGGTTGTATGTGCAACCATAAATCTGACATTCCCTGACTCTCAGGTGCTTGATGTTGAAAGAATTTCATTTAAGTTGTAGCATTGGTTGGTTTTGGGTATGATTTCCTAACTTTAAGAAGGAAGGAAGACTAAAAGAGTTTATTCAGCTATTAACGTTGGATGCAACTCTATGGATGGAGGTTCAAGGTGAAGGGCTGAACTTCACAGCTGGTCCAGTTCTCAAGTGTCACAGTGCAAGCTGTGGGAGCACTGCAATGCTGGGGAGATCAGCTCTGTTTGCTCCAGTAATAAACTTACTGTAACCGCGCTGCCTTTTAGACCTTCACCCTTTAGCACTGCCAGAGGAATTGTAGGGATTAGCAGTGGTGGCTGGCAGGACGAGGAAATTGTCTCAGTGCAGTGGTGATTCTTTGTCAGATTCAGATATTGTGGGCACGACAAATGCCCAACTCAAGATGTTTTCCTTCTGCGTGAAGAAAAGCGAAGCAGAATTTCATGGGTTGGAGAAACTGTAAAATCTCCTGGCTTGAAGAGTTGTTTTGGGTTTGATTTTTTTTTCCCTGCTGTGTCTTATCAGGAGCTACAGATTTGAGAGATCTTCAAAGATTAATCCACAAAATGGATTAACAATGGGAAATGTGAAGGAGTTAAAAAATTTTAGATTAGTATCATCTGCTGAATTTGAAATGGTGTTGTACCAGATTGACTCTCTCACAGTTCATCAAGATTTTTGGAAAAGACTAGATGGTTGTAAGAAAGTGCAATTTATCTTCTGTAAAAATCCCATCAAATCTGATGGATAATTGTTCAAAAATATAACAGCCATCTTGCACAAAACCAGCCAAACCAAAACAACCTATAACTGTCCAGCTATTCCTGCCAGCACTTGAACTGCTTTTGGGTAAGCTTCAGGAACTGGGCACAGTTCATCTCCCTTGTCACTCTGCCTTGACTGCTACATCACAATCTAGAATTGCCTGTGCTCTTGGACCCCAACTGGGATTTGTGCATCCAGCACTGTATTTGGGTCACAAAGCTTGCAGTCAAGTGAGCAGATTCTTGGCCTTCGACCCCTGGCTTTTTAATACCTCACCTCAGTTGTGTAGCTCTCATGTGGAACTGCACTGATCAGAAGTGTAATGTGAAACTGATTTTGCAAAACAATAAATTGCAGAGAACTTGAGGAAACAGCTGGTTTTGGTTAGTAAATTGCACATAAAATACAAAACATCAGTAAATGGAAGTCTTGGCCCCAGAAGAGGAGAAGCAGTGTTTAGCCTCCTTGCTTTCCCTGTGCTGGTGATTGGTTTGAGCTCACTTGCTTTTGGCCCCAAAGGGGGCTGTTTCAGCAGCCTGGAATAGCCAGAGCATTGAAGAAGCTCAGTCACAACCTTCATGTCTGCCTTTGCTGGAGATTGTAAATAGCAAGTTACAGCAGCAAGGAGTCAGAGCTTGACATGGGAATACCTCTGCCAGGGGCATTTCCCAAATTGCTGGATAAGCCAACTCTCTAGACCCTGGTGGTGGCCAGAGTGGCATAATCCGATGGGTTAGCTGGACCCCAGGTTTAAAATGCTTCTGTCCTTGCAATGGCTTATGATTTGTAAAGGCAAATGAAATCACATTAAGAAAAGCTGAAAAGTATCCCAAAACCCCACAGCCAAATGAATCCTAAAAAAATAACAACAACAAAAAAAAATCCTTCTTTTGCAGTTAACACTGAGTAACTAAGTATTCATGAGGTTCACACTAACTACAGTAATAAAATGTAGTTGATATTGAATTAATCTTACCAATTTGATGCATGTGGTAAGGATGATGGTTGCTTCAATCCTTACTGTACCAAAGATGTATAAATGTAAATCGTGTTTTCTGAACTGGAGCTCTCTTTAATGTTGACTTCTAGCTGTGTTGCAGCTAAACCCGTGCCCAGATCCAAGACTGCAGACGCTCACACACAATTAATCTCACAAATTTATGAATGCCAGAGCATGGAGCAAAATGAAAACAACTGGAGGAATGTATAAGGGGAATAATTGGACTGTATCCAGATGTGCATGTGTAAAACATCACTGATTGACTCCTCCCCCATATCCTGCCTGAAGAAAGGAATTTTTTTCAAAAATAAACTGGGGTTATTTGAAAGAAGTTGTGGTGTCTGAATGAAATCTAAGAGGCAGGATTAGTGGTAATTAGGTACATTCTTTGCTCCTTGGTTTTTTGGTTTTGTTTTGGTTTTGTTTTGGTTTTTTCCAACTCTTTTAATATCAGTGAATTTAGCAGTTCTTTGCAGTTTCAGTGTTACAGCTGAAGCTTTTGCCTTGCTGATTTGAACTGCAGGATAGTAGAGGAGAATCACAAGGATTCCGCGCGCGTGTGTGTTATGCATCAAAAATTTTATGAGCACTACCAGGCATTTCTAAGTTCTGTATCAGGATATTTTTGTGGTGAAGGTTGGTTAAGAGGCAGAGGGACACTTGAAAGTTTTTATATAGAGAGAATTTACTTAACAGAAAGGGAAAATAAAAAAGAAGTGGCCTTTCCTTGTGTTGTATTTGCAGATTGGAGTGGAAAGGAAGGTGGCAAACATGCTGTTACCCAGAACTGGTTAAATGTCAGGCTCTCGGTGCAGGAGAACTCGCAGCATACGCAGTCAGGGCCAGCGTCTTTCTTCTGCCACCTCTGTCTGCTCTTGGACAAACCTGCCTTACAACAGGCATGGGAAGACAAGAAAAGGGGAAGGGAAAGGAAGGAAAAAAGCCTAGACTGGAGAAAAGTCAACTTTTGCTTTACTGCTTTGTTGATTTAAAAAGAAGTAGATAAATCTGTCATTTCCCTAATTATTTTGATGCACTTTTATATTCTTCTTCTTCAATAAATCGTGTTGCCCACCTTTAAACACTTGTGTGCTTTCTCAGTACAAATTTTTCCTAGACATTTTGTAACACTTATTTTTCTCCCCAAATTAAAGTAGCAGAAACTTGGGCTGAGTTTCACAAAACACCCTCACCGACTTGCTCTACTCTTTTATGTTTACTTTGGTTCTGTACCCAAGTAGCTTGAGAAAAAAGAAAGAAATAGCACTGAATCTTCTTAAAAACTGCAATTGATACTTACTGTGGGGAAGGCTCGTAATGTTCTGATTCTTTTTCTAAGTCCTTGCTCACACAGCACTGTCCCTGAAGCCAAGGACATGAAAATAAAAAAATTCTTTGGGGTTTGGACCACGAGACTGTAGCCACCTCCCTCTACTAAAGCCTTTATCACAGAAGGACTCTCTGCTGATTTCTTTTTGCAAAATCTTGTTTTGGATTTCACCCTTTATTTTAGCTCTGCTTAAAATGGGGTTGAAGCAATATTACAGTTTGGCTCCTGTTGAAGGGATGAGTTAGAACTTAGGCTTTCTCTGCTTCAAGAAATTAGACCTTTTTTCCCTCCTCTAATGGAAAAGGACATGCTAAACTGTGCAGGCAGGCTCGTATTGTTGCCAGGGATGTACAGTTCTTGCACTTATACTGAATGAGCACAGAGGCACAATACTGTTTCTACACCAGGTATAAAAGTGCCAGGCACAAATCTGATTTAATAGAATATGTGAATATGTTTTTGAACTTAGTGTCACAATGTTTCCACTAGAATACAGTAAAAGATTCTTTTGAAAAATAGTCATGGTCCTTGGATAAAGAGCTCCAGAGGTTCATCTGAAAATGCTTTATAGTTGGAAAGACTCTTTAAAAAAAAAAGTAAATTTCAGAGTTGCCACAGGTCGTCATGTTGCTTTGCTGAAGCTGCAGCAGCTGTCGAGGTGAGATGGAGTTGCCTTGGCAACAGCACATATTGTATAACAGTACCACACCATCATCAAACCAGTGAGGTGAGAAGTAGTTTAAAAGCATTACTAAATTTTTATGGTACGTCTGCTACATTTTCAACCTTGTGGTTGGCTGTGTTTACTCAGTGTAGCCTTCCTGGAGCCCAGAAAGCTCAGCTGCTGAATTCTGTTCAGTGAAGAACAGGGAGGGGGGAATCCCCAATTTGTGTTCATTTTTTTTCTTTAAATGCTGAAGTTAAGCTGTCTCTATATAACTGTTCTTTTTAATTATGCTTATACTCACAATGCAGTTAATGCTTTACCTAAACTCATTTTTCTCTTTTTTTTTATACCTTCTATTCCAAGCAAGAGTGAGCTTCTTTCACTGTTTTGAGTAATGAAAGCAGGAGATATTTAGAAAAATCTATTAAAACTTAGCAGAGAAAGCCCCCAAAGCTGAAATTGGCCTGGTTTTATGGTTGCACTACAAATATGGGCATTCAGATGGTGATGTCTTTTGTGATGACACACAGGTACTGTGCTTTCTTTCCAGGTTGTTGTTTCCCAGTCCTTTGTGCTTCCCACACGTGTTTATTTAATACAATTTATAATCACTTCCCACCACACTAATTCTCTAATCCCCCTCTCTGTGTATCATGGATTCAACCACAGAACTTTGAATCTATTATTTTATCAGACCAGTGGCCTCATGAGGCTCTTTTCTGAATTTATTTACTAACAAAGTATTTGTCTTGGTGGAGAGATTGGTCATGTAGATTTTTCACCTACCTTCACCATTATTGCACTTCTTGGTTAATTTTGACAAAGGTTCAGATCACCTTGAGTCTTTTTTGGGTAGTGATATTTAATAGCATTAATTAGAAACCAGGCAAAAAACAGGGGGTAGGTTATTTCATGCTTTTAAACTTAGATCTGAAAAAAACCCAAAAAACCCCTTGAACAAAATCATGGTATGAACCTTAAGCTGCAGGGAAAAAAAGCAGCAAGAGGAGCAAGTGTTGTGAAAACCCTGCAAATCACAAACACCTGGTTAGAGTAGTGAGTCCCATGTAAAATAAAGAACTGACTTCAGTTGCAATGTTCAAAAAACGAACCTACAAGACGCTGCCCAAAGCTCTAGTTAATAATTATTGCAAACAGCTTGGAGCCAGCCCAAATTGTACACGACTGTTGGATCCTCTCAGGGGTTCATGCATACCACAGTGATTATTGCATGCTTTTCCAAGCTCCATTGTGTGTTCTTGCTCGTGGGATGTGGTGCCTCTAGTGTTGAGCTGTGGAACTCCTGTTACAGAGCTGTCCCAGTAGGTATGGTCACGTTTCTGCTCTTTGTGATCTCTTGGTCTGTGGGAGCTGGTTTGAAGTGTGCTGGACAGACCTGAGAGAAATGGTTTCTTGTGCCTGGGAGCTGAGCTATAGAACATATCGTAGAAGTTATTCATAGTGTACCTAAGTGTTGTTGGAGTTGCTGCTGCCGAGTTCTTCAGAATGAGAGGATATTCCAAAGCATTTCTCCTGCTCAGCCATATTTCAGGCACCTGTGCTGATAACCTGATTAAAATTCAAGGCACACTAACCTGGGTGTAGCCCCTTGGAAACAGATCAGTCCTATTTCCAGTTCTTCATTCAGTTCAGAGTTGCCATGTGCAGAATGATACCCTGCTGACAAAGAGCAATTTAAAAGCAGGGCTTCCTTCATTGAGTTCTCCCGTGTCCTTAGCACAGGTGGTGCTGTATTCACTCTGCCAGTGTTGGTCAGTTTAGCAAAGGATCTTTGATATTTGTGGATTTTGAAGACAAGGAAGAAGAAACTGAAGTTATAGTGATGAGGGAGGAATCTTTCCTTTCAATAGACTTTAAATCCTATTAAACTATCTAGTCTGAGCACTACTTTGTTACTAGCCCATGCAGTTTGTTGTGCAGTTGCAGGGCTTTACACTTCATACTTATTTTGAGTGAGGTTGCATGGAGGCAAATCTTAAAAACCAGTTATCAGTTTGTAAATAATCTTCATTTTCCTAACATGACATGGTTTTGCAGCCTTTGAAGTAGGGTCTAGCTACAGCATCAGAGGAGAGTGTATGTTACTGGAACACTGCCAGATGGCCTCCAGACTTTTAGTCATGGTGACAAGGATTGTCAGCCCTTGGGGCAAGAAACGTTACAAGTATTTTTACAGTGCCAGTCTGGAATATTCCCTAGATGTTCCCACAGTGCAGGTGATGGTAACAGTCCTGTTGCCACTCTTGAGTTTAGCAGTAGATTGACAGAATCTGCATTTCTCAGACCTGCCCACCTTTTTCTACTCCCATTGCATCACAGACCCACACATTTGAATGTATATTTTTAGCAGTAATCAGGATATGACTGAGTTCTGCTGAGCAATCTCTCTTGATTAACCACAAGTGAGGAACTTAATAACTATAGCATGTTTTTGGCTGAAACTTTTTTTTTTTAATTGCTTATGTTAGTAGCTTGGGTGAGTGAACTGGCCTATTAAATCTTCCAGTGGTTTTTAAATAATGACTTCATTTTTGAAAGGTATTTTCTATTAGCTGAGGCAACCAAATTATTGTCTTGGCAGTCAGAGTACAACATATGCACTGGAGCAAAAACTATTAGGAAGGGGATCAGAAAACTGGTCAGGCTGATAGTTGTCATGATCATTTCTGTGTTCTGCTCAGAAGATTTGTTTTCCCCCCCACCCCCATACATTTTTGTAGTATGCTTTATCCCGGTCTGTAGAGAAAAGGCATCACTATTTTTGATTTGTTGATAACACGCCATTGGGGAATTGTATGGTGGATGTGCTCCATTGTTCTTCTTTTCCATTCATTTGGGTATTATCTTACTAATAGATTGGATCCTTAAAGAAATGGTATTTGAATTCATTCTGTGTCTCTTTATAATGGCAAATGAGAGAGGCTGATATTTGAACACACTGATTTTGGAAGAGTTACCATAATGCTTTCTTTTGCCTTAATGTCCTTTCTCTGCTGGTGCTGAGGGGACAGACCACCATCTGCCCATGCTGTAGACAGAGTTGTCGAGTTTTGTACTGAATTGTTGTTTGTATTTCAAGTCTTGCTGTCTGTCTCTGCCCATGGTTGCCATCAGTGTGGAAAGTAACATGCCCTCTTCTTGTGGAAAATTAGGCTGAATAGCTCAGTGGATTTTGTCCTGATGGTCACCTTGGCATATCTAACTGGAGTGGAATGAGAATAGTCCTGAAGCCTCATGTCTCTGAAACTTGATGCCATTTGCAGCAGGAATAGCAAAAACACTCTGAATGTCCTCACTGAAGCTCCCATAGGTCCAACTGGTGAAAGTCAGGCAGGTAGTGAATGCACAGCCTGTAACTCTGACAACACTGGTCCAGTATCTACCTCAGAACATGTGGGGTTGAAGCACTCTGTGTGCCCTGTGCATGGAGACTGGTGTAGATGTGTGTGCAGTCTGTCTGCAAGAGCTTTGACTTGGCTACCTGGCTTCTGGGAATCTTGAATAAGTGACCAAGGCCCTTCTTTTCTACTTAGAAAAGGTTACCATGGGGTAAACAAGTATTTCAGGCAGTGTTGTCGTATGGTGCCTTAGCTGGAACACATCTATTTTACTGACTGCTAGAATGTGGGGCCTCAGCAAGATTAACACACTGAAACAGGCATAGAAAGAAATCAGTTAAGTATGAATTGATGTACCCTTGTGTTCCGTTAAAGTGAAATTTGTTATTTTTCCCATTCATGGAGTCACTTAAAAAGTGGGAGAGACTGGAGATGGTATGAGGATGGTAAAAAGCATCAGTGTAAAAGATGGCAGTGACTCCAGTTTGAAAATAAGGGTTGTACAAATAGGAATGTTCTAGTTTAATTAATGTGGAATTAATCACTGCAGATGAGACAGGCTACAGGACTGGGTACAGTACCTCTTCTGTTGTTTGTTTTTATATAACTTCTAGTCAATCTTAGGCTGTTGATAAAGGTAATGAAAATGGACTGTAACTTTCATTGGTGTGAGTAGCTTTTATGTGATCCATCATCTGTTACAAGAGACATCCCATGTGCTAATGCACATTTCTAAGCATATCTAATGTGCTATCTGTTTATCTAAAATTTTTTCTTTTCATTTCCCACTTTTGCAATGCCCTTTTAATTTTATTGCCTGGCTAACAAGTGAGAAGTAAACTCAGGGTAGTGGTTTAAACATTTTGCAAGAAAGAATAGTCTTGTAACTAAAACATAAGATGAAAAGTTAAAAGCTATGATTGGGTTTCTGATTCTACTGTTTATCTTGTTGTTAAACTCACTGTAAAGAGATACTGTCAACATAAAATCAGACTTCAGTCTGCAATTTTCTTATCTGTTAGATATAAACAAAACTTTACCATAATGAAAAAGCTAAGGAAAGAAAAATCTCCAGTTTTGACATTGTGTATATGACAGCATTTTGAAACGTAGCAATTCCTGTCCTGAATCAGATCAGTGTGTTTGTCAAAGCAGCAAATGCCAGATGCTCAAGAGGAACTAAATCTAATAGAGTGCTGCAGCCCCCACAGCAGACGGCTGGGCAGCATTTGGCTCCCTCCCTGGCTTTATGAAACTTTATTTTCCTTGCATGGGTTCCTTCTTCCTTTTCTAATGCAGCTGGGAACATCCATAGGAAAGGATTTCTTGAGTCACACTGAGTTCTTAGTCTCAAGGATGCTTGGCATCAGTGCAGGTCATAGCTTAAGTATGTGCTTTGTTTAAAGAAACTTCTGTTTATCAGCTTTCACAGAGGAAATGCAACTGTCAGCGACTTGTTAGATTTCATCTTCTGTTTATATTGGAGAAAACAATATTCACAAACATAGAAAATGAATGTTAAAGCTGCGGAATGCTAGGTGGGTGCTTAGAGGAACAGGTAGAACCTTACACTACTGAAGACAGTATTGGTTTTGTTTGTTTTAGATTAAAATATCAAATCAATGTTTCTTTGACTGCAAACTCACCAATAAAAAACTTCCCTGTAAGACTTCAATTTAATAATTAATGTTTATAGAGAGTGCATAGATCTATTACAAAATGCATAAAGTCAAAAAACAAATACTTCCCAAGCATTTAAATGCCAGTGGCCAACAATGGGTTAAAAATACTGCACATTTTTGGTAGCGTTAGAAGCCCTGATGGGTGGAGTAGGCAACGGGCGTTCTAGTGTGGATGCTTTGCTAACCCTTTGCTGTGCAGCTGCAGTACAAACACACTGAAGCAATGGCCAGCAGCAAAGTGGATTCCTGGGAAGCTGTCTTTCGTGAGGCCTTTTAAAAACCCTTTTCTGTGCAGGAGAGATTTAGTGTTTTCTGCTGCAGGAGGAGCAAGGATTTTAACTGTTTTCTAATCACTAGCTTTTTCTGGTAAATGCTGTAGAAAAAGTATTTCAAGAACAGCTTTAAAGAGTTAGGAAAGCTCGTTAGTAACCAGTTGTCAAAATATCTGTTTCTACGTACTCTACACAAGTTAAAATAATCAAATTAAATGAAAGGTGGTTTTTGCATCTGGTTTTGGATCTGGAAATAAGTTGATACAGACAGATTCACTGGACAGTTTAATTGCTGTAATAAATTTGCAGTAAACCTTGTGAAAATAATATATTTTTTTTCACTGTGAAGACAGATACATCCTTACATAAAGAGAAGTTTGCTTCCTCCTTTGTCTCGTTGTCGACAACTGTAAATTTTCAGTTAGATTTTTGTAGTGGGTAGCTACACATAAGAAATTCCATCTGTATGAAATGCTATGGAAAGTGTAGGCATCCACAGAGGTGGTCAATAAGCTGTGCTGCTAACAGCAGAAGGTCTAGCAAGAAATGTCTTTTTATTATGCTTTGCAAAAATAGACTCTGAAGATTCCACACGGGTGCTTTGTGGGAGGGCATTCCACACTGCAGGAGCAGAACGAGTGCCTTTAGGCATCTGAGGTCAAAATGTGGACAAGGACTTCAGACATTTATAGTTGTGTTTCTCCCTCCTTACAAAAAAAATTTACTGAACAGTTTAGGGATAGTTTATAAAGCAAGCTTAATTTGGGGATAGCCAACACTTTATTGGCACAAGTTACATGAAATGTAGAATTCCAAGTTCTTCATTATTTCCATCATGACCTTCTTTGCTATGTACAATGCACAAGTTCCTACAGCCTTCATGTGAGACATGTGAAGTTATGCTTTTCTGTAAATTATTTGCCACTGAGAGGATGGACCAACACCCTACTCTACCAAATGGAAAAGATGAGTAGCTACTCCTGGGCTAGGCTGGTACCTAGCCAGGAGGGGATAAATTAAGGCGTGGTGCTTTATTTCCCAGAGTCTTGAGACCTTTGCTTTTGGAGCAGACCCAGATGCTGACCTCTTCAATGGAAGATGAAGGTGCCTCTATGGATTGAGTCTCCTGCTCAGCTGGACTCGCTCCTCTTCTCTGGGTTTGGTTTGAACTTGCAGTTTATTCCATAGAGTGGGGGTTTTCATGCTGGGTGAGCACAGGGTGCTGGTGCCTTTCAGCTCCACACAAACAAGAAGTTGCATCATTCCTGGTAAATTGAGTTTGTTTAATTCTGTTGTTAGAGCCCGTGTCTCATGTCCCTGTCTCAAGCACCTCTGCCAAGCTGTGTCTAACACACCACCCTGAGCACCTTCCTGAGGAGCGTGGTACGGGAGCTGGGACTTGGAAAAAGCAGTTCTGGAGAGAAGGAGCTGGTGGATGCAGGCCTAGACTATGGAAAATTGTGTGCACTGGGGTAGAGCAGAGGGGAAAAGAGAACATGCTTAAAATACAAAAGCATTTGAGACTCAGGCGCTTTGCTTTTAGTGAAGACTGTATGTCACCTTGAACAGCAAAGATGCTGCTTGCAGTGTAAATAGCAGAGTAAGAGCAGGGCATAGCTCCAAGGAACTCTTGGGCATTTTAAGTCAGGTTTGCTGCTTTATTCCCTCTATATAATTTAGATAAGAGGTTTACACGGATCAGTTGCAGAGTCCTTACTCTTATGACTTCAAGCTGTTGATTTAAAACTAGACACTTGAGAGAGCAGAAGGAAGGGGGTGGGGGCTTAACTGAACTACGCCGTTTATACCAGTGCTTCATTTTCTTTAACTTAGTTTTATTTTCCTAGTATCTAGCCATAATAATTTTTACTGCTTTGTAGGCTTTTTGGTGAAGAGTAATGTAAAAGAAGGATTGAACACTGGAGCTTTCTCAACATCGCCTATTAATGGGTTTTCCCCTAACCAAGCAGTAGGTCAGCTTTTTCCGTGGTGTGTCTGTTTTAGTTAAAACACCTCATTATCTTTAAGTTCTCTACCATGAATCTATATAGTGATCACTGAAAGTGATGGTGATGCACATGTTCTTTGTTGCTTATTGCCTTTGGGAACATTCTCTGCTGTGCCAACCCCACACCAATATGTGTGCTTTTGATATGAAAGAAGACGCTTTTCCAATTATTTTCTGTCTGGCTCTCTAAACAAGAATATAAAGATATGTCAGTTTTCCAGATGAATTATTCCACTCTATCTGTTAGATGAATTAAGTAATAATTTTGATTCTGTATTAAAAATTTCTAGCTTTTCCTGTTTGTGTGCCATTACTTAGTCCGTCTACAGATATTTTAGATAACTGTGCAGCAGTTTCTTCCATAACCTTTTCCTAACCTTATTTGCACCTCTGCAGCCACTTCTCCAGGCCACCATGTTTTATGCTTACCAACAGGTCTTTTTACTTTCTCATTTTCATCTTTGAGGTACTCTGAACTGCTTTATAGTCCTCCTTGCTAGATTCTTCTCCCTTCCAGCCCCACCTCCCCTTTAGGACATGAACAGCAGAGAAACGAGTGTTGTGATTCTGTAGTTAACAGTTCTTTTTTGAACGAGTCCAGAGGAGGCCATTGAGATGCTCAGAAGGCTGGAGCACCTTTCATATGAGGCCAGGCTGAGAGAGTTAGGGTTCTTCAGCCTGGAGGAGAGAAAGCTCCAGGGACACCTTAGAGCAGCTAAAGTATAACTTAAAGGAACTCCAAGAGAGCTGGAGAGATACTTTTGACAAGGGCTTGGAGTGATAGGACAAGGGGTGATGGCTTTAAATTGATAGAGTGGGTTTAGATCAGGTACCAGAAAGAAATTCTTCCCTGTGGGGGCAGTGAGGCCCTGGCACAGGTTGCCCAGAGAAGCTGTGAATGCTCCACCCCTGGAAATGTTCAAGGCTGGGTTGGATGGGGCTTGGAGCAACCTGGGACAGTGGAAGGTGTCCCTGTCCATGGCAGTGGGGTGGGAGTGAGGTGAGCTTTAAACTCCCCTCCAACCCAAAGCATTCTATGGTAGGATTTTTTTCTTTTGAAGCAGTGCTGTGTCTGTGTGGATGTTTGTGTGAGGGCAGTGAGGATTTTCTTAAACTGCAGAATAAGCTGAGAATTTGCAGCCTAATTCAAATTAATTAGAAATGTTTTCTTATGGAACTCAGCACCTGACATCAGTCAACTTCTGCGCTAAATGATCCAAAGAATGAAATAATGAAGACTTTTTGGCTGTGTTGTTTAAGCTGAGGGAATTAAGTATCCAATGGTAATTAGAGTATAATTATTTTAGATTAAGGGGCATGCGCCTGTTATGGTATATAAAATTTTCCTCCTTTTCAGTGAGCACAAGAAAAATTCCATAATGTGCTTCTCTTCAAGGTGATCTTGTGTCTTAGTGTTCTGAAAGGATCTGGGATTTTTTTTTATGCCTGCAGAAAATACCAGAGGTCACTGATATCAGAGGTTCCCATCTTCACTTACCTTTTAGAAAGAGGTAGTGTCAGTTTTGTAAGAGTGCTGTGTACGCTTCCAGCCACTTTACAAACAGTGCCCTTCTCTGCTAAAAGCACCTAGAAGTGGTGGTCTTTGTCCACATACAAACTGTGGCCACAGTTGCCTTTGCATTTCAGTAGTTCCTAACTTGAAAAACACTTCTTGCACCGAACACCTTTTGCAGGAGATGTGGGAGGTGAATGGGAAAAGGAAGTGAGTGCAAGAAAAACATGGGGACTCAGGATTCACCTGTAAAGGCTCTGTGCAGCTGCCAAGTGAATTTGATTTTAAACCTGAGTTTTGTGTTCTGAGACTAAACTGTATTTTTCCCCTTCTGAATTAGGTTCTCCACACCCGCATTTCTAAAGTGCGATTTCAGGGCAGACTGAAATGTATTTGAGGTCTTCTGTTCTTATTAGGGAATGTGAATTTCTTTTAAATGTAAATTTTCCAGGCTTAATAACGCTTGGTTTGGGGAAGATTTTTTTCTTTTTTGAGTAATGGCAATTAGTTCTGTAATGCATTTATTTAAATATACATGTGTTTAGTCTTGTCTATTGTCATGTACTTTTTTCCTGGGAATTACTAGTAATTATATTTTGGTAATGTATTAGTATAAAACCCTCATTATTTCAGGCTATTTCAGTATAATGTATTATTAGACATTTAAAACAAATCTAAACTGCTAGACAATCTAGTTTTTGTAACCTTGGGAATATCCTCAAAGGAGCACAGAATGTTATTTCAGCAAAAGGAATGAATTGAGACAGTAATTAAAATATACATTTAGTTTGAGTAATGTAAATGCAAAGAATGGATCACAGAAAATCAAATTGCTGAATACGATGTTAAAATAGTGCTTGGGCAAACATTGAACACTTTTCATGAACTTTTTATTTCAGTATTTTATTTCAATACTTTTGAGGCTTTTGAAGGCCAGAGGAGAACTAGCTGAATTGTTTTCTTTGTTTTATATTGTATTTTTAAAATTTTTTTGCATGGACAACTTTGCAATAAGCTGTCCTCCCTGCTTGGTATCTTTGAGTGTCCTGAAAACAAAATGAGCAGAAAAAATGTTTGTCTAAAATGTTCTTCGTTGCTTTTGAACACGTTAAAGGATGATCTCTGATAACAGAATTAACTGTGTGTGAAATGAGCTCACCGACAGCTAATAAGATGGTTTACATGAGTAAGGCTTAGTTGTATGAATTCAGTTTTCAGAATCAATCGTAGAACTAACTTCTTTGCGAAAAATTATATACTTGGGAGTTTGATAGATAGTTTCACTCTTAGAGATTCCTTACTGAAATTCGATTTTGTCCGTATATTTGTAAGTTAGCTATCTTGTTTTCACTTGGATTTTTGTTGTGACCATGCTGCTTTCCTATGGAAACACTCTCAAAATGTCAGTGTTAGAAAGCAGTTGTAATAGATTTTTCCAGCAGCAGTTCCTTGTTGCTTGCAGTATCTGTAAAAGCTAACGACATTAAGGAGTAATGGAGTATATCTTTCAAAGCACAAGTAACGAGTAATAGGGGTGTTTTGACATAGTGTTTAAAGAAAAAAAAAAACCATGGAATTTGGTTTCCTGCCCAGAACTTTGACTGACTGTCTGGGAATTCAGTGCCGTATGTCAATGTTATGTAGAATTAGTGTACGTACGCTGCAGTGATTCTTTACAAATGTAATAGTGTCCTGCAAGTTTAGGGCCAGGGAGTTGATAGTCTCCAATATTTTGAGTCAGCATTGATAAAGACTTACCCTGTTGAGGAAGTGCTGCATAGTAAATATTGCTCTTTCTTCCAGAGGAGCAGCGGAGTTCATCTTCCTTGTCCGTAGTACAGCTGCATACTGTAAAAATTCAACATTTTTGCAGGCATGTTTCAACTCTTGGATTTCAATGCACCTTTTTTGTTGTCTTCTGTGTTTGCAATAGTCATTACCTCTTGCATTACCGTTGTTTGCTTGGAGTTCTCAAGCTCCTGGAGACTTTCAAAGCCATTGTACCTTTCGTGGATTCTTTGAAACTGCTGAGGTTCAGTATGTGTAGCCAGTGCTGCTGAAGCAAAACTTTACACCTTGTTTATTGAATCTTTAAAGATCTTATTTTCGTAATATCACTTCACCAACAACAGCTATCCAAGCTGCATGTTACAAATTTTTAAAGCATGATGAAGGTAGTTCTTACAGCTATTGTGATCGTTGGTTAGAGGTTTTTTCCCTTGGGAAAGAGCTCCTTTCTAATTGTGCTCTTGGGGCGGCCAACTGACAGTATCTTAACAAAGATGATTAAGTAAATGCAGGTGTTTGTCATCTCAACACAACTTTCAGTCTACACAATGGTGTATTCAATCTGTATTTTCCTCCCTAAGCAAACAGCATGGAATAAAAGAGGGTGTTAGGTATGAATCAGAGTAGTATTTGATTGCAGGAATCCAGACATGGGAGAACTGGAATTCTTTAAAGATGATGTTATTTTATACAGAAGAGAAATGACATATTTTTAAATGTCACTGCAAGAAAAGACAAGGTTTGACATTAGTCTGGATTGGAAGAGAGATGGAGAAAAGCAGAAAAACAATTAAAAATACTTTTGAATTATTAGTAAGGCTTTTATTTTGTGATAGCCAAAGAATATGACTACAAGATTCTTAAATCTGGCAGTTACTGAAGACCTCATCCACCATGCAAAAGCAAGGGAAATGCCTCCTCCCAGGTGCTGATACTCTTGAGAGATACTCTAATTGCCCAGTTTTTTGTTCTTGTTGCTCACAGCGATGATGATGGAGTCTCTGGTTGGCTGAGAATTTGTTGCTGCTTTGTTAAGAATGAATCTGGCAGCCAGAAGCATCACAGATGTTGTGTCCTGACTTCAGCACCCTGCTTCCCCCTGTGCCCCTTGCAGTGCACAGTGGCAGTCCGGCTTTGTTCCTAGGTCTTGGTTGTGACAGTGCATAATCTACCTCTTAGCACAAACCTCTGGCTGTTGCCTCTGATATGGGCAAACTGATACCACATGGCTGAAGATGTGCTGTAGGTTTGTGCTTGCAGAGTGTTTGTTTGCCTATTTCTGCTCGAGCTGGCTGCCAAGGTGGCTTTGGATGATCTCTTCTGGACATAGCACGGCCTGCTCTGGGCCTGCAAGAGAACTGCCAGCGGTGCCAAGGATGGCCAGTCTCTAAGGCTTTAGTGTTAGGGGTGTTATCCTGTCACTGTGATCCCGCAAGGGCACAAAAGTGGGCTTGTATGAAGCTGACAAAGGTGATCTGTCAATAAATCAACCAAGGTCTGCCATCACATGAAAGAGCAGTGACAACACTTGAACAGTCCATGGTTATTTCAGTTTGAGGATGTCTCTGTCCTTCCAGAGGGGTTGCTGTGTGCTTCCCCAAAGTGTGCTACCTCCTGCTGAGGTATCTGCCCGATCAGCACCTGCCATGGTATTTAAAGGGAGCACATGGCCAAGGCAGTGGAGTTTGTCCCTCTGTTTCAGGTATGTGTTTTTAAGGTGTGCTGTATGGTTGACATACTTTCCCTTGGGGTGATGCTGGAACAGGACTTCTGTCTTATGTATTCTGCTGCAAGGGAACAGCTGAGCAGCACAATCAAAATGATTTGCAATGTGTCCAGTGTCCTTCATGGAACACACTTCTGCATGTGACAAACTAACGGTTATACAGTTATCAGGAAAGAGATGCTTGGGGGTGAGCAACACTTGGATGTTTCCTTTTCATATGTGGCATCTGCAGATTGAAAAGTGCCATATTTGGCAGCTCTCCTACACACACCTCCTTCTGCACATACTCCTGGTGGTAGGGGTCAAGACTAGCACTGCCTTGCACCTTGCAGTCACTTTTTTTAGTGACAAGTAACTTTGATGGAGCCAGTCCACAGAAGGGCAACAAAGCTGGTGAAGGAGGACAAGTCATATGAGGAGAGGCTGAGGGATCTGGGGTGGCTCAGCCTGGAGAAAAGAGGCTCAGAGATGACCTTATTGCTCTCTACAACTACGTGAAAGGAGGGTGTAGCCGGGTAGGGTTGGTCTCTTCTCCCAGACAACCAGCAAGACAAGAGGAAATGGCCTCAAATTGAACCAGAGGACCTTTAGATTGGATCTTCTGAAAATTTTCTATTTTCTTGGATATTCTACTAACCCTTTTTTCCACTGCCGTGCCCCTGTTTGTCAGGTTCCTTTTTTTGAGTTGAGTCAATCCCCGCTCACATTCCAGTACTTACTGGGGCAGGTGGTGTAGATTCAGAGGTGGCTTCTGGCTTAGGAGGGTTCGAGAATAGAGACAGCTGAAGGTCAGTTTGAGGAACAGCTTTGGCTATGAGCTTCAAGAGTGCTTCAAGAGTCTTCAGCTTCATAGGAACATTCCTGATGAATATTTCTAATGAGATTTCAATCTAATATTGATTTCCAAGGACAGAGGACTGCAGGTTTTCCTGCATATCGCTGTAATTATTTTAGGATATCTCTTGTCAAATTCTGAGACACATCTCAAAACCTTCCTTTGAAGACTTGATGGCATTATGTGACTTAGCATTTGAAGGTCATGTTTTTGATATGAAGTAGAAATAGTGCTTGGTGGTTATGGTGTATTCATTTTTCTTTGTTTATTAGTTATAGGAACATCCCCAGGGCTACTTATTTTACAAAAAAAAAAACCCCAAACTCCAGAATGTTGTGATAGAGTAAGCAGGTGATTTTATCACTCTTGTTATAATTCAGTAGTTTTTCTTTGATGGAATTAAGATGCTAGAGTATATTTATACATATGATGTAGAGCAAGGAAGGAGATAGCTTCAGACAGTTGTCTCAGAAGTTAATGTTTTCTGTGACCCAAGTATCTTGGCTTGGTTTAGAAAAAAAGGGAAAAAAATGAAAAAGCTGAAATGTCCCTTTCAAAAAATGCTGCTATAAAAAACAAAAACAACCAACTAAAGAGGAGGGGTGCTGGGGGAGAAGTCTTGACACCAGAAGCTCTGTCACAGCAGAGTTTCTCTCGGATGTCTGGAAAAAGTCTTATACTTCTGGGATGCTTTCCAAAATATTTTCAGTGACCATTGCCACAGGCGTGAACTTCTTAATGCATTTTGCAGTAATCTCCGCCACAGTGAAACTGATTGCTGTCTGAAAGCTTTTAATGATAACAAGCTAGTAGGGCAGCATAAGTGCCATGAACTAATTTGCATATGTGCATTATGTTGCATCTTTAGGAGTCCTGCAGAGACAGATGCATCGCCTCAGGAAAATCCTGCTTAATGTTTTTTACATAATTATGTAATTGCATATTTATCATTTTACATCTTGCAGAAAAGATCTTTTTTCTGCATACACAAAGGATGTAGCGTCTCTGGAGATACTTCAGTTGGTACCCAGGGAAAGGTATCTGGTGGCTTCCTGAGTTTGAATTTTTCTAGGATTCACTTTATAGAAACTGAAAGGGATACAAAAGCCAGAGGAGTTTTAAGAAATGCTTTTCCAGTAGAAAAAAAGGTACTGTATTAAAGGTGCATCTTCTTCATGTGCCTACTGAGGAATTTCAAGAGGCTTATAAATGAAAGGTTCTCTTTCTATCTACAAGTTCAGGGAATTGAGGAAGCTGAAAATAGAGTACAACTTGCTGTTTTTTTCCATATTATCTTAGTTGTCTTAATGCAAGAGATCATTAGAACAAGAGAGGTTCATCCACCCAGACCATCACCTTCTCAAGACTGAAATCTGAGCTGCACTTCTATTCAAAGAGGTTTCAAGAATTATGTTTTTTCTGTAAATAAAAAAAAAATCCCACCACTGAAACACGTGTGTATATATATATATATATATATAAAACAGTATTTTTATACACACACACATATGTGTGATAAGCAAAATTGTTAATGAAAAGCTGTACCCTACTGAGAAGCCTGATCTTGCAGACCCTGGTGTGTCATGGTCCCTCTGTGCCCTCTGCCAGCACAGCTGTGCTGCTCCAAAGCCCTTCATCCTGCACTACTGCTCCTACAAACCACTGTGGTTCTTGGATGATCTGCAGTAGGTGAGGAGTGAAAAACAAAAACTTGAGCACCAGCAGAGAAAAACAAGCTGTCCTAAGCAGGCTTCGTAGCAAGGGATAAAAAGGTCAAAGGATACATTTATCCCCCCTCTACCTTTGGAGCAGCCACTTGACGCATCCAGCAGAATTTTTCCAGACTGTCACTGGTTCATCAGTTGGGGCTTTCTCTCGGTTTTAAATGCCAGCATCACTTCAGTTCAGAGGAATTGCTGGCTTCTTTCCCAGACAAGATTTCCCAAATTCAAAATGACCTTTCAAGATCCTAACTAATAGGAGCTAAACAGAGATTTCCTCTTCATCAGACCCTTTCTCAGATTGATCCTTTTACTGACAGCACAGACCAGTGAAAAACCAGCCCTTCACTTGTGATAATAAACACCTCTTTTGGAGAGGGGCAAACTTAAATCACATTGAATTTGTTATATATTCCAGAAAGTATTCCCCTTCTGTTTGATGCACTGATTATGTAAAGGCAGAGGGGAGTACCAGTGAAATTCCTAGATTTTCTTTTCTCTTTTCTTTTCTTTTCTTTTCTTTTCTTTTCTTTTCTTTTCTTTTCTTTTCTTTTCTTTTCTTTTCTTTTCTTTTCTTTTCTTTTCTTTTCTTTTCTTTTCTTTTCTTTTCTTTTCTTTTCTTTTCTTTTCTTTTCTTTTCTTTTCTTTTCTTTTTTTTTTCTTTTCTTCCTTCTCCTTCTCCTTCTCTCTCCCTCTCCCTCCCCTCCATTATTTTTTACTTAATCCAACCATTCTGGCTCTGCACTAATCCAGTGATGCCTAGGCAGCCATTATTGAGGGAAATGAGATATTGAAAATGGGGAAGATGTTTATCTGGGTACCATAACAGGGGGACTGCTGTGCAGGCAGCAACCCCATGGAATTAGCTTGCTACAGCACGTTTGTCAGCTCCCACTTCAAGGCCAGCTTAGCTGCTCAGCACAGCACTCCCCAAGGATTCTGTGCCCATCCTCTCTTCCAGGCAAGGAGGAGGAGGAATTTGGGGCTGCCTAGCTCTGAGTGGGTTGTGAGGTTCTGCTTTGCTGTGTGCTGTAGGAATGCAAACTGCAGCTTCAGCTCCCTGGAAGCCCTCAATTAAAATTGTAAACTATTGTGCTGCAAAATAGTGATGTAGAGACAGCCTGTATTGGTGTCCTTCTGGGAAGTCTTGAAATGTAGCAGGATAGGAAACTGCTTTCAAGGAAGAACCTGTGACCATTTCTTGATGATGTATTTCAAATGCAGAGTTGCAAACTTTTGTTTTTCTACTCCTGAGGAAATTTGGGCAAAAGAAAAGTGCAGAAACAGATGTAATACTGGTTCTTATGAGAGAAAAACACTGGGAAATGAGTGACACTCTGTAAAATGAATGATAAGGACAGACTAAGGACTCATGTAACATTAGCATCATGTTTAGTCCCATAGTTGAATTTTGAAGAAACAGCAGAGATATATAAAATTTAAGGCTCTTAAATTTTTTCAATAATATGTTGTGGAAAAAATACCAAAAGATTGGGAAAAAATTGCAAGTGCCCCAAGTATGCATAATTGCCTGAAAAAGATAGTACAAATGCAAAATACAGAAAGATAATAACTGAAACCTGAAATACCTTGGTCCTATCATGAGATTTTTATTTCAGCTACAGTTTCAGGTTTACCATTTTCAGCTTTGATTTATATAAGAAACTCATTATTTTGACCATGGCAAAAGATAAAGACTTGTAAGACTGAAGGAATATAACATTTGGTATTTGTGCTCTGTGCCATGTGCTCTGTTCTTCTAACAGCCTGGCTTATCAGCCTGAGCCGTTGTCACATTTTTGTCATGAGATTTTCAATTTGGAGTTGACTCTAGAAGACTGGAGGGGAGAGGTGCATAGATGGAAGAAACATGTTCTCATCTGCAACTTATTAAGTATTCTTTTGCAGTGCTTTTCATTAAAATGTTAGAATATTTATGTACACATTGTTTTTCTGGTAAAGCAGCTCCTTCTTCATTTTATAGACATGCTAGAATTATGTTTTCTACATCTGTACCCAGGAGCATGCTCAGGCCTGAATCCCACACTGCTAAGTAATCTGTAATAAAATAACTTGCTTTATTTTTCTTCAAAATTTTGCAGTAGTGTCTGAGAATCTCATGCTTCATTTTTCAAAGTATGCTTTAAAGCAAAGTGTGGTGAAGCAGAGACTATTGTGAAGATGCTATGTGGCTTTGTCAACTGAGAGAGAAATGTAAACTGTAAGAGAAACACAGTAGAATTCTCTTGGGTATATTTAAAGTCAGAATATGGTAAATTCTTGGATATTGATTTGAATACTATAAAGGTTTCTATGAGGCATCTTAATAGTTTTCACTTTCATCAAATGCCACAGAGTAGGCTGTTTGCACTGGCAGCCAGAGCTCTGAGGTGTAAACAAGTCTGAGCCTTTCCTTTTTGGGAGTAAACAGGACAGCACAGACCACCAGCATTTCCTTACACTTCCTATTATTTTTCTTCTTCTTTAATACGGATCACTCTGGCTCAGCAGGTTCACAAGCCACTGCTTCTTGTGTCTCTGCAGAATGTGGGTACTGCTCTGGCCATGTAAAATAGTACAGTACTATAGAATATCTTTGCTTTGAGATTATTTTCTGCCTCTGCTGCTTAAATGCTTTGCCAAATAGTTTCTTGGCTTGCATGTTCCACCTACATGTTTTAGAGCTCTGATTGCAGGATATTTAATGATGCTCTGCCATCACTGGCTGCTGGCAGAAACAAGGTGGAGCATGATGCCTGTGAGTCAGGTAAGTAGCCCCGAATATTAACGCAGAAACAAATACAGCAAGCAGCACACAGTCTGGAAATCTGGTCCAAAGGCAGAAATGCTAAGTGTTTTATCTGCTGTTCCCCAGCTTTATTTCAAAGCTGTTCTTCCTCAGTTTATGATTTTAAAGCAGTTCACTCTTTCGCCTCATCAATGCCTAATACTTGTTAATGCCTCATACTAGTGGCAGGGGCATTTTGTGGATATCTACATTTGCTATCAGTGTGCAGTAAATACTCCTGAGATTTGTAGTCTCAGTACAGCTGATGCAGAGAATTAATTCTGCAAGTAAACCAGCCTCTGTTCCAACCTTTCCAGTGTGGCCTCTGCTTCCAGTTGGGAGCTTGATTTCTCTGAACTTGTGGTCCCCATATAGAGAGGTTATGGTTGGTGTCATGACCCTCCATTTCAAAGCTGGTGTTCTATAATGCATTAGTAGGTGGTGAGCAAACCAGCTCAATTCTGTTGGTGCAGGTGAAAGCGCAATTGGGCCAATGCTCAGCTCACTCCTGCATTTCAGAACCTGAGCCTTGTGTGTTTGAATTGTCCTGCATGAACTTTAATTCTGTTCTCTTGTGGAGTAGAGCCTGTGCTGCTGCTGCTGCTGCACTGTAGCCATCCTGAAGTGACAAAAGAATCACCTTTGATAACTGGAAGAAGCTGAAGTAATTTAACAATCTCTTTTCTTTGAAGCAAAGGAATTCTGTTCCCCAGATCATCCAGTTTGCTGATGTTATGTCCAAGGTTTCTTTTGCTGTTTTGACTGAGCCTGAAAGTTCCAAAAGCACAGAATGCTTTTTGAAGCAGTTTTTGCCCCTGGCTGAAAATGCAATGGAGTTCATTAGCCTGGAAGTGCTGGCTGAGACCCTGCTGGGGGAAGGGGAGCTGCTGTTGTATTTTTTGTATCCCTTGTGCCATTTTGGACTTGAGCAGTATTTATTTTTAGTACATTTAAACAGTGCAGAAGGAAGGGGCAGTTGTAATATGGCATATTTACATCGTGCTGTCAGTTCCTGGCAGCTCACTTGCCTGTCGGAGAACAGAACTGGTCCATTAAGGATGTGAGTGCTACTTATGCCCACGAGTGGTGAAACATCGTCTCCAGGGTGGGAAGGCCTCCCCAGGACAGCAGGTTCGTTTGTTTTTCTAAGGTGGAGTATGGGGAATTCTTTTCATGTCACAGGGACAGGAATGGGCCATTCTACCTCCCACTTTTTCCTTCTTCTCCTCTACTCTGGAAAAAGAGAGGCAAAGTCTCTACGTGAGATCAGCATGTGCTGGTTTTTCCCCTCATGTCATGCTTAAGTTCTCTGCCCCTTTATAAAAATAAAAATCTATAAATAAAAAAGAACAAATGCTGAGGGGGACAAATTGGACCCATAGTTATGTGCATGTAGTCACTCGTCAAAGTGTGCCTAGCCCCATTCCTCCCAGGCTTCATGCATTCCCTGTTTCTTACACTGTCAGCTTCTCAGGATGGGAAACATGCACAAATAGTCCTGGCTGGAGCTTTTTTTGCCTACCATAACATAATATTAACTGAGCTTAGGCTGAAATGTTGGGCTCATCTGCTGTTGAATTAGCCTGTTCTCCATTTATGTATATTTTCCCCCACTTTGGAGAGGAAAAAATTGCAATGAGTTTTGCTGCCACACTTTAATGTCACAGTAATACCTTTCTCCTGGAATTAAGCAGTATTTAGCTCTGATCTCTCCTGTGTGACATGCTGTCTCTGTTTGCCTCAAGCACAGGCACCCTGTGATTTCCCTTTCTTGGAAACTGCCCTGTCTCAGCATGTGGGTAGGAGGCCATGTAAATAAATACCAACCACTTCTTAGCCTTCAGTAGGCATTTCCTTTTTCCTGGTGGCTGCAGAAGAAACACTTTCTCACAGTTTGGCATCAAACATTTATATAACTTTCCTGCTTGTGGAATTTTTGTTTAGACAATCAGATTCTTGGTATAGTTTTTTCATCAGTTTCTATTTTTATTCATCTGTGGTTGCTTGGTTTGTCAGTGAATAGTGTCTGTCAGAACAAACACTTCATCAGAAACTTCTTAATTTTTCAGTAATTGAATAGTAAATCATGATAAGCCTATTCTGTAAAACTGAAAGGTAAGTTTTAAAGAAAAAATTGAAATAAAGTTTCTTACATTGCCATGCAGTCCAGCTTTAAAGATCAGTGTTAGAGGACAGTGTACTTTAAATTTTGATACGTCAATATCTGATCTGTAAGTTCTTTATTTAGTGTCATTAACTATTATTTATTCTTGTATTGGTAAATTATGAATTTACTTGGTTTTTTAAATTTATCTCAGTGGTAATTCTTACTGAATGGATGATAGTGTACAGTCCCTGCAGGGAGAGCCCCAAGGCTTCAGACAATACATGTTCCCTGGAAGCAGAATACAGATATGAACTGTGATAAACAGCTACAGAGTGGCACAGAACTAGACTCCTTGGAGTATGGGAGTAGATGTTAGATGAGAGAGTGAAGAATATATATGTGTATGGTTTTTTGTGAGTAATAATTTCTAGGATGGTTAAGATAGAGGCAGTTTCAAAATCCAGAAGATACTTTTTATGTAATACACGGAATTTGATAACCTTTGTATTCAACAACAAGAGAAACTGTGCTTTTCCAGAAGGGCTTTTGAAATCTGCTTTTTCCTCTCCTGAGGCCTGGTGTGAGGCTGTCTAGGAAAGTGAGCCGTTGTTGGCCATGTCACGGTACTTTTATAGTTTCACTCTTAGGGCCTTTCTCATCCAGCTTAGTTTTGCAATCTGCTGGTGCTCAGCCAAGATGAATTGCTTCTGCCCTCACAGAACACACATACAGCCCAGCCAGGACATCATCAGTTCTGTGCACTGGAAGTTGCTTGGTGTATTTTGGGAAACACATATTGAGAAGAATGAGTCCTAGTTTGGTTTGTCCCTTTGTCCTGTCTCATGGCATACAATAAACTGTTATCCCATGCATATTTCCTCCTTGAGCCAACCCCCATAAGTGATGCCCCAGTCCAGAATACTCCAGGAAGTGCAGCGGTGCTGAACTTTATAGCTGGCTCTGGTGGTGGCTGGTGGCTGGGCAGAGATGAGTCAGCCTTGCTTCATGTTGGCTGATAAGGGACTGCAAAGGAATCCTAAGCTCTCCAACTTTGGTGATTTATTGAAGTTCTGTAGGGTCATTGGGTAGCCAAATTCACAAACACCCCATTTGGTATCCACTGAAAAAATTCCAGGGCATAAAGCCTCTCTGCACTCCACTGCTGCCATGGTAGTGGCATCAGCCTTAACAGTACCTTAATGGCTTTTAGAAGCTGTGAAACTGTGCTGCGTTGATACCCTAGTCCGCAGTGTTACTGTGATGTGCAAGCCCAGAGTGAGGGCTTTGAGGATGCCCTCTTGCCTTTGAATCCTTCTATTTAGCATCTGGTGTTTTTGCAAAGCAAACTGGAGAGGTTTGGTTCCGTTTAGCCATCAGTGCAACGATTTAAAGAAGTTTAACACAATGGAAACAGCTAATAATCTCAGGGGTTTTTTTGTTCTGACATAATAAATTACCTTGGGAGTATTGCTAGTCCTTAATTGGAAGTGACAGGAAAGAAGAAACCTGGAAAAGGTGAAATTACAGTGATTGTGCTGTAAATGAGGGGTTGTGATGGAATTGCAAAGGAGTTGGCTACAGCAAGAGTGAGTAAGTCATTCCGATTTGGAGAAATAAGCTGGTTAGATTAGAGTCTGATTTTGTTTGTACATGGTACATGTAAAACCTTGATAATGGTATTATTTTGATTGATTTATATGGGTTTCGTATTTTTCACTAGCAGAATGAAAGTTTATGTGTGGGTTTATTGAATGCCATGCTTACATAATTAATAATAGCAACAAAGTAGAGATGAACTTATGTCACCAGTTACTTCACTTGCTGTGCAGACATAGAAGAGTTCTTTGTTGATCAGACACTTTTATTTTAGTTAAGTCTGACCTTTGCCTTTTTAGAATTCAGGGGAATGAAAAATAACAAATGTAGATGTTTATGTGTTTGAGGTGAACTTTTTTTATTAGGAAATGTTTTAAAAGGGTCAGTGAAAAACAGAACTGAAACTGAGGTTTCATTTCTCTTGCATGTAGGTCTATGAAAGAGAAGCAGACATTTAAATTTGGGTATTTCCTTATGATAACAGATGTACCAAGGTCATTACCAACTAAATGGAGCTTGCTGACATCAGGTTTCTTCTCACACAGTGTTGTTTTAATCCATTTTTTTTCTAGGAAAAAGAGAAGAAGTACATGCTGCCTTTGGACAACTTGAAAGTGCGAGACGTTGAAAAGAGCTTCATGTCCAGCAAACACATCTTTGCATTGTTCAACACAGAGCAGAGGTAAGAAAATGTGCTATTGTGGAGATACTTGTATAAAATGGTATCTAGCTGAGCATTCTAATAACTGTGAGTGCAGTTCTACTATTTCCACCATGTTGAGTATGCAAGGTCTTGATATTCTTGATTTATCTGCTTCTTTGCTGTTGTATAACTATGGGAGGAAAGGTTGGTGTCCTCTGAGCCACTCGTGGGGTGAAACAGCTCCATGATGAGTCAGCCAGTTCTTCCGTATGGCTGAATAATCATCTCCTGATCCTATTTTTGTTTTATTTGGCAGTCACCTAGGCTTACCAAAACATTCATGACTTCTGTACCTTGTGACCAGATTCAACTGGTGTAAATCACAAAAGCGTCATTGCTTTTCACTTTCTCCAGTGGAAAATCTTGCCTGTCATTAATCTTGGGACTCACTTGATTGTTTGTTGGGGTTTAAACACTGCTGAATGGAGAAATATTAGATTCCTCTACTTCTCTAATTAATAAAATCTTTGCTTTTTAGTTTTTGCCCCACTCTTTTCCTCTCAGACTCTTCTCTGTTTTAGTGGTGTGGATGCTCTACGGAAGCTACTCCTGATACACAGCCAGTTCAGATTGCTGTGCACAAACAGGTTCCTTAAACGTTACAAAAGACATAATGTAATTTTCTTTTTTTTTTTTTACTGAGGAAGAGAGTTGCATTTGTAGCTGTCTCCGGGGAATTGCATTTTAGCAGATAAGGGGAAATTTCTGTAAGGTTTTCTTCAGGCAAATAAGTAAACTGAATTGTAGTGGTAGCATGGATAGATTTCCTTGTTTCCCTCTTCTGCTAAATTCCTTCACACCCACTTCTCCCTCACATCACCAAAGCTTGGCATGACCTTCAGATGTTCAAGATGATGAGAGCTGGATGTGGCTCTCTGCAGAGCCAGCTGTTGTTACTCCCAAACTGGCCAGAAATAGTGGCCAGAACTTTCAGAAGCAAGGAATGCCCCTCCCTCCTGCAAAGCAAAAGCAAAGCACAGGATTTCTGGGCTGTCAAGTTTCTGCTGACCCCAGAAATCCAAGGACACAATGTCAGTCTCAGTCTGAACTGCCCCAGGAAGGCTTTGCCTGTGTCTGCTGACACCTCAGCCAGCCTGCAAGGGGACATGGTCTGCCAGGAGATGCCTTTTGAAAGTATGTCACACACATACTAGCTGGGAGTAACGTTTCAAATGCTTGACCAGTTGCATTTCTGGAGCACAGAAGAAAGCTTTGAAAAGCTTTTCATGTTCTTAAAAACATAAATGATCTTCAGATGCTGGAAATGAATGTTAATTCTGATGATTCTGCTGTAGTTATGTGTGGATCATCCAGTGTTGTGTGTACATCTAGCAAGAAAAGTAACTCTGTCCTGGTGGCTTGATATCAGCTGTACGTATTAGGTTACTTCCATGAGAAATTTGTTAATTTTAGCTCATTGTTTCTCCTTTGGTTTGACTCACGGGTTTGAATATTATCATCATCATAAATACTAATCATCAAACTGCTGTGAAAATCCAAGAGAAGCATTTCCATTGGCAAGTTTGGGATTTATTTGGGTGGCATATAGCTGGACATTCACATTTTCACTTGATCTTCATCCATACTAGACATCAAGGATTTCAAAATCAGATGTCTAAAATGTTTGCCATGTCTGTAATAGCCCTGCCTCTTTGGGCTCTGAGTAGACCCTACAGCCTCTGCAAGCTGCTCTAAAAACATCCTTATATCCACATAGGCATGTTAAGACATGACAGCACAGCAGTAAGACCACAAAATACCTTTGCCTTGGGAGAGGCAGATCATGGAGTCAGTCTTCCAGCTTTAAGGGAGGCAGAAGTTGTTTTCAAAGAAATATGTATTGAATTCTAATTAAAACAGCAGTTTCTGTGTTACTGTAAACCAGCTGATTTTTGGTATTTCTAACAATCTGTGTCCTGGCACAAATTGATCAAAACAAGATTAGTATCACTTTCCACTGAATCCTGAATTCATAGATGTGTCAGCAAAAACAGGAATATTGGTTCTTGAGGAGAGTGATCTGGCTGGGGACTCTGTCCCCTATCCCACATTGTTAAGGAAACGGAAACAGGGAATTGATAAAGATACACTGAAATAAGGAGTCTTGTTGTTGTTTTACTTTGTAGTAATCCGTTGAATCCTGGTTGCTGATGTGTGTATGTGTGAGTATGGCTTGCTTTTCAAAGATCATGTAAAAAATTAACTTAGTTTCTGGTTGGCGCTTTTTTTTTTTGTTGGGGGTGGTGGAGTGGTTGCTTTTTTTAATTAAAAAAACCTTAGCAACTGAGAAAGAAATCAGCTTTCGAAGTCTGCCCACTGAGGGTTCTGGTTATGGAACCATTTTGCTATTTAAGATGTAGATCATTAAAGAACAAAGGCACAATCATCTGTTCCAGCTTCCATGATAGCATGGAGGTTATTGTGTATCTCTTCCCCCCACCCCCCCATAATCTGCAGCTTTTTTTTTTCCTTGACTATGAAATCTTTGTTAATGTTCAATTAAATTATTTTAATTTTCAAGCAAAATCCTTTTAGGAGAAGAATTTTAACAAGCTTGTTCTCTTTTTCATTCCCAGCCCCTCACTGCATAGGTATTTGCTCCAGCCATATGTTTCTGATACTGTACATTTCAATAGTTTCCTGGATTATGCACTGCATTTTTTCCATTTATGAAAACCTTTCCAGCTCTGAAATATAGTGACCAGGAAAATACTCATTTCACTGCATAGAAGGAAAAACCATCTTGAGTTAGCTGAGACTTGGGGATAGATGGAGAAGGAAACTAACAGTATCTGTCATTTTGATTTACTGCAGAAGTCAACAGTTCTCTGACAGGAATCAAATGTGACTTGGTAATGTAGAGTAAATGGAGACTGTGACGATTGATTTCACAGTGAAGATAAATTCTCATGAAATGAACATAATTGTGTGTTTATGAAAAGGCTGTGTTGTGAAATAATTAAATTATTTTCATGTTACTTTCTCATTAAATCTTAAAAAAACAACAAAAAAAAAGGTGAGGGTGGGAAAAGGAAAACTTTGCCTGAAATAGTTACAGTATTTCTTAAAGAACAGGGAGGTTAGGTTTGTTTTTCAGCCAAGTAAGTAATATATTTAAAGTTTTTGAATGGGCCATCTACTTAATTTATAGACAGTATGGAAGACCTTTGCAGTGGACTCCTCTAGTTTACTTACCTTAGGAGTACTAGATATTAAAACTAAATAAATTCAAGTGAGTGCCCTGTGGTTCCTGGATCATTTTTGGCTGTGTCCATCTACATGAGTCTGCCTTTAAGCAACTGAAGTTGAGCTGTAGGGTCAAGCAGTGTGCATCTAAACCTAAAGCTGTCAAGTGAGTGCTATTTTGTGTTAATCATCCTCTCTCCTCCACAGGAAACTCGTGGCAAGTCTGGTTTTTTTTAGACTGGAAAAAGAGATCAAATATATTGAGTATTTTAAAATAATTATGCTATAGGGGAAAAAAAGAATGTTTGCAGTACTGCTGTAGAACTTAACTGTGAAGTTGTGTCGATGTAGCCGCTGATTGACTTTCTCAGGCAGAGCTGAGCATGGAGGAGAGAGGATTTTGTCAGCATCTCTGCTCACATTCAGTAGATTAACCTGTCATGTTCTCATTGCTGAGTGTGTAACTCTTGTTCAGAGCTCAAGAACAAAGAAAACAAATTCTGTCCATCCCAGAAAGTTTACTTTCCTTACAGAATTTCATTCCAAACACTTGATTTATTCTCCATGTATTTCTTGTAAAAATTACTCACTTACTGGTGCTTTTTCTGTTAACCAAGTACTGTAGTCTGGGACAAGAACTGTAGTCTTAAATGTGTCTCCCTTAAGGATCTGTGCAACAGTCCCACCACTCCATCTCCCCTAAGAAGGGCAAGCAGTCATTAGTTCTCATGATCTCGCCCTGTTGACTACAGCATCCACGTGGCACTATTTTGACAGATTGTCTGTTGTTCTACAGTAATCTCTTGCCTTTGCAGTAGTGTAATGACACCTTTTTCCTGATTTACTGGTCAATAAATTGTTGTATTACTGTATTACAACTCCATTTATAAACTAGTTCCCTTTTAATTAAAGAAATGATGATGAATAAAAAAAACTGTCTTCATTTGCTACAAGCAGAGAAGAAGCTTCTTTTCTACCTCTTCTCCAACTCTGGAGAGATGAATTCTCTTTTTTTTAAAAGAGTAGAGATTCTACTAGGTACAGGTTTTGGGGGTTAGAAATGGTAGTAGGATGAAGTGTTTGTTGAGTTGGTGAATTTTCTAGCCTTCTGTACCAATATGGGGAGTAGGAACCAGAGTGAGGAAGGGTTACCTGGTGGAGAGTCCCTGATCAGCAGCCTTTCTCTTTTCCTCTTCACACTCATTCCTTTCCTTGGAGCCAAAGAAGCAGAACCACTGTGTGAAATTCTGCCTTCCTTGCAGAGGAAGATGCCACCAGTTCTCCTTATCTTTTACTTTCCTGCCCAACCAGGGCCCAGATGAAATCGAGTTACAGTGTTGCTTTCCTCACCTCTGTGGTTCTGTATGATAGAGGGGTGTGAGGAGCAAGTGCAAAGCACAGAACTGTTCCTTTTGCTTTCACAACAGTAGGTTCCTGAGAGCCAAATGCCCCTCAGTAATCATCAAGCAGTGGGACAGAACCTGCCATCCCTGCTCCAGAGCTGACTGTCTGGGGCAGGCTTATAAAAACAGATCTTTAATCTGACAAACAGATGAATGTCCAGAGGAGAGCGAGCAAAAGGCCATTTTGAGGGCACACAATAGGACTGAAAATAGAACTGCCAGATGAGGAATTTTAGCTACTGGCTCCTGAGTACACTCTGTCTGTCAGGAATCATATTGCACAGGGAGCTGTGCTGTCTAGTAGGACCCAGGAAAGTATACTGTGTCTACTCAGTGAAAGGTGTCACTACATATTTTGGATATATGTTGTTGGCTGTGTGTTGCTCTAGAAGGGGATGGAGCAAAAGGTTTTTCTGGGACTCCAAATGTACTAGAGCTTTAAGTACTCAATTTCTTGCCATGGGCAGCAACTGGTTAACTGCTGTCCATATATAAGGGAAATTGGGCAAGAGCCAAAATAAAGGGAACTAGTGAAAGGAGACCGGGTCAGAGGAGGTGTTGGATAGAAGCCAGGCTAAAGGAGAAAGCCTAAAATGAGATGTATGTTTAGTTACTGTTTTTGAATTACTCGGAAAGCTAAGCCCCAGGAAGAGCTGGACTGTAAGCTGTTCAGAGCCGTCTCTGTTCGAAATGGAAGAAAGAGAATCTGCTTAATTAAAAAGCCCTATAAATTTAATCCAGAAAAAAAAGCTGCTAACATTTCTAAACAAATGCTGGAGAATACAATATTTAAGAACAGGAAAAATACACAAACCCAAGGAATAGCTAGCCTTTATTGCCAACTGCTTTCCCTTAAAAAAAAAAAAAAGAAAAGAAAAAGGTTGGGTTTTTTTTTCTGGAATATATTCTTTTTTGTCATTAATGACAAATATTCTTTGCATGACTAATAAGAGATAGTATGGTGCAGGTATTGAGATTTAAAACTGGTATTACAGAGTAAAAAGGGGCTCTTAGGGGAAGGAAACCGCAGTGCCAAACCCATACCTTGAATACGAAAGTTACGCTGTACCTGAAGAAAATTCCCTACGTGGTTGTGTGGGATCTGAAACGTAAGTGCCTGCCAGACACACGGGTGTTGTAAGCACGGGCTAAGCCATGCATGGTAAACCTGAGTGAGCTGCAGCACAGCTTCTCCTGGCCTCGCTGACCGTGACCCAGCACAGTGTGAGTCCCTGTGCCCCGTCCAGGGAAGGGCAGCACTGCAGCAGGAGCCCTGTTCCCTCCCTGCCCGTTGAGGGGCTGACAGCTGGGGGCAGCTTTTGCATCTGTGCGGCCCCGAGGCAGATTCCAAAACAGGCTTCCATCCCTCGCCACGAAAGGCATCAAACTTTCTCCTCCAGGGACTTATGGAATATTTTAGTGGCAGTCACTGTTACTACTGTGGATTTTGGCCTGTGTGGTGTTAGTTTTGGCTGCATTTCTGTTCTGGATTACATATAGGACTCGAGATACTTCATTGCCAAGGCTGGCCTATATACCGAGCAGCATATCTTCAGTTCATTTTCACCTTAACATTGTGGGGCTTTGTGTGTGTTTTGGGTGTGTGTACTTGAAAAGATCCTTATGCTTTCGGGAGAGCACTCACATGAGATAGGCAAAATCCTTATTATTTCATGACATTGTCTCAGAGATTGTCTCCTTGGCTTTTCTGGATATGAAGAAAAAAAATCTTCAGAGACATGTGTAATTAATTTTAATTAGCATTCACATTGGAGCGATCTGAAATGGTACGCCTTGATAGAAAATGTTAGTCATTGCTGTAAACTCAGAGCAGATGGCCATTTTTGTTTCTTCAAAATATATGATTTGCAGAGCTTCTGGTAGAGCTTTCTTATTCGGAAAAAAAAAAAGTGCATATGCTCAAACCAACCTTTGTGCAATTACAGGTGTCCAAAATCACAGACTAAGACTAAATTTGAATAAGCAGAGTGTGCACAGTGGAGCTGCAGGTTAAATAGGTAGAGAGCATACAATTTCCTCCAAGATTACCTTTCCCAATAGCTGGAATATCTGGATTCTGTTATTTTCTCCCCTTTTAATTTTAGGTGACTACTCATTAAACCCATATTCTGTATGTTTTCAATTTCAATCAAGTAAGAAATACCTAAGAATTGAATCTTTCATCTTTTTCATGGAATAAAATGGGGCAAATTTGCATTTGGTTCTAGATTTCTAATGTTCATTTCAATTCTGCTTCCATGCTAATAGAGATGGGATGTTTACAAAAAAAATAATTTGAGATAAGGTGTTTGAAATCCCTGTAAAAGATATTCCTTTATCTTTCAGTCTGTGAGTAGCTTCACTTGTGTCAGTGCGACTGAGGAAGTTAAATGTGCTTTTGTGTTCTTTGGAGGATTAAAGTAGCTTGTAGGTCTAATTCTAAAAAATGTCACTAGTATTCTTGTTGTATAGTGGTTGTTCTGTCTCCTCCCATATTGGCAAGAATAAATGCATTTTTGATTAATCTTAGTTTGTATTTTCTCTCTATAAAAAGAAATTTCATGCATATCCAGTACAACTTTGTCTACTGAAATCCAGATCCAACTCAATCTAAAAGCTCTCTATGCACATGGTTATATGTGAGTATGTATTAATACATATGCACACATGTTAACACGTAATGTGCCTGCAGTGGTTGCCCTTAAAATCTTTCCAGGTTTGCTGGAGATAAATGTTTAACCTTATCTTAGTATTAAGAAATTGCAAGAGATACAATACATCTTGATCTGCAGCAGTGGTGTGTGCTCAGAGATCACATTCTGATGTGCAGCCACCATAGAGAGAAACCCACTGATGTTACAAGTGGGATTCTTTCTGGGTGATTTTTAGGTGTGTCCTGGACTGTAGAGATCTGCTGGTTTATAGGCAGTCAAGCCTTCCCTATGCAGTGCTGACAGCCCAAGCTTCAGGGTGGGTGGAAGGGAAATCTCAGTAACTCAGAGCTGGGTGAGTCTTCAAACTTACCTGGCATTTCTCAGTTTCCTCTTGGACACTTTCAAATACCTTAAGCCAGACCTGTTAGGATTCTTTTGTGATGGGAGGAGTTAAAGAAATGCATATGGACTTTTCTGTATTAGGCCCTGAAATATACAGGGGAAAGGAATCAGGAAATCAAGGTAAAAATAAAGTGAAGAAGTTCTAGGGTAAGCAAGGTCACAGCTGGGTGTCTGCTGGACTTTCAGGTAATGGGCCTGGACTAGAGAAGGCATGTCCTGAGTGTGGAACCATTCCAGAATTGGAAATGATGCTTTTAGTCCAATTGTCTGTTCATCCCCATAAGCAATTATGTTGTATTTTTAGTGGAATGCAGTTCCAAGTTGAGGTTTATTTATCTAGAGTATAATAAAATCTGCAGATAACAAATGGTAGCCTTTTGTATTTTTCATTCTGGAAAAAAACCCCAGTATTATGTTGATTTCCAGTAATGCCACTATAGTTATATTTTCATGTATTATGCATGATACTAAATTACAGTGATGGGACTACAGGAGGAAGTAGAGTAGGTAGATGTGGTATATGCATATAGCTTTGCAGTTTCCTCATTTATGTGTTCACATTTAAGAAATGTTAAATATTCAAGAGAAATACTACTTGCAAATGGTACTTCTAGGCATGTTCCCATTTACTGTATCTGTCTTGTTTCTACAGTCCCTTAGATTTACAGATGCCTGAATATCAACAAGATTCCTATGGTTGAGAGTTCATCTTTCCTGGAATCCTGTATTCTGTCATTGTGTTTGATGTCTAACATCCCATTTAGCTGCTATAGAGATGACAGTGAGAACATGACTTCACAGTATTCCATATGGAGTAGGTAGGTGAGGATTGAGTAGTAACTGTTTCTGTGCTGATGTCTTCAGCAATTTTAAGAAGTGGAAGAGAGAAGAAGACAGAAAATCTGAATTGTTTTCAAGAACGTTTTTACAGCTTTCCATGAGACGCCAGTGGATTCCTAATGAGTAAAACATGTTAATATGTTTTTGTAAGATTCCACGGGTAACAGAAAAAGGACACACTCTTTTCAGAATTTACTTTGGCTTTTTTTTTACTTTGAAAAGTTGCTATGCATGTCAGCTTTTCTGGGAGAAAGAAAGGCAGGAGATGTCTAGTAGCAAAGAAGCCAGTTGGGGAGGCAAGCATCCCCTTACCTGCCCTACTGTAACATTCCTATAAGCTCTGGCTCAGGGTGTGCATCCTTCAGTTCCTCACATGTGCTGTGACTTTGGCAGTGGCAGTGGAGTAGAATGAGCTACACTGAAATGGAGCTCTCAGATCCTGCAGGGAGAAAGAAGGGCCTTGGAGATGGGGAGACATCAGCTGCTGGGCCATGAGGTGTCCCTAGCCCCAGGGAAAGTCCTGACACAGAGATGGAGTGCAGACTGTCAGCTCCCACGTGTTCCGAGCGGTTGGCTGAAATCCCCACTCGCACAGCCACGCTGGTTGTAGCAAGCCACAAAATGCCAGGAAGTGCAATATATAACATGACAGTCCTGAAAAAATGTTTTCACAAGCTGGTGTCATGTTGTTTTGCTCTTGCAGATAAGTGTTTTTGGAACTTCCCTATCTCTATGTTTTACAGCCTTTATTTGCCTTATTGTTATTTTTAGTCATCTTTTCTGAGAGTACCCTTTTACCATTTCAGCTTCCTGTTCCTTCAAAGTTATAGCTGCTTCGTTATCTTAGCCAGAAAAGCTTATCTCAGTAAAAGTTTCTCCTAACAATAAATTAAAGCATTTCTTCCTCTGGCAATTTCATTATGCTTCTCTTTTTTTTTTTTTTTTCTTTTTTTTTAATTGACTTCTTTGTTTTGTTCAGTAAATGTTGACTTGGAGTTCCACAATATTGCAAATTGAATAAAATTCAGGTGTTTGCTCAGTTTTAAGGTAACAGCATCTGATAAGGTCATCCTGGCTATTATTTGCCTTATGGCAGAATTAGTGCTTTTGAAGAAAAAGGATTAATTTTAAATTTCTCAGTAAAGGAATCCACAGAGTTTTCAGTTGTTCGTACTGTCAAAGGCTTTGGCCAAACTATGGGATTGGGCCCGTTAGTGCCTCTTTGTGACCTTTTTTGGCTGGTTTCTGTAGGAAGGAAGTGCTCTGGTGGCACCTCCAGTCTGGGTTTTTGAAGGGAGTAGTGCAAGCCTGGTACTGTGTACTCAGATTTAACCTTTGAATTTGGTGAGAATTGAGTCATTAATGTAAGGAAATAAACCTGAGTATGTCCTTTATTCTTTGCAGTTTTGAATGCAACTTATGAGCCTGCTAAAAAATACCTTGTTTTGCTCTCTTCAGTGTGTGCACGCTCTGGTTGCTGTACTGTGGTTTCATGGGTGATAATTTAATGATTTGGTGTCATGGCTGCTTCATGCTCAGGTTCAATTACACTTTTTTTACCTTTTTTTAACCTCTTTCCTGAGACTACCCCTAAAAAGCGAGGCTATGAGCTGCCTGGTGACATTGTTGGTAGGAGAGAATCACTTCTGTGAGTGGGAATTACATCAAGTCGGTTGTGTTCCAGCAGTGTGGCAGTGAAATCCTACCAGTCCCTGAATGCTAAAGAAATTTGTCTAGCCAGTGACAGTCATAGCTTTATTTCCTTGTTCTATAGTGTATTCAATTCTTTTCCCCCTCAAAATACATGGTAGAAATGACCTCTGTAGTTGCGTAATGAAACCAAAGGGCCCCTTGTCATTGCTGTCTTTGAGAGTGAAGCAATCTCCCATCAGCCCCCCTCCTCCATAGCTTGCTAAGGGAAGAAAACAGTCTGGTTGAGATGGAAGATTGATCCTTGTGCAGCTGTTAAGATCTAGCAAAATGTGGTTTCCTAACCTTTTTCAGCTAAGCTCGTGGCCTTTCCTAAAAAGACTGTTGGCTGACAAAGTTACAGTGATCTGGTCTGTGTATAGAATTTGAATTCAGAAACAAGTGGCTAAACTGTAAGGGGAAAATCTGTTCTGTTTATTGAAGAATTTACAAGTACCACCTTCCTATAGACGTATTTTTCCTCCTTTCTCTTTTCTTCCATTGAGTGATTCCCTGTATTCATCTCGTTCTGTGAACTACCTGTAAGAGGTTTTATTTAAACATGTCACAGTTTTCTTACTATGATGACAGACGTAAGAGGTTTGTTTTGTTTGTTTTAAAATATCTTGATTATCATTGCTGGTTTTTTCCTCTTTTACTGATGATGTCTAAAAACTAAAAAGGGTATATAATGGACTGAAAGGACTTAATAGGGGAAGAAGTTGCATCAGTAATAATTTTGGTATTTATGGGTTACAGCAGCAATCCGTCACAAGCCGTGCTGTTATGTTGGCATGTCTTATGTGTTTGTCCTCTGTATCACAACACCCTTTTTTTTTTCCTAAGAGTGCTCTGTTTTAGCAAAAGCAGGAAAATTGATTTTAAGTAGTTTCACGGTGCTTTTAGATTATTATTATTTCCAGAGCTGTGCTGTAGCATTCTAAGATATTTTTAAGTACTCCATGTAATTATTAAGCAAGCACCTGTCCTGTAAAGTCTGTTGTCCAAAACAATTACCAAGTAATTTCTGATCCCAAAGGATTTTAAATTTAAAACGCTGTGTGCATGATACAGAGTAGTAAAATGCTAGTTTTACAATGTGGTGCTCTTTGTTCTAGGAATGTTTACAAGGATTACCGTTTCCTTGAGCTAGCCTGTGACTCCCAAGAGGAGGTGGATAGCTGGAAGGCATCTCTGCTACGAGCCGGTGTCTATCCTGATAAATCCTCAGTAAGTTAAACAGCTCACTAGTTTGCCAGTAGCTGCTCTGTTTGAGTCAGAAAAAACAACTGTATCATCTGGGAAAACACAGTGTCTGCAGATATCTCAAGAAGGAGCAGCCTTTTCATTGTACAAGTCTGTGGTAATTTCGAAATATTCATAATGAAATATTTTAAGACCAATTTGTGCGTCAAACCTCAATGTAAAAAAAACCAAGCAACCACAAACCAAACCTTCCAACATGTTTTTCATTGGATCTGTGTAGTAAAAGCATTGAGCAATTTGGGGTTTCCTGAGCTTCATTGTTTCTATTAATGTTTTTTAAGGTAAAGATGTGCTTTGAAGAGTTTATTCCCTCAAGCTCTGTATTACAGAACTGACAGAAGCATTCCAGGCAATCATGTATATTTATTTTACTGATTCACTGCATGATTTTTTGTGTATGAAACACATGCTAAACCTTTTCCAAAGGCAGTTTTACTCAGCTAATCATCATGTGGAGCAAATTGAACAGGATACAATAAAAAAGCCTCTATTAATTTACTAGAAATGACAGAAAGTTGGGAAACAGAATATGTCCAGCTACTATTTAATACTTTTGGACCTAGATACCTTGATATTTTACATCAAGTGAAACTTTGAGGAGATGTGTCCAAAGAGAAGGCTGACTAGCAAAAATACCTGACATTTGAGCTTTTGAAAGTTTCTGTAATGCACAGCTCACCTGTCTGCAGTGAGTGCTGGATTCCTTCAGCGGAAGATCTGCTCTGAGAAATGATGCTTTGATTCTGATGAATTTGCTCTTCTCCCTGATTGTTTTACATGGGAAGGCCACGTTACTTGAGTCCAGGGTCTTGTGCTGTCTTCTCTCTTCATCTTTTTCTTCCCTTTTGGTTGCGATGCCTGCATGGCTTCCAGTACAATTTTGTCTGTATCTCCTTCAGGAGCTATTCATGCAAAAAAGCTCAGCTTCTTCTCTTCATACAAAGTTTCAAGGCTACCATAAAAAGATAAATAAGAAATTCTTGTGCTGCTGGATTCTCCATTTACTATAGAAATAAACAGTGATGATAATAATGATGATGGTTTTTTTAGAGAATAGTGCAAATATTCATTTAGCAGGAGACCTACCAGGTATCTGAGACTTTAAAAAACAATGTTGGTGTCTTTTCAGTATGTTGCCTATTCCAGTAGATCCGTTCCTACTTAAGAATATCAGAAGTCACTTAACGAGGATTTGTTATGAGAGGTTACCTAATTAATTACTAGGACCAAAATACTGTATTGCTTTGGTTTTTCCTTGCTTAGGTTTTAATGATGATTTCACAAAAGGCTGTTGATGCCTCTGGTTTAATCTTGTATTTGTGATGGTTTTATCATATTGGTATATCTGGTACTTTATCCTTAAACAAGACAGACTAGTTGGATTTCTGAACTTCTCTTCTGTCTTCCTGTCTGTCCCTTCCCCCTAAAAATACTTGGTATTCAAAATATGTTTACAAAGAATTCTTGGTTTTGTTTAAAGTTGGTCTGTCAAAAGAGTCTTAGATGCAAGATGGGAGACTTCCTTGAAAGAAGTAGAAGGGAGTCAAAATACAGTTCTCCTTTAAGCTGGAATTATCTTTACATTATAAAAAGAGTAAATATTATTGTTCCAAGTGCCTGCAGTTTGAAATTCGCCCAGTAGTTTATCAAGCTGTTCAGGAAAGATGCTCAGTGCTAGTCTAGGCCTCCAAAACTTTATTCCTAAAGGACTAGAGGTCCGAATGTGGACTGTGAGTCTGCTGTTAAGAGTTTTGAATTTTGCAAAGCAAAATCTCCAAGGCCCCAGGTACCTTAGAAGATCCAGTGGATCCTAAATAAAAATAAGCAGCGTTTCACTAAAATCCTGTGCATGTTCCTCAGTTTCACACCTTCCTATGAAAATAGAAAATAGTTTTAGAGACACCCCCCAGTCTTTTATTCTCCTTCAAAGAGTCAGAGACTGTGTTTTTAAGTAGGAGGGACTGCCAGGAAATGGCAGCAGCTTGAGTTTACTTCAGTGCTTCCCCCCAGCTTCGTGATCCCAGAGTTAAAAAGGCGAAGGGGTGCCTTAGCCCCTTCCCAGACCGACCTTCTCGCTCTCTTTCATGTGTGAGGCACAGCTGGGAACTCTGAGTATCCAGGGCTTTGGCACCAGCAGCAGAAAAATTGCTGCTTAGAAATGAAAACTAGACGAATAGTGCTGTGAAGCTGGAGCACTGCAGCAGGGGCTGGCCTGCTCCCTGTAGCTGCCGGAGCGTGTGCGAGCCGGGAATGGGAGAGTGCAGCCCAGTGCCTTCATGAGCAGCTCTGATCACCCACAAGGACACCGGGGTAACACCCACAGCCACTGCCCTGAGCTGGGGCAGGAAAAGTAGGAATTTGGCACTGATTAAAGAGATCTGTTCTGAATTCTCACCAAGGGCAAATCTCTCAACTAAGAATATTCATTTTTCTGTTGATTTTTTTTTTTGGTAGCGCTACATAAAATTGTTTGATTACAGTGGTAATGGGGCTCAGTACTTGCTGCCACTAGCATGGAGTCTCTGCTGCTCATTTAATCCTGTAAGCTAAGTCCAAGGTTCTAGATTTATAATTTTTGGTTTTGCCTTAGCAAATCTCATTAATATTTTAAAGGCCATATATCAACCGCTTCCTCTGTTTCCTTGCTTAATTTTGCTCGTCTTCCCTGGCCCTCTGTACGTGGGGATGCACAGAGTGAATATGTTCACATATTCACTGTCCCATGAACTATCTCTAATCAGCCCTCAGCACTGCTCTATGAGCCTCTGAATTCTTTGCAGTTTGCCAAGTCACCTCCTTCCCGCAATCCATTTGCTTTTGTCAGGACGTGGGCTTTGACAGCCACCCAGATAGCAATGAATCAGTGTTTTTATTTTCCAACCCATATGCAACTCAGCTTGCTTGATATAAATCATCCTGTGGCCAATTCACTTTGAAATGGGATATGCATTTACCAGCTGACTTTACTGCTGGCTTTCTGGACTGATGCATCCAAAACCCTCCTTTTTTTGTTAAAAAATGACTACAACTTTGTGACTAACCTTCCCAGACTGTATTTCTCAACTGTAGGCTGGTGTTTATTTTGGCTGGCTTCCCACTGTATAATATACACTGTTCATGCCAGCTCATGGCAAAACTCACAATTAAACCAAAATAATAGCACAGATGTTTGCTGTAACTTGCTCTGCACACTTTACCTTGCTAGCACCACCCATTCCTTCTCCCCCCATGCCCCCCAATGCCGTCTCCTCCTTATTTTTATTACTAATCTAAAAGTTCAATATTTGCTTTTTAAAAAGCTTTGGATCTTGAAACTCCATTCACTGGCAAGTTGTAGGGAATGGCTGTCATGGAAGGCTCAGCAGACATGTTTAGTGGGTTGCTTTGCATATTGGAAGTTCAGTGTTACCAACACATGAAAATCCCTCTGGCTGCCATCCCATCCTAGATCACTTCAGGCCTCATTTTCTTCTGCCTTGTATTTGTATCCACTGACTTCCTAAGAGCTGCTCCTGATTTACACTGAAGGAAGCGAAAGCAGGATCAGAATGTTTGTGTAGTGAGGAAAACAGCTTTGCTGAACATTTCAAGTCCTTTGTGAACGTCCTGTGTTCCCCTGGAAGCTGTCTAACTACAGGATTCAGTGAATGTTCCCTGAGTCAGTTCCTCATTTGGTTTGAGCCATTTCCAGAACTGTACAAGTTAGGCTGAATGCATGTAAAATAAATGTAACTAATATTTCTTTTTTCCTCTCTTTCTTCTGTGCTGCACCTTCAAAGGGGAGCAACAAAGTAAGTTGTTTGTCCTTTTACAAATTCCTTTTGGATCCTGTCTGAAGGACTTTGTAATGAAAATTAGTTTGTCTTTCAACTCACACAGCTATTGCCTGCATGCTCTTAACAGCAAAATGTGATCAAAAATGGGGGTGCAAAAGTGTCTTTGAGAAAAACTATTACTGGCTCTTTGTTTTAATTTTGGGGAAGGAGAAGTGTTAAGTGTTGCTGAGTTGTTTTTAAGGAGGTTCAGTAAGAATGATACTATAAAAGTATTGGGCCCAAAGATTATGAAGGTATAGTAATAAAGACCTTCTGAGGAAAGGTTACTACAGCCTGATGAAACTCATTGCAGCTGGATTTTTTGACCATACATCAAAGCTTGTATTAATGGGCAGTTATAAAAACCCAGCACTAAAGTCTTAAATAACAGATTTGCTGGCGTTGTTGGCTAAGCTGAACTAGATCAGTGTACTGGCTTTGAAGGTGCCTTAAAATGGATGGAGGAGGGTGGGGTCAACATTTGACTTGGCTTCTAGACCCTTGATGTGTTCCAGCTGGACAACAGCAGAAGGGTGTGGGGTGTGGAGAGGGAGAACTGAAATATGCATGGTAGGGGTTTTTTTTGAAAGTAAGCAGCACATAAAAAGACAGTTTTGCTGATTTTGATCTGATAAATGAATAATCATGCAGTTCCCAGGGTTAGTACTTTTTAATGCCATTTTTACTGAGCTTAAGAATGGAAATTGCACATCTCACACTTCGGAATAAGATGCAGAGAGAGTTTGTCATACCTCAGAAAGGAGTCATACAGCTTTTGTGCCTCTTTTTCCCCCTCTTTCCTGTTTTGGTATATTAACCCTTAGGAAGATAGACCTGAAGCATCAAAAGGTGCTTCACAGCAAACACTGAAAGTAGTCTTTGAAATATTGCCTGTAGCATTCCTCTGGGAGCTGGAAGCATTTCTGGGGTATTTGGGAAAGACCCAGGTGGGTTTTAAAGGTTTTGAAGGTTGGGGAATTCTGTCTGCCTGTAATTTTTGTATTTTTAACTAGTTTTTGACCACTCCTGCCTCCACAGTGGCTGGGCTTAGAAGCACCAGAAATATTCTGTTTTGTTGGCCTGCCTGAGAAAAGGCGCTCTTAGTATTGAGTGGGGAGGGGTTAAGAGAATTGGTGTATTGATGGCATGGAGAGAGGGACTTTACATAGGAGGTGGTGTGAAATGTAAATGTTAACTGTGTACACTAAAATGTCAAGGTAGTTTTTATAATGTTTCTTTACGACATGCTGACTTAACACTTTGCTGCTGCAGTGGATGCTGGTCTGATCTGAGAGGAGACAGCTTAGACTGTAGGTGCTCTGTTAAGGGAAATGGGGATAGATGGGACACCACTGAGCTCTTGGATCTGGCACAAACTGAGTCTGGAGGTCAGAAGTTGCATGGACCAGCTCTGTTCTCCAGAGCCGTGAGCTGTGGGGCACACCAGGGAGGTCAGGACCCCAGGGACGTCTCAGAAGAATCTGAGAGATTTAGGCAGGATACCCGTGAGCAGGTAGAGGAGAAGCCTGTGAGATGTGAGGATTTGGGAGCTCTTAACTCCTCTTTCACTCTGAGCCAAGGGCAGTTCTTGCTGTAGGTTCAGAAACATTCTCCATCTGGCCTGGGTTGCCAGCCAGAAGATAACTCCAAAAGAAATCTCCAGGAAACCATCCTGATCTTTCTCTTTGACCCAGTTCCTTGTAAGGATTCTCGTCTTGTCATCTGTGTGTCCCCCTTCTCTTTCACAGAGGTCATTCCTGCTGGAGTCTGGAGATGACATTATCCCAGTTAGACAGATAGAACTAATCTGCAGCTGCCTGCAGAGGCTCAAACCCCACAGTCTTCTTGAGATTTCTGTACCTAGTGGAGTTGGAAAATGACATGGATAAACCTGAGAGGTGACCAGAGAGTTTGTGAGAAGGAGTCAGGGAAAAGAGAGGAATCGCAGAGTGAGAATGATAACAATGTCTCAAAGCTTCTAATGAAACTTTATGCTGAAAAGCTGCATAATCCTTCCTTACTGTCCTGGCACAGATTTCCTGGGTTGCTACCAGAGCTGTAACCCTCCTCCAGTGCTGCCCAATGTGGCATTCATACACTGCATCCTGTCATATGTTCAGATGTCAAGATCCTGTACTCACCCATCCGCTCAGACTGCGGCCGCTTTTATACCTCTGCCTTTAGCTTTACACTCTTGGACTTACAAAAGTAAAAATAAACATTGGAGTAATGAGTCCCTAAGAAAAAGGGGGAGGAAGGGAAGTGAAGAGGGTTTATAATCGTCAGCGGACTACTAATCATTTTTATTTTTACTTTTTATTGTTGCACAATCATTACTGTAAGTGAGATTTCTCACATGGTTAAAGATAAATATATCTTCAAAAGCTTTGTTGGATAAAATCTGTAAAAGGGTCGTGTAGAATGAGGTAATGGAGACCTACCTCATTCAGCAAGCACATGTTGGCAAGCTGCATTTTGCTAATATTAACAGTGAACTCCACAGCCTTGCATGGGGAAAGAGTGCAGAATTGTCCAGAGTTGTGCAGAGCACTGTAGCTTCAGTCCAGCTACTGAAGACAGAGGAGCTGAGAGCTTCTGACTGTCTTGATTCACCACTGTGGATTTGGTGCTTACCCTGTGCATCTTCTTTACCCCCATTTAAAAAACAAATCCCCTTGAAACAGCCCTCCAGATGCTGCTGTTTGAAAACAGCACCAGAACCTGAACCATTCTCACAGAGTCCATCTCTATATGCTTCTGACATTGTTAGGTTAAAAGATTAGATAGATGCTGTGTCCTTAGGAAATTTTGATTCTGAATCCTAGGCACTCAAGCAATAAAACAGCAGTAACAGAAAAATCTCAAAACCTTAAAGTACGACTTTTTACTATAAAAAGTCACCTTTCCATTGTCATCATTAAGTCCTGAGTTAGCCAATAATTTCTACTTGATTCAAAGTACCAAACACTTAAATGCTGACCTCAGACTTGAGAAACTTCGACTTGGAAAACCAAAATCTCTTAAATTACTTTTTACAGATAGTGACTACAAATTTCTTGCCTTCTAATTATTTTGCATTGCTGTGCTTGCTGATACCCTTTACAGAATGTGTAGAAGTGAAGTATATAAACTCCATATTCACATCTCAGTGGAGCTGTCACAGCACAGATAATGCTGTGCCTGCAAACGGTCACTAAATATAAAGTCAGTGTAATTTAGTTTGAATTTTCTCTTAGGAAAAGCAGAATCCCCTTTGAAAAGAGAAGACAAATACTTTTCCTGTCAGGTCAGTTTGCCTGTTGGTCCTTAAAATACTTCTTGGTGACCTATTAATTAAATTGAAGTCTTTCTTTTCTCTTCCCCCCTCCCCTTTTTTTTTTTAATTTTTTTTTTTTTAATTTAAAGGGGAGTTAGTGTTACTAAACCCAGATTCCAGATCAGCTTCTTCATTAAGGAGTCCAGATGTCCTCCCGTCTCTTGAGACAGTCCTGGAAAATGGGAACATAGTGAAGTCAGGGTACTCATTCCTCATTCTCCCTACATATATGACAACAGTGCTGTCAGTTCATGTGTTTCGTGCTTGGCTATTGCCATGTAAATGCAGGTGTAGTGCCAGAAGCCATAGGTGTCTTGCATTGGAATAAAGCTCTGGTGCTTTCTTTTCGAGTCTGCCCATGTTTCTGAAGGGGCTTCAGTTCCCTCCCAGATATAACTCTGTTACTGGCTGTGGCGGTGCTCTGCAAGTGCCCCAGCCAGATTCAGACTGGAAGTGAGTGATTCTGCTCTGGGATTGCTCAAGTCCCTGCTCAGGATAAGTCCCTAAAGTAGAAAAAGTAAAGACTTATTTGGGTTTGTTGAAAAGCAAACTGCTGATAAGTCAGAGGGCAAAACAGTGTAGTCAGAAGTGTAAACTCTGCATTTACTGAGTTTACTTTTTTAAAACTAGTATATTTTAGAAAAGGAAGCCATTGAATTCTAGGAAAAGAAGAATTCACTTCAGTTGTGACTAAAGGTGGCTTCAAGCCAAGTAGGTTTAAAAATAACTTTTAAATGAAGTGTTAATTTTTTTTTTTTCAAGTGGAAAAATGCCATAATTTTATAGACAGTGTTTCAGTCATTGCTTCGAACAGATGAGTTGGATTTCACAAGGAAGTCCCGGTGTAAAAGAGCAGCCCAAGGGGGTGAGGGTGCATGCGCACACACGCTGGGTCAAAAGCAGTCCAAAAGACTGGGAGGAAAGGAAACGGCAGGCTGTTTTCCAGTCCCTTTCTCACTGCCTCACTGCTTCAAGGATGTGAAAACACGTTTCAGATGAAAGCCTTCTTCTACTTCTCCTAAATATTAACTGCTTCAAACAAAAACTAGATGAAACCTTGTTCCCCAAATATTCCCCAAGAAACAGGGCAGCCCTTGTTCATATTCCTGTAAGAGTCAAATAACTGCTGGCACAAGAGAGTTAAAAATGTACAGAGGAGAAGAGATTCACAGGATTGCATCAGTTGCACTGAGTGTAACAAGATGCAGGCTGACGGACTGAATTATTTCAAAACCCGTCCCGGCGAAGCCCCCGATCGGGGTCGGAGGTTCAATAGCTGTCAGGGTTTTACGTTTCTGCTCTTAACTGGGGCTGCTGACATTAAGCAAACTCCAGGAAATTTAGAAATGAGCAAACATTTTTTATTTCTGTTATGCATTCACGATGGGCTCTTTACTGTGCTTTTGGCAAGGATCTGCATATTGAAAATATTTTTAAATTTTTCATTTTTTATGGGGCAGCTAGCTTTTGCACCACTTCCACTCTGATGAGGGATTTTGATGAAACTCTGCAGAAAGGTGAAAGCTCTCTAGTTGTGAAGTTTCAGGTCATGGAGCATGAATGTTAGCCCCATTCTGGACATTCAGTGAAGTTTGCCTTAGGGAAGGCAGCGAAGGTGACCAACCTCTTAGGATGCTTTCCCAGACCTGGTCAACAAGCACTGAGAGTTGGCTGGCAGAGAGGAAGATGCTTCTGGGCTGTACTGCACCAACCTCAGCCACGAAGGTCCTTTGGAGCCCAGGCTGATGTTGCTGCTGCATTTCTCTGCGATGGTATTGCACACAGCAACAACAATGCGGTGGCGGCAAAGGAGGCGAGAAGGCTCTCTTGCGTGGAGACTGCAGCAGGTCTTTATTCCATGCTAACTCCCCAAGGCCTAGGACCAGCACACGTGCCAGCCCCCATAGTCAGAGGGCTGGCACATGGCTAGAGCCCAGAGAGAGAGAAGCTGGTGGCTGGCTGAACCCCAAGGCAGAGAGATCGATTCATGTGATTCAGAGTCCCTATCTTGGGGAACAGGGGGGCGGTACAAGGGCGGAGTTAGGATAACAGAGCCAATAGGGAGAGCCTGAGGGAGTGCTTTGGACTAGAGATGGGGGAAGGGGAAGCCACATGGAAAGGCAGGCAGGGATATGAATAGGGGTACACCACAGGCTGACACCTGCAGCTGGAGTCCTTATGTCTCCAGGTCTTGGAATAGTTGTAGTCAGGAAGGGCAGGTTGCTCCTTTAGCATAGGGGATCACCCACAAGGGGGACTGAACAGAGGGGGAAACACATAACTATCACAAGGTTTTGGGACAGTGCTAAAATATCTTCCTTGTCTTCCAAGTCAGTAATTGCACAAAAGCTGAATAGTAATTAGGAGTAAATAAAAATGTGAAACATTTTTTTTCCTGCCAAAAATGTCACCAGGCTCATTCTTCCATAGCATGTACAGCGTAACAGGAAATGTCGTCATTGGACGTGAGGGTGGAGGGCAGCTGGTGAACAGCCAGATGCTCCTTTTTTTCTCATTTAGAAGGGAAAACTAGATGATCAGGAGAAACTGAATGTTGCTTTCCCTGACTCTGTTTTGGACTAAAATGAAGATATGCAGTGCCTACTCTGTCACACAGTTCATCCTCTGTCACACAGTTCATCATCTTTAACCTTCTCTACCTATCTTTTTTGTGGAGATAGGTTTATAATTACTTTCCATGTGCTGAGTCAGAATCAAGGCCCGTGTTATGGGTGTAAAGTCCTCCATTCTGGAGCTGCGTTCTCCACTTACATAACTCTCCTTCCATGATGTCATGTGTTCCTATTCTGTGGTCACACCTCAGCTCCTGTTTCCCAGCTCCATTGTGGCCTTTGACTGATGTCTTCCCTGTTCTTCTCTGTTTGGTGTATGACACTTGATATATCAAGTGTGCCAATTTTGGAGAACGGTGATTTCCCACAGGGAAGAACTGTCTATGGACATGTTGAGGTGTCAGATCAATGCAGTTTTTTGGCGACTTTCATACATTTGTTCCTGAAGCCCCTGTTCCTACAGCAGAGAAACAAGCGATCTCACTCTGTTTCCTTTATATTCTTCTCTTTGAAACACAACTTCTGCTTTTCCTCTTCTATAAGCAAGTTATTTATAATTAAGAGACAGGATTGTATGCCATTGTATGTGTACTAAGTTCAAATAACGCGTCACATTATTGAGGTAGGTATAAGCTCTTTGGTGGGTGGGTACATAATTACCAAGAGCTGTAACACACGGTGTCAGGCCCCTATCAGACCCTTTAGTAGCAGATACTCAAACTTTCTGGTTGCATTTGTTGCACTGTATTATCTTGACCTGTTCAACAGCTGGGGTTTCTAAACTGGGTGGCAGCAAACCTAAGGGCATTTAGGGAAATCAAGTAAAGAAACTAACCTGGAACATGGAAGATAAAGTCCATGACAAAAATTAGTCTTACACAATGTAATTTGGTGTTCACTTGTAGTTTGGTTTAATTCTGTTTGATTTTCAGATCTAGATATTCTTCCAGTAGAAGCAAGAGCCTTCTTCTAGTGAAGGGAAGCCTTTCCAGTCACAGGCCAGCTGTCCCTAGCTGTGTTTTTCTGGCACTGTGTACAAGTATGTAGTTGTTCATGACCACGGTCTGGAAACAACTGCTGTACTGTATTTCTAAATTATAGTTATTAAAGGTTATCTGGCTGATTCAGACAGCAAGTTCTCAGAAGTACTGTGAGTGAGATTGTGCTTAGCTCTCCTAAGGACTGACCTTAGCTCTGCTTAGCTTAGCTTTTATCCACTTTTGCAGCTGCATACAGGGCAGGCATCCTCAAAAAGCTCAACTTCTCTTTCACATCACCTGTGGCCCAAGATGTGGCTGCAAACACTCAAGAGATATGTTCATGCCAGCTCTGTGCGCCAAGGAGCTCTATGGGCAGAGTTCCTTACTGTTCCTCAGCTGAGGGCTTCGACACAGGTCATGGTCTGTGTCATGAGAACAAAATGCAGCATTGTCTGCAGTCCTTAACACCACTTGTGTTGCCCTTGGTATGGTGAAAATCAAGGCTCTTGCTTTAGGAAACTTCACCTTCAGTTGTCTTTATAGTTTGAAAATACCGCCTTCCTCTTTGTTATACACTGCTCTGCAGAAAATACCTCTTAATGTGATGGGTGAATGTGTATGCTCAGAAACGGTTTCATTTCAGCCAGTCTGGGTCATGGACAGGCTGGAAGATGCGCATGGTGAAGTCAATGGCATCACTTCCAGAGAGTGAGAATGTCACCTGTCGTGAGTGGGTGTGTTGTCCTTAGTTGCATGACTTAGGGGCCTGTTTGGGTTTTTTCAGTGCTTTTTGCAGTCTAATTAGTGTTCTGCTAAAATAAAATTCTTCTTTCGTAGAACCAGTCCTGGCTTTGTCTGATTTGGGCTGTGATTTCTGCCCCATGTCCTATTTCTTTTAGTGAGTTCCATCGTCTTTGTACAGTTTCTTTTGTAAGCCCCAGCATGATGCCTTTCCAGCAGCTGGTTTTAATATTGTGAATAGATACTATTTGTCTGGAAGTTGCAGTTGCAGACCAGGATCCCATTTTATAAACTGAGAGTAAGAACATGGTTCCTGGCAGTCCAAGAATGACATGAAAGAATCAATGAATTATTGCAGGACAGTGGTGTTTGTTAAAGGTTCGTCACTAGCCATTGAGTACTTCTAGAAACAGGGTTTTGGGGCAAACTACCTGTTTGGCACTGGTCTGACTAGCAAAAGATATTTATTCTTTAGAAATACCTCACGCCAACATCTTTTGAGTATGCAGTAATTTCTTCCTGCCTGTCTTTTAAATATAAAGGGGATGAATCTTCCTGTTGTGATTATTTCCCAGATCCTCGTCAGTTCTCTGAAATTTGACACTTGTTAATTTGAGTGTCCATCCTTACATGGTAGAACCACCTCAGCTTAGAGTATGATTGAAAATTGCTCAAGAGCATTTGTTGGGTCAGTTGTTCAAGTGATAAAACATCAATAATCCTTGTGAAGGGTGCATATGAAGTTCTCCCTCCTTTTATTTCAAAGGACTGTACCCAAGACTGAGTGCGTGTGTATTTTCCAAGAACCCTGATTAGTGTCTTTGTTCAGGGACACTGAATGGGCTTCCTTTAGTGTATACAACCATCAACATTTTCCCATCAAAATTCTGGTCTTTTCTGATGGGTTCCCACTGGGGAACTGCATTTTTAGGAGTCTGTGTTTGGAATAATTCATGATTACTCCTTCCCAATTTGGATCTCTCAGCTGTAAACTACTTCACCTTCTCTTCATTGACAGTGGGTCACTGGAAGTGCCAGGTTCTTAGGTAATTGTCTTTGGGCAGTAAAGCAAGGGAACTCAGATTTCCAATGGAGTACTTAAATACACATCTTTTCTCTAGTGAGGCTCTCAGTGTGACCTGTTCCTCTCTCATGCATTGCTGGGTTTTCAGTCAAAGTCTTCCTGTCTATGCTCCTTTTAGTTGAATCTTCCATTTGGGATGTTGGAATGGTTTACTTGGCCTAAAAGATGCTGCCTTTTTAAAGGAGCTCCTTATATCTTATTTGCAGCTGCTCATGCTTCTTCAGTATTGGTGGCCTTTAGAATGATGTTTCATAACTTTTTATAAAACATGTTTCATCATATACACAAGAGCACTAAGCTATAGTCACAAATACCTGAAAGATTGTTACAAATGCCCCATTCCTTCCAAATTCAACCCCGACATGGAAAATTACAGTTCAAATATTGGTGATGCTACTGCTTTTGTTGCTGAGCATTTTGGTAAAAACACTGCTTTACTATGGTAACTTCTCAGCCCCTTGGGAATGACTATTCAATGCCTTCAACCTTCTCTTTTTTTCTTGACAAGTTTCTGGCTATATCCTGGAAAGTTTCTGGAGTCTTCTATGGCTCTACAGCAGCTGAGAATATGGGGAGCAGCATAAGCTAAAACATGTTCTCTTCCGTATGTAAAGGGGTAACTTTGGGCAGGGGAGGTTTCCAGTGCAAAATAAAATGTCCACATTCACACTTAGGCTAAAAACTCATCAGAGAGTGAGATAAAATTTCTAAGAAGTTGCTCCCAGCTTCCCACTCAGTCCTCTTGGATATCTGGACTGAAGTGGTTTTGCTACAGAACGTAATCTCTGCTTGACACAGAATGTTTTTATTAATATTCCTTCCTGGAATCTCCAGCAGGAGAGTTTTTTAGTCAGTCCAAGTTCAGGCATCACTGTGTTCAGATCTGGTCATTTGTTGGGAAACCGCTGTGATTTCTCATATTTTTTATGAATTTACTGAGTTTAAAGCCTCTTGCTGGAAGATATGCTTAAAAACACATAACATACTTCCAGAATGTGCTAATTAAAAAAAAACAAAAAAGAGAAGAAAGAAAATAAAAGGAAAAAACCTCTCCATAGCCAAAGTTATACATTGCAAAGTATATCCGTCCCTTCTTTGGACAGAGAACTATTCCTTGTCCAGCCTGCTGTGTGTCTGATAACTTGCTCCAGAGAGGCCGTGCATGCAGCGACCTTTTCACTCCGTGGCTTTGGATGTAGTATGGCAGGATATTTGAATCTGTAACATTTAGTTTTAAAAGTGCAGAATGCATTGAAATCCAGGCATTTATTTATCTTGAGAGTGCACCTGCATGTAGTCAACAGAGGAGCACTCTCCAGTGCTGTAACAAAAAGCATTTTTTTCCCACTTTCTCCCAGTTTGCATTAGACATGTCACACAAGAGCTGGAATAGGAGGCAGACATAGCAAGCAGCCACAGCAGTTCTTACTGGTTTTTGGGTTTTCCAAAAGGATCTGTACTCAGTAGGTTGTTCTTCTGCCAAAGGTTTTATCATGAGGACTGAATAGTGTAACAGAACACACAGCACCATCTTCATGTGTTTTTCGACATGTTATTTACTGGGGTTTCCCTGAAGAAAGCTTGGGGATTCTTTCCTTATGAGTCACTAACGAAGTGATTGTTTTTATATAAACTTTCCTTCAGCTGGTTAGAGTTGGAACACAGTGTCTTGTGCTCTTTCTGGGGTCTGACTTTCCTCTTAATTTCTTTTAATAGTTGTTCCTGCAGCCAGCAGGATGGTTTGAACGTCCTGGCCTTCCCCCGCACTCTCTCTGAGTTCCATAGTCTTGAAAATCACTGTTCTGGCCAGCGGATGTGCTGGTGGCAATCACTGCGTGTGTGTAATTCCACTTCTCAGCTTTCTACCTCATGCTGCTTTTTCAGCTCTGCACCTTCCTTGCGGCTTAGGGAGAATGTGCTGTTGACATTACCCAAACTGGAGTTTGCATTTCATGAGCTGAAATGAAAACAAAATTTTAAAAAACGTTGATAGTTGACTTCAGAGGCATAAAGGTTAAAAGCTGTAAAGTGCTGTGTTTCCATAATGGAAATCACTAGAGCTGGAGAGACACATCCCTTCTCCTGCATACGCCTGAATCCTTTCCCACCCTCTTTCAGTGGCTGCAGCTGAGTGGTGCAGAGTCAATTTTAATTACCTCCCTCCACAGCTTTTGAGTTCAAGCCCAACTGATGGCGCCAGGGGCTGAACCACAAGGAGATCTCTGGGCAAGTCCTGCCTGTGTCAGCTGCCTCGCCAGGCAGATGCTGTACAGCCCACTACACTTCCTTGTGGGGTTTTTTTATTACATTTTACATTTTTGAGCCTGAGACAAGAGCTATGTTAAATCTACTAACTCTGAAATGTGCCTGCACATGTGAAATTCTAGGCTACGGTCACCAGCTTCTCTTCCATTCCCTGACCTCACCTCAGATATTTATACCCTGTGTGTACCTGTATGTACTTACATGGATGTTTGACTTCAGAGGTAACATATTCTGTATTTACAGATTTGTTAAGATGCAGGGCATTCTTTTAACCCAAGAAGTATGCAGAATTCTACGAGTCTTTTTCAAAACCCATGATTGGATTTCTTTATTTTTACAGGAACAGGAATGGTTTAGCTGGAATGAAAATGTTCATTCCACTGCATCATTAGCTACAGGCAATCTTCAGTTGAAGCCTAGCCCATTTTCATGCTAAAGCTCTAGTAGTTTGATCATTAATCAACATGTAGGATGAATTTCTGGGGCTGAGAGAGCTTGTCCGTATGCCTGCAATTTAACATGAACATTTTTTTGTTTTTTTCTTATGAAAGGAAGGTAGTCAGAAAACAAATTATATTTTAAAGAGTTCACCTCCTTCTCACCCCTTTCTACCATTCCCCTTCTGTTCTGATAAACACCCCAAAACTCTTCATTAGATGGATATGGAGTTTTAGCTGAAGCAGCAGATCCTCAAGTGTGTAATTTGATCCTCCAATAAACCTAAAGCAACCTTCTGTTAGATGAAACTAGTCTCTGACATGGTCACTGTCTCAAGTGTCCTTAGTACTGATAGTCCAGTCCAACTTGCTTTCATCACTTTAAATGTTAATTCTAGGGTCCTGGATAAAGTTTTTCCTTCCCTCCTCCATTACGTAGAAGCTGTAACCAGCAGTCCACAGGAGCATCAAGATCTGTAGTCAGCTATTTACCTGCCTTTTCAGCTGCCTGCTCTTCTCACACAAGGTGAAAACTCAGAGGACTGATCCTCCAGTTTGGAGACAGTAATGGGAAAATCATGCTTCAAAAGGCAGGAATTGTTTCCTTACACTGCTTCTCTGCTCTAGTCTGACCAGGCTCCCTAAATTGCTCTGCACACACCTGCGAAACACGCACTGCTTCTCCAGCCACATGAAGAAAGTGGTCGAACACTAGTCTCTTTGCCCAGTAGCTTAAGAGAAGTCTTCTCCAAAGGCCACATCTCTTCTTCTTCCAGCTCCACTAAGCAGCAGAAGCAGCTTTGGGTGGATCAGTGCGTGCATGGGAGTTTTTCGAGACTACTATCCAAATACCTTCACTCTTTCCTCCCATCTATACTCCCCAGCTCAATGTGAGAGCTGATGCAGAGCCCTTTCCAGCTCGAAGACAGGGGAGTGTGGTTTGAAACATGGACAAGGATCTTGTGGGGAAGGAATTAAGAGGTCCATATAGTTCATATAAGGGGCAGAGTTCTTCCAGTTTAACTGTCCAGGGCTCTCAAATGCTGCACTGCTCTACCCAGTGGAGGCTGAAAAGCAGTTTCAGCACAATGAAAATAAAATACTCTTGTTCTCAGCATGCAGTTTCATTTGACTCTTAAGGAAATAGTGCAGCAGCCCTGGGAACAGGGGAAGTGTCAAGTGTTATCTGTCACCAGAAGTCTCGTGGCCTCCTCTGTCAGTGACCAGAACAGATCTCACCAGTCCTGTACAAAACAGTGTTGCCTCTATTGGATATGCATTGCTCAGAACAGAGACTACCAGCATGTGTGCTCTTTCCGTGGCCACATCATTCCATGTCTTGGAATCACCTGATGCTTAGTTGGATGTGCCTGGGCTTTCCTTTCCGTTGTTATTGCCAGCTGATGAGCTCCTGGTCCCGTGCAGCAGCTGTCATTAGTCTGTCAGCATACAGCTATTATTTGATCCTGTTTCTGTTTTTACAGTCCTTGAAGTTACCCGTGTCTTCCAGGACAGTGTTCAATCTCCCATTGTGTTGACACTACCTCACAATTTTGTCTTACGGGCAGAATCAAATTTAACTGGCAAGTTTATGCTATTTTATTTCAGTAAGACCAATCCATTCAAAACTTTGATGATTAAATCCTTCAAGGCTGCCAGTTCTTCTTTCCACATTACATGAATCCTTCAAGGCTGCTAGTTTTTCTTCTCACATTATAACTTATTTATCTGTTAGAGAGTTGTTTTACTGCACTATTCTTTCATTAATACTCATCTTTATAAGCGTATTTGCCAGTCTCCTAAGGGTATCGCTTTGCTGAACCAAAGATCTGTCAAGTTTTCTTTAGTCAGAAAAATCAGTTAACTTACTGAGTTTGGCATGCTCTGCCATCTTTCTTTCTTTTATTTATTTATTTTTTTTTTAATTGAAAGTCTTTCTTTAGAAGCATGTTCAAAAGCCTTGCATACAGTCGTGGTTTGACTAACAAGCCTGTACTTGCATCAATTTCCTTCTCATTTTGTTGAGTCTAGGTGCTGGGCTTGCTGTTCCACAGACCCAAGTAGCATGCTGGTACCTTCATGCTGTGATTCCGCACCCACTCCATTAATTAATAATGCTGCTGCATTACTGGGAGCTGATGACTGGATATGGGTGGATATCCACAATAATTTTAGGAGATTCTGCAGTGGTTTTTTTGGAGTTTTGGGTTTTTTTTGTTTTTTGGGGGTTTTTTTGAGGGTAACAATTTATTCCCTCACTGCTTCCCTTCACACCTCCTGCCCTGGTTAGGAGAGAATGATGATTCTGCAGTAAGGTTTCTTTCACCTGAGGCAGTTGGTGCAAGAATTCTGTGAAAGCGTGGTCTGAGAAACCCACTGGAAATCATCCTGTCAAATAGGAAGCTTCAGGGCTGATGGGTCAGGTTTTCCCCTGCTCTGGTCTGGATGACAGAAAACTGCCCATGACAGCCAGTAATTCACACTCCTGTGACAAATCATTTCTCCTTTGACATTATCAGTAAACTGCACCCTGAAATATAGCCTGTGATTCCAGACCATGGGCTTTCTTCCATGTCTCCTTTGCTGCTTCCCTGGTCACTGACTGGTTTTTGTTTTCAAAGTCTTTCCTTTTTATACTGGTTCAGTTCCCATTCCTGTTCCAGCTCTTCCAAACGCACAGCCACGTTCCCTGAGGTGAGTGGACCTGTTAGTGCGTGTTTCCTTAAGCCTTCACTTTCTTCAGCAGTGGCTCATGTGAACCTTGGATCACATCCTTGTAGATTTTCTTGCTACTAACCCATGCCCCTGCACTCACACATCATATCTGTGTGTGGGTGAAAAGAAGTACATGCTTTTGTAGGCATCTGAATTGAAGTTGTGCTAGTTCATGCTGAGGTAGGTGTCTCTCTAATTCTAGACAGTATTAGGCACAAATAAGAATTGTTTAACGTGGAATATGTAATTATCAATTGAAAAATCTGCACGTTCTCAGATGCCTTGTCAACACTTCGTGTCTCAAAATGTGCAGTATCCAGCAGCTGTGGTGTTAACCTTTGCTAGGCCATGCTGAACATGTGAAAAGTCAGTAATTTTTGTGTTTGCATGGGATCTTTGTTTGGTGTGATTAATGGTCCACTAACAGTGTCCAGTGCAAGTTCAGTGCAATGTACAAAGTGTCTTTGATGCCAGACATTCTACAGTGCTGTGCAGAAACCAAAGTTAATAGTTGTAAGCCTGAGAAGACTGGAATGTTTTCAATTTACTTTGAAACAAATGACTTTATTGTGCCATTCTCACATGGGAGTAAATTCCACAGCCTTAGTGCCACATTAGACAAAACTTTTTTACCTGCTGGGTTCTGTTCATACTGGGAGAAAAGAAATTAACCTCAGTTAGGAGTTGGGGGGAATAGGGCAGGACTATTAAACTCGGTGGGAATTTTGGCAGGGGTTTTGCTGGGAGCAGAGTGGGACGCAGGGGTACAGGATGTAGCTGAAGGATGATTTGTGGTGCAGTGTGGAGTTAAGGAATTCTTTGTGCCTGAAAATCAAACTTGTGAAGGGCACTTGTAGGAAAAGCGTTAAAACTGGTTTTGCCACTCCAGAAATGTAAGGAAGCAGTTGTTGTAGTTTGAAGTAAATGCCAGCGGATACTGGGAAGAAGATTCATAGTGACTGTGGTTGGGGATGGATTGGGCCCAATTCCTGAAAGGAGCAATTCCCATGTAAGTAACGGGTGTGTGTATCCATGCTGCAATGACAGCTCTTGAGCTCAAGGAGAGAGTGTCCCTGAACTCACCACATTTCTTATAATGGTAAAGATTTTCAGACTGAGACAGGGAAGTTCTGAAAGAATTAGACTTTCATGCTTATAGGATGGACTAATACCATGGATTTGTAAAAAACATGAAATGTGTGCAAAATGCCTAAGTAGGAACGTGGATCCATTCAGCATTGCTCCAAGTGGGAGACCCTCTCATGCTAATAAGTGCATTGTGATCTTCTGGTAGATAAAATGCGCAACCCATTCCAGTGACTCCTTTTGATTGAAACATGAGTGTACATTAATTACTAACAGAACCAAGAACACTGGATTTTTCTTTTTAACTGCTCACTTGGCCTTTTTTGTGCTAAACCTTTTTTTTTTACAAGGCATTTGTTTTGTGCTTGTTACATGGTTTTATGGCTTTATAAATCCATAAGCAATCAAGAAAAGGATTTGAGTTTTGTTTTGAGTAGTTTTTACTTTTACTTGGGCCATCTACATTTCATTAGTATTTTATGTTATGGATGACTGCATGGAAATCCAAATGGAAAAAAATTACAGATTTAAATGATGCTCAGGTAAATGCAATTGCAAAAATTGAGCAAATAAATCCCCTCACCTGAAAATAGCTTTACAGCCTGTTGTCTTCTTCTGATGTTTCTAACCTACATCTGGTCTTTTCCAAAATAGCAGCTCCTCTCTGTGCGGTGGCTTCCTGTAAAACTGTACCGCAGTTAGAAAATGAACAGTGTAAATGGTGCAAATAATTTTTAAATGTCCTCAGAGCGTCCTCAGAGCCCTGAAGCCTTTGCTGCCACTTGTTTGGCCTCTAGAGAAAGATACACCTAAAGGAGATGCAGAATGTGGATAGGGAAAAGGGTCTGAGAGTTATTTCCACTTCAACTTTTGAGGCAGGGAAAGTCTTTCAACTTGGCTTCTTCTCACCATGTGGCCTTTTTCCTATTAAAAAAAACTGTGTATATTGATCATTACTGAAAAGAAACCAACATGTGAATAGCAGGTGACAGCTTTTACTCATCCTGCTGCTGCGAGTCAAACCTGAGATTAGGAGTGGTACTCTCAGTGCTGGAAAGCCTGTGGGGGCAAAGGCAGGGCCAGTCCTTCCCAGGTGATGCCTGTACATGGTTTATTTCCATGAGCAGAACAATGATTTTGATGCAAGTCTGGATTTTCCAAACAGTCCAAAATGTATTTCAGGACTTGTTCTGGAGTCCTGTTGGATGGTGGAAGAGAGGACAGGATGGCCGTTGTTTAAAGCTGAGTGTCCTGGGCAGCAGCTCTCCATCCTGCCCCAGCAGCAGGTGCCCTCTTCAGATGGGAAACATGACTGTGCTGGGGAAATATCACCAGGCCTGAGGCTCTATTGGGTTTCCAGACTGGGTAGAGTAAGGAGCAGTTATGTGCTTTTGCCTAAGATTCCTCAAACTCTCCCTAACCCACTCGCTTCCTGGACATCTGGAAAGGCAAGCCTCTCACTTGCAGAATGTCTTGGGAAAAAAGAGGGGGAGGGAACATGCTGGGCTGGAATGTCTCATCCCCTTTATCTCCCAAATGCCTGTCTACAGTAGGGAAATAACCTGTGCTTAAAGGTGGCTCCCCGGGGCACCCCAGTTTGGCAGGCAGACTGGTAGGGAACACATGGCTCTGAAGCCAGAGGGTGTCTCAAATGAAATGATACTTGAGTCTTGCCACAAAGGTCTTAATAATCCATGAGTTTTAATACGGCCATAAGGCTATAAATTCAGGGATTTTGACCTCAAAGTCTTTGAATATGTTTAAAAATAGCTCACCCATCCTCATTTTATCACTTCATATACTCTGACACAATTTTGGAACCTGCCTCCATCCCATCTAGCAGGGGAACACTATAATTAAGAATCAGTTTTGAAAGGCTGTTCTCTCTTAGCTTAAGGCAGAATAAGGCTTTATGTGTTTTGCAGGAGATTATAAACAATTCATCAGCTAAAATTAGCAGTAAAAGGGGAGCCCCAGCTCTTTCCTGCCCTGTGGTTTGTACCACAAAGACTTAGTGTTTTTAAATCATGACAGAGCTCTCTAAAAACCTTGAAAGCATTTTATGTATGTGTCACTTTGGCTCAGTTAGGAATAGTCTCACCTCCAAGCCAGAAGGCCATGGGTTCAAATTCCATGCCCGCCCTTGGATTTAGCTGTCTCCCAGTAATTTCATTGCAGAAAACATTTAGAACCATAGGGGAAGAAGAGGGAGACTTCTGTGTCTGTAGCTCCACTGTGGGACATTCAGTCTTTGGGATGATAGGTTAAACCACGCCTCTTGCTGCCCAGCTTTGCTCAGCAGGCACAAACCCTGGAACAGGGGAGGAGGAGCCCTAATGGGGTGGAAGTTTCTTCTCTTCTTGATAAAAGCAGTTATAATCCTTAGGATTGTGTGTGAGCTACTGCTCCTCATCATGCTGCCACGAGAACAGGGTTTCCTTGGCATTGTTGTGAAGAGCTGCAAAGTGAGAGACCTCAAATGAGTCTTGACTTCACCTTTTGCTGCTGATCAGTGACAGAAGGGGGAAAAACAATAAATCCTTTTGAACTGAAAATGCCATAGGTCATTAAAAAAAGTTAAATTGCAGAAATAACCAACTGAAGTTTCTGTCAGGTTAGGGTTGTTTGTGGCAAAAGCAAAGCCAGGTAATCTTAACTGCAAAGGTAAACTCCATATGGTCACAGCCCTAATCACTGATGTCCTTCACCTTCCCCACAAAGAGGAGGTCAGAGTGACTTAAGCTTTAAACTTTATAGTTTCATTGTGGTTTGTGCCAACAAGAATGTGGTCTTATAACATGAAGTGTTTATGTTTGTTGCTTACAGACATGTCTATTAACTTACCAAAATCTCACCTTCTCTTAAATAAAAATTATTTTTAGGAGGAAAAAAAATCTTTCATTTTCTGCTGCTTTTATAGAATACATAGAAGGGGTTTGTCATAGTTCTACAAAATGGAAGCCGTGTCATAAATGTTTTGTACAGCATTGTTGCTCATAATTAATTTCTTACCCTGAAAATAATTTTACCCAATAATTTTCAATTTCTGTTCTTGTGGCATGAATCCAAAATGCTCCTCAGTGGATGATCTTCTTTTGTTCAGAAATATTTGTTACATTTCAGTAAAGCGCTCAATGTTTTCAAATTCCTCCTCTGATCTGCTTTGAGGCTTTTTTGCTACAGGAATGTTGCAGGTCACATTTTTGCTTGCAGCTTTAAAGGGGATCTTAAATGGAGAGTATGGATATGATGATCATTGATGCTCTGCTGGGGTAAGAGTTCCTGCCAGAATTTGTAGCCCACTGTCACTCTGCCTGACAGAGGGCTTATGGAAAACCCATTAATGTGTATGAGAACTTTGAATCTTAAGACCTCAATTATCAGATGAAATGTTGTGATGAGAACTCTGGCCAAGCTATGTTTGGGGATATGACTAACATCTGGGAAAGGCAGATTTATCAACGTAAGATGCTGGTGGTTCTTGTGTGTCCACTTGCTAAATTAGATTAAATACATTCCTTTTTCTTAGTAACTTTTTTTCAGATAGGCAGTTACTGTGGGTACTACAGAGACTGTGAGAATTGGGCCAAGAGGTGGAGGGATAATCCATCTTGTCCTGGCAGGAATGTTGGCTCATTTAGTCACATCTGGGATGTGGGTGGGGTGGTCCCTGCAAGGCTTGAGTTGGTAATGGGCTGTCAAAATTTAGGGTAAAAGGTGGGCTAGGGGGTTGTCCACAAGACAGATTTCTGTACTAGGATGTGGTCCATGCTGGGAAAAAAAAGATTGAGAACCCTTCCCATAGAGCCTGGCTGAGCAGTCCTGACTGAATATGAGGCAAAGGGGAACGGAAATGGTACCGCTCCGGAGCACAGTGATCCAACTGTGTGAAATCAGTGTGGGTGCTATTAAAATGCCATCTTCCTCTCCCTTCTCCTTTCCTTCCTCCCTTCCTCCCCCTCTGCTGTCAGCCTGGCTGAGGAAAAGTCAAATAACATACGACTGTGTTCCTTGGCATCACAACTGCAATTTCCCTTTAGGGGCTTCAAACTTGAGAATGGGAGGTTTTAAATCTTGCTGATTCGTGCTATTCCAGCAAGCGTATGTGTGAGGAAAGAGAACAATGCCAGTTCGAAAGAGAAGTCACAAGTGAGAAATCATTGCTGCTAAATCAGGTGTTGCAGAGGCCAGTGGAATATTCAGACACCAAGAAAAGTAGGAAATTACTTTGTTTAGCATTGGAAAGGTTAATGAGAATGAATTAGAAAGTGCTGTCTGTGTATTCAGCCCCTAAGGATTTGAGCAAAGTTAGAGGGATTTATTTACTGATTATCCAGACTATACAACTGGCAATAAGATTAAGTGAGGAATTTTGGAACATGCTGACACTTCTTATTTGCATCATTTACTATGGAGATCATTTGTCGGTCCTGCACTGAGTTTGTGGTGAACCAGGGCTTAGTCTGGCCCAGCAGAGACGGATCTGGTACTTCTCATGGCTCGAGGGATGTGGGGGTGAAAACAGTTTAACGTCCTCTTTTGTGTCTCAGAGAGGAAACATCAAGTTTGTCTAGGTGCTTATCAGGGGAGAATTTCAGAATATTTTCCTAGAAGCCATTAATTATGGAAAAGAGTGGAGTTATAGGGGACACATTGCATTACATCAAGTAAAAGTAAAAGACAAGGTTGTAATTTATAGAGCCCAGGATTGGATGCTGTACAGAGCTCCCCCAGTGCAAGGCCCCTCGGAGCCCATCCCTCCTGGCGTGCACATGGATCTGCGCACGGATCTGCGCACGGATCGGCGCTGCCCTCCTCCTCCTCCCCCTCCTGTAAGTCGCACTTATTCCAGCCAGGCTGGTGGGTACCGAGCAGTTAACCAACTCAGCTGGAAGAAATGAGGGGGAACCATGGAACAGGATTCAGTTCAAACAGAATTATAATTTTAATTCATTATTCTGGGTGCCTACCTCTGAAATGATCACATTTGGTGAAAAAAGTGCAACTCTTACACACACAGACACTTTAGGTCATAAGCTATACTTTAAACATGTAATCTCAGGCACAGTATTCCACTCAGTCCCTGTCCATGCACGGAGCACTTACTTTCCCCGTTTTAATCTCGAAAATAAGAAAATTCCTTGTTCCTAAAGGAATCCCTCAGCTGACTCTTGTGCACTTTTGCTGGAATAAGGATAATTTTGTTAGTGACCGTCTCTTGCATGGTTACTGCTAAGTAAGGGAGGTAAATAACTGAGATGAGAGGCAAGGTGTGATTTCAGTCCTCACGATGGCTGTTAATACTTCCCTGATCAGCCTCATGGATGACTAATTTTCTTGCTTTCTGTTTTCATCCTCTGGTAGAAACTCTGGGACTTGTATTTGTTTTCATTCTTAGGGGACTGCATACCACAGCCAGTAGCTTTAATCCTTTAATCCTCACATGTCCGGCTGATGCCTCCACCCATTGATTACCTCCTTTCACAGCAAATTATCCTACTCCTCTCACAGTTAATGTCCACTGCTGGATCAGGCTGCTGTCTCTGGGAATGTGTTTCATGCATTTGGTAACAAATCCACAATAAATTTCAGCCTGAACATCATCTGGGCTGATCATTACACTTTGAGTCATCCTCATTGTGACTTGAATTCCAGGGTAACTCACCACTCTTGCGACTTCCCAATATCCACTGACATCCTTCTGCACTGAAATAATAGCAAATATCGTGCCAATAGTATCTCATATCCTGGATTTTTTTTTCTAATGTGCTCTTATAAATATGAGGCACTTCATATGTTGTTATGACAAGGAAATTCTTTGACTGAAAAGTTTGCAAATTCCAAAGTAGTATTTGTTTTATAAACAAAGGTGCTGTTTTCCTTATGCCAGCCTCTTTCTGCTTTTGCTTGTCCAGCAGTCTGTTCTGAAAGGCATGAAGCAGCTGTTGGCCCCAAGTCAAAACTTGCAGTGCAGGGAGGGTTATGTAAAAGTCCTTTGTATGAGAGACGTACACGGCAGCAAATGGTGAAATTGGAGTGCGGATTCTTTGAGGGGAGACAGCTATTCACAGCAAGGTTTTATTTTTTACTTGATTTTTGCATAGAGCAAAAAGTAGAAGATACTGTAATTTTTGTATTTTTTGTGTGTTTTCAGAAATCCCTCTTCCTGGTGCACTGTTGTGGGTAATTTCACACCACTTTGCACCCAGTATTACCTGCTGGATGGAAGGGCTGTGAGAGGTTGCCTATTTCTTTCCCTCAAGGAAAGGTCTCTGTACCTAGGTCATTTCTGAGGGATGCTGCTCTAATCTTTGGAAGAGATTTGCAGCTCTCCTAGTCCATCTATTTCTGTGCTTCGCTGTTCTTACCATGTAACACTTTCCAAATATTTATTTGACATATTCTGCTATCTGCAAAGACACTCATCTCTGCCCTTCCACAAGGGATTTCTTTTGAACTCATCAGTCCCAACTGATCTTACCTTTTCCCTTCAGGTAATATTTTACAGAGCCCTGAGGCATCTTCAATGGCTTCCTCTGAACACTTTCAAAATACGCCTTAAATTTCTGCTGGTGTGATAACCAGCACTGGATGCAGAATTCTTGTACTGATTTCATAACAGCAAGACATTGTTGACTAATAGTCTGTTTATATTGCATTGTGGACACAGTTCCTTTTCTGCTGAACTGCTCCTTAAGTGGCCATTCTCACACTATATGTTTATAAATGATTTTTTCTTGCCTAAGGAACTCCATGGTGGGATTCTTGGGGTGTCCTATGTCGCTGTGTGGCCTGGCTGGTGGAGGAAACTGTTGCTTTTCCCTAAGAATTCCTGGCTCAGGAACTCCTGGCGGTGTCCGGGCACCTCGCATACAGGTTCTCTCTCACCGTGCGATGGAGGCACGCGGCCAAGCCCACACAGAGCTTGCTAGCTCGAGCGGTATCAGAAGTAAAGAGTCCAGAGATGGCTCTTGCGAGGGATCCGATGTTTATTCTGACCGGCACGCAGGCTGGCCAGGTAGCAAGAGAACGGGCTCCGCCCGCCAAGTTCTTTATCAAAGGACACAGACAGGGGAGGGACAACAGCTGAGGGCCAATGTGGTGTGACCCAAGGTTAGAGTGACTGTCTGGCTGCTGACCAACCAGGGGGACCCTCCTCACACAGGTCACAAGACCAGGTGAGGGGATCCTGGCCAGCTGTCTTGTGGGGGGTGTTAGATCTCTGAATTCACCCACCACCGAGCTGCTGAGCCCCCTGGTTCCCCAGCCATCCCAGCTGGTGGCTCGGGGACTACAACAGTCCTATGCAAGGCTAGGAGTTGGACTTGATCCTTGTGGGTCCCTTCCAACTCAGGAGAATCTGTGAAGTCAAAAATTTTCTATCCATAATGAATTCATCTAGATTTTGAAACTGTTTCTCTAGGTCATTGTGAACTCTGGTCCTGTCATCTCGCTTGTTTATGTTCCCTTCCAGTTTCTTCTCATCTGTAAGTGTAATAAATCCAGGCTATAACCCACCATCCTGAGCATTAAGACTTTAATAAGCACATTATAAACCACAGCCCATATGAAGGTCCCCTTGATACAGTTTTCCAGTTTGACAGTGAGCCATTGACAGCTTTTCTATGGAAATGAGCATGCAACCAGTAACTGCAGGGAGAGCACACTTCCATTAATGAAAATGTCACTTGAGATTGTGTCAGAAAGCTTTACTGAAGTCTGAAATATGTGGTATCTGTGTTAATACCTTACCTGTAAGATCTGAATGCCTGCTCTAAAAGGAGATTGGATTGATTTGCCATGATTAGTTATCAACCTGTTAAGAACTGTGAGATGAAAGTAACTCCAGATTTCTTGGAGTTCTGGTAATACATCATGCCTCTCAGTCTCATAGTTCCAAATCAGCTTCTTTATGGAATAAGGCAGGGAGAGAGCCTGACATAGATTCTGAATGTTTGGGGTGGTTAAAGCCATGCAGGGACCTGGGGAGCAGTATGTGGATTCAGTAGGAGGATTTAGCTAATGGTCTGTAGTGTGCAATGTCTGTAACCACAGAGCAGAATGTGAGTAAATGATTGTTTAAGCTAATCCAGAGAGTTAAATACTTGTGAATCAAATTGCACTAGGGTGTATCATTCTTCTAGGGGTTATGAACTGAGAGACATGGTGTGTGTGAGGGAAAGCCAGATCATAACCTCTGCTTAGAGCAGTTCAAGGCTGCTAATGAAGGCATAGTAGCTGAAAGGGGCAGCCTGTGGGTGGCTCAGTAAAGGGAACAGCAGTACAAAGTCAGGACATGCTGAAAGCATGGAAGAGAGTGGCAAAGTCACCCTCTGTGAGGGAAAAGGACAGTTTCCAAGCTACCCGGGAAGTGTTCTTTTTCTGCTGCTTGCTTTGTTGTAAATACACAAAAGTAATGTATTGTCATTTACTTGCGGTTCCTTCCAGTAAGAAAACCTCACTGTGTGAAGCCATCATGTGGTTTCAGCAGTCCTCTGGCAAAAGGCACGGTATGTACAGCTGAGAGGATCTTAGCTAAGTTATATATCCAGCATCAAACTGCAATGAAGAGAGAATCAATTGTAAAGATTTAGGAAAAAGCAGGAGGGGTTAGGACAACTGCAGTGTGCTGAGTGTTGGTGCATTAAAGAAAAAACTTACTTGGACAGGGATACATAAAAAAGATTTTATATGTATTTTCAGCAGCTGTGAATTAAAACGTAAATACAATCTGGATGGAATAATTAATTCTCAGGTGGTCGTTGTTGTTATGAACTTGAAAATGTAAATGAAAGAGCTGAAAGCAGCTTTTAAATGAGTAATTTCTTAGTGCAGCCATGGATATATTTCTTAGTGTACAGAGCATTGCTTTGCTGCTGCTCTGATTTTTACCCGAGTCAGTCACCTTCCAGTCTGCTTCCTCTTGGTCATTCTTAATAGAAGGCCTTTTTGATTACAGAAAATTGGTTGATACACTTCTCTAATGAAAATTCTAGACAAATGCTCCTTCTTGGAACTGACATCAGGAATGTTATACAAGACATTCTTAAATATGCTGGCAGCTGCCCTGAATGTAATGAAATCATGGAAATTAGAAGTATTGCTCTCTCTGTGTGGCCAGCTCAGGACTGTTTTCAGTGTGTTACCCAGTTTTCCTTTCAAAAGGAATCACTTTTCATTAAGTTTCCTTAGGACATTCTTGAACTTGCTTATAATTTCTACAATCAGGAAAATTACCCTGATATTCTAAGGTATTACTCCTTTGTTTTGGATTGCACACAGTTCCTCATGCCTACATCCCCTGTAGCACACTAAATCATTCCTCTTGCAGCAGAGAGTGTACAGTCTTCAGAAGATCAGTAACTTTCCTGGTAGAAATGCATGTGTCAGATGAAATCCTATTTCCACTGCAGCCAGCAGTGAAATTCCCACAAACTCAAGTGGTTTGGATTTCACATGCAGTTTTTAGTCTGCTCTTGTTATGACACATTAGTTAATCTTTAACACATTCTTAGTATAGAAGGTGCCTAAATGCAAGGAAGTTGCAGAGCAGCAGTGATGTACCTTGGGTTTCAGGAGCACCTTTTCATGCAGGAATCACAGAGCAGCTTCTGAAAGACAAGTGAGACCCACAGCAGAGTGCAAGGGATTGATAATTTAGTCTTCTAAAGTGCAGAGAGCAGAATGGAACGATCTCTGTGGGTATGTAGAAGGGTATATGGAAGCACCATCCTGGCTCCCATGTTACCGTCTCTTCATCTGTGTTTTTTTCACCTGTTGCTTCTTTGTAGCCTTGGTGTATTTTCATTGCATACTCTGATTTAGAGTTTCACAGATTAATTTTCTTTACCTGTTTTTTTAGCACTCTAGCTTCTTCCTTAGTTTCTTTGCTGGAGGTTACAGAACTCCCTAAACTAACTGCAGTTGTGTTCGTTTGAAGTAGTAATATTCCATTCCTGTCAACAATTAATAGCACTATTAAGCAAGAGGCAACTGACTAAAAACTTAGTCCAGAGTCATATGCTGTCACTTAACACTTAGTGTTGGAACTAGGGAGTTCTGGCTCCTCAGGGATGAGGAGCACTGAAAGGACTGGGACTGCCTTGGCGGTTGGGAAAGGAGGCATGGAAACGTGTTTCCACCTTCTTCGTTCTTTTCCTGCTCAGCTTGGCCATTCTGTTAAACAGTGGTCAGAGAGCTGTGAGGGTTTGCTCACATGTTCTGCTTTGGGTTTACTCATTGCAGCAGACTTTCATTACAGGAGCCTTTCTGTAAGAAAGAGTGGCAGGGCCTTGGGCTGAGGGGTGACTTATACTGAAGCTGGAGTCACTGTGAGGCTCAGAGAGAAAAGAGCTGGTGTAAGAGAATGGCCTGGAGGTGGAATAGGCCATCTCTATCACTTGTGATGCCCAGCTTTACCAGGCAGCCTCGTCTCTGGCTGCTGCTGTTGGCACAGAGCAGAGGCAGCTTAGCAAAGAAAGCTTTCTAATGCTTGTAGGTGTCCTGTAGGGCACAGAAATCTGCTGGAAGCAGATTTCCATCTGCATGATGCGATGCAAACAAGATGGTTTCTGGCATGAAAAGCCTTCAGTTAAGACATCAAATCATTAGGAATACTATGGCCAGAAGCTTTCATAATAAATTACTGTAGAGTCATGAAAGATTGATCTTTTTTGATTTCAGAGAAAATAAATCAACAGTATGAAGTCAGCTCTGCTACAGTTTCAAACAAGAGACTATTACCCTTTGCCTTAAAGATCAGAGACAAATTACTATTTTTACTTTACATTCTCTTGATGAGGATAATGATAAACATCTGTCACTTTGCTGCTTAGCCAGTTATGAATCTTACTGCAATCTGTAATTTAAACAGTGAAAAAAAATAAAAGGAAAAAAATACGTGAACAAACTGCACTTTATGTAGACAGCAAAGAAGAAAAGAAAAAGAATAGACGTCAAATACAGGGGAACTGGGAAGGGGGCATTTTTGGTTACTTGTGGTTACTTGGCTAAAATCTGCAGCTATATGATAGATGTATGATTTTTTATTTATTTGGTATTTCACAGGGAAAATTACCATTAGTTTTTTTTCAGACATGGAGGCTAAAGAAAATACTTAATCTTCGCACTGGGACTTTTTGGTATATGCAGTTTATTAGCAAAAAGATTAAAGTTTTTAAGGTAGTGTCTACCGGTGTTACAGCATTGAAAACCCTGTTTTCATCAAGAGCTCTTTCAGTGTCTTCCACACTTCCACTTCTTAGGAAGCACTGCTAATTATTTTTAAAGATTAGCTGCTTTCCCAGTAATTCATCTGGGAAAGTTCTTTTTACAAACACTTAGTTTTGTTTCTAAATGGTACACTGGGTCTTATTTCTTAACAAAACTATAACTTAACACATTGCAAACACACCATTTCATTTAGACTGGATTGACCAAGCTGTAGTTTAAAAGGTTACAAGTGGTCTACCTGCCAATGCTGCGTCAGCAGAAGCAGACCTTGCACTAGGACATGAAACTGGGAATCCCTTCTTGGCCCAGTAAGAAGGAGTTTCATGCAGGGAGAAGCCTCTTTGGTGATATGTTTGCATATTTAGCACTAATGGCCTTTCACTGGTGGATTTGATACTGATCTCAGCTGCTCCAGAAATCTTTAAAGCACCAGCGATGTGCCAATTTTAGCTAAAAGCTCTATTGTAAATGGAGCTGTGCTGGCAGGGCTCTGGCTGATACATAACTTGTTCTCCTTATTGGCTTATTCAGGTTTTGCAAGTGCATTCTGTTTCTTCGTGCTCTTCACGTTCAAGGCCAGGTTGGATGGGGCATTGAGCAACCTGGTCTGGTGGGAGGTGTCCCTGCCTGGAAGTGGGGTTGGAACAAGATGAGCTGTAAGGCCCCTTCCAAACCACTCTATGATTCTATGATTTTATTCTTCTAGGTACCCACAGAACAGATTTAGATTTTATAGTTCATGCTAATAATGCTCTGGTGGTTGTTTTCATGGAGAAATACTATATATCAGAGTTTTGGGAATGTTGTTCTTTGTGCTTTCTGGGTAGAAATTCCATTCTTTTGGCATCTTTGAGCCTCAGACAGCAGTTTGATTTTCACCAAAAGGTTACTATTTTTTTTTTAGGTTTTCTTATATTTATACAGGCCAGACTGAAGCAAAGTATAGGCCTTTTAGCTTCCAGTTAAAGTTCCTGGTATTTAATTAGGTCAGCTGTTTACATACAAAGAAGTTTTCTTCTGTCCAATGAAAAAGAGACCTCTAATATATAATCCAGCCTTGAACACTGGAAGCAATGATGCTTTTGCAGTTATCTTTCATAAACCCTTTGTTTATATAGGTGCTATTCACATCTAATGAGTCTGAGACTGAACTGCAAAATTTGTCACAAATGAGTCAGCCTTAAGTAACAAGGGTGAGTTTTACCCACAGAAGGGTAAAATTCAAAATCCAGACTTGTGGTGCTGCTCTCTTGCATGGGTCAAGCTGGCTGAATGTCAGTGGTAAAAGATTTGATAATAAATACTGCAGTAAGTGATCTGAGATAATTTCTTGGTGTGACATTTGCCAGCTTGTCTTTGTCTGAAAACTTTCTTTAATATAAAATCACTAATTTGTATGGAAATATAAAATGTGCTTTGTGCGAAAGGTCTCATATAGCATTAAACTGTAGAGGTCCAAATTTGATGATGCTGAACACTAATGTTAAACAGGCCAAGACTTCATATTTTAACCTGTAAATAGTCTTTGTATGAGTTATGTTGCTGGATTACTACAGTTTAAGTCCAGGGTTTTTTCCCCCCAGTATATTTCCAGTTTACTGCAATCTGAAAGGCTTAACTTTTTTTTTTCTTCTGTGTAGACTGAAACGGAAGAGAATGGCCAAGCAGATAATTTTTCAATGGACCCCCAGCTGGAGAGACAGGTGGAGACAATTCGAAATCTTGTGGACTCCTACATGTCTATTATTAACAAATGTATCCGAGATTTGATACCGAAAACAATCATGCATCTTATGATCAATAACGTAAGTAGCAGCCAGGGTTCTAAATTAGTTCAACGTGTCTGTCAAATCTCTTACTCTCAAACACACCTCTTGAATACAGCAGCAACAGCAAGTACTAAAGAGAAGAATAAATGTCACGCTCTTAGACAAAATATTCCAATATTCCATAGTACTTGGAAGTTCTGCAGCCCTCTCAAAGGCTTCACACTGCCTTGCGTGCTTACCCCAAAATCCTGAATTAATTTACCTCTTAATCAGAACATAAGCTATTATTTAAAGGTAAATCAAGGTGGGGGTGGTTTTGTTTTGGTTTTTATTTGACTGTGCTTCCTTGATTTATTTGTTGTGCTTCCTTGATTTCCAATCTGCAGGCCTTTGTCATGGATTCATAAAGCAGTTCTTATTTTGTTTGGGTTTCTTTGTATTTTCAGGTTACCATTTTCAAGGAATAAACCTAGAAGCCTTGGACACTGTTGTTTAGATAAGCAGATGTGGTTGGTTGATTTATTGTGTGTGTCTTTCTTAGATCTGAAGATTATTTGGTTAAAAAAATGGCTTTGAGATACTGTTGTTTTTCCACTGCAGTGGGATCTCAGCCTTCACATCCTGGCAGAGTTCTGACTGGACCTTGTTGAAAACTAAGCTTAATATTAGAGCCACTGGTGCCATATAAATTACTAATGGGGAGCACAGCTCCTGCTAGTTCTGAACAGCACCATTTCTGAGAGGTCATCAAACCAATCAGTCTTTACAAGTGCAGTATGCTGTGAGGCAAATGTGATTAGAAGGTAGCATTTACTTTTGACTCAGAGCCACCTCTAGCCTTCATCTGATGGATTTCATTAGCCCTGTGGAATTTGTGTTGCACTTAAGTGTTAGGTGGTTGGACAGGAAATTTCAGTGGGATTTCCTGGTACATTTAATAGGAGCAGAATTTTTGCATAAGAGCAAGAGATTTTTCATTAACTTCTTTGGGTTTAGGGGAGTCAGGATCTAAGTAATGATCTAGTTATGGGGGAGTTTTTCCAAAAACACATGGGAACAATGGAACTGTCCTTTTTTCTGGAAATCAGCCATGCTCTAGACTTCATAAGTTGAGTGTGTGTTCTCACTGCTCTTTCCAGATCATTGCTAGCAACTTGCGGCTTTGACTTAGCCTATCTCTAGTGCCCTTGGAAAGGCTGGGATTTAGCTTTCATTTCATAAACAGCAGAGCTCAGTGAGCAGTTGCTTGAAAGCTTACGTTAAATTTTCTACCACTCACCTCCTCATATGGAATTGTTTAGGGGTCTCTGAAGTGTGTGCGTCCCTCAGAAGTAGATTACAGTAAGATTTTGTACTTTCAATCTCATCAGCTGCTAGTGACATAGATAAAGCCTGCCATGCTGGCTGGCCGTGGCACACAGAAACCACACACTTCAAATATCAGCTGCCTTTCAGTTGACCTCATACTCCCAAGCTGCATTTGGGCTTCCTAGTGAGCTAAGGTCTACACCTCCATCCTAGAATTTAAATTTGTGGTAAGGAATCAAAACATTTTAAAGAACTGTGAAGAGTGACACTACAAGCATTAATGAGTTTGTTTCTGTACAGCATAGGCAGTAAAACACCACACTGAAAAAAATAGCTAAAATAGCAATTTTTAAAAATCAGGGCTATTAAAAAGAGAAAGAAATGGTCGAATTAAGAGTGTTGAGTCCTGCCAAAAGGTTGTGCAAAGACCTGGAAAGGAGTGGAGCTGTGATGGAAGGTGGGTCCTGTTAAGCTCTGTGTGTGTTCCTTGGACTCTTCAGAAGTCCAACCCATCCACCAGGAGTTAAGTGAAAACACCCTCCCTCCCCCTTAATGAGCATATTCTGTATTTTCTGCTGCCCCATCATGTTGCCTCCAAAACTCTGGAAACAAATCGATCCCAAGGAATTTGTTTCCATGACAATTGCAACCTCCCAAGTTTTCCTAGAACTTCCTTTCCACTTTGTGGGCCTGTAAACAAGTACTTACAATTCAAGGAAAGTATCGGATTCAAACTCAGTGTACAGAAAATAACTAGATGCTGTCCCTGAGCATATTTTGGAGCCTAAGCCTAGATTATTGTATTCCAAGTGCATCCCTTGTTCTTCCCCTAGGGTGGATGTTGATTACCTTAAAAGAAAATACATTTACCACACAGAACTGCATTGAGTTACCATTACCAATTCAAAATGGCCAAACAAAACACACATATATGAATTTGTATTTCATGGTGCCTTAGTATCCTGGATTATACAAGAGGGGTGGTCTTAAGAGTAGTCAGTGTGTGCTCCATAAACAGTGCTGATAGTGATCTCAGCTGAGTGGAAAAACTCCAAAGGAGTTGTTACTGCCAAACTGAACGTTAAGGAATGGGTTGTCACTGCATTTGAGGCAGTGACATGTGTTGTCTTCCCGCTGATGAGGTTCCGAGCCCACCTTTACCCCATTTCAGAGTGACAGGACAGGTTTGGGGCACTGGCCTTTTGGATGCTTGCTACGGTTCAGCTTTGACTGCAGGCCTGATGTCTGTGAAGGAAAATGTTTTAAACCATTTGTGTGAGTCTGCTTTCCAGAAAGGAGCAAACGTGAGTAAGCATCACTTTCCCTTCCATTTCCAAGCTGGAGAAAGTGGCTCTTGTGGAAGGTCTTCCTCTGTCTAGTACAGCACAGGAGGGCAGGAGGCTGATCCAAGAACCATCCTTAACACAGTCTTCCCTTTCCAGACTAGTTCAGGGATTTATTCAAATCCCCTGCCAGTGACAGACAGGGACCTCTCATGGTAATTGTCACAGGCTGATTTTTTTCAAACAGATATTTGTGGTTTAACAGTGCTTTTACAATCAGCTCTGGCCTTAATCTAATTTTAGGACTTCTTCTTTTTTTTGAAGTGATGCCATTAAACTGCTCATTTCATTGAGCAGAATGTGATGCTGTTTAACTATGATATCTGTTTTTAATGTGGAGTTTTTGGCAATCATGAGGAAAGTAGTGTACTCTGGCTCTTGATCAGTACCATCTACTGGAAAACAGCATGAAACTCATGGAAAATTTTTGCAGGCTTTGCTAAGAATTTGTGCATCTCCTGTCATACGTGAATGGGAAATGACAGCCAAGCCCAGGCAATATGGTTTTGTTTCCCTGTGAGGTCTGTCCTGGCTGCCTTCTCGTTGCTGGTGACCAGAAAGGGTCCCATGCCTGCGCTGTCTGACTGCTCTCACTGACCTTGTCTGAACACAAACATTGCCTTAGTCTCACTGTCAGGGTTTAAATCACAAAACCAGCACAAACCCATGTGCAAATGGAGCTCAGGTTTATGTAATCAGAATCCTGGGAATGTATTATCGTCAGTATCTGCAGCTCAAAAAAGCTTTATGGAGCAAAGCACCAGATGAGAAATAGATCAGAACAGCAACGCAAGTCTCAAATGCAAGGATTTAGTAGGTCAGCAGTTGGTCTATTTACCACAGTCTTATTTAATCAGAGTACCTCTAGCTTTTTATGTCTGTTAATGTGGCCCAGGTTTCCATAACCAGGGTAGGCATAGCAGGAAATCAATATAGTAAATTAGATTACTTGGAGACTTCTCCCTTCAGTTTGAATGTGTGTGGATGGGTTATTCAGAATCTGACAGACTTGCTGGAAATGAAAGACACTGTCTACAGTAGGGTAAATTGTTGCTAAGAAGGTAATTGACAGGGATGTCATAAAGCCTGAAAATTTCCATTCCATGGGGAATTTATATCTGATGGTACTGCCGTTTACTTCCCAGTCAGCCATTTAGAAATGGCCCAAAACACCAGCTGGCTCCTGGGAGCTGTTGGGAAGCCTGCTTGAAATGAACTGTAAGCAGAGGTGTCACCTCAGAGATGTAGAATTGCTTGACCACTAGAACTGGTGTAAGGTAGTAAGAGAAAGTGAGTAAGTCTCCTGCTTCCATAGATCTCCTCTGGTATTTGTTCAGTGTTGTATTTTCCGTAGAGATTTTTGTTTATTTCTTTGGTGGTTTGGATTTTTTTTTGGTTTTTGTCTGATGAAATAGGTAAAAGAATTTATCAACGCAGAGCTCCTGGCTCACTTGTATTCTTCTGAGGACCAAAACACTCTGATGGAGGAGTCGGCCGAGCAGGCGCAGCGGCGGGACGAGACCCTCCGCATGTACCAGGCCCTGAAGGAGGCCCTGGCCATCATTGGGGACATCAGCACGAGCACTGTCTCAACCCCTGCTCCCCCTCCTGTAGATGACTCGTGGCTTCAGCAGGCACGCAGGTGAGGAGCCTCAAATTTGGATTGCCATGAAATTCAGGACAGGCAGATGTAGTCAGTATCAAGAGGTCCCTCCCTGCCTGTCTTTTTTGGAACATACTCCTCCAGGTCTTTAATGACATCTGTGAGGAAAATCAAAACATTTTCCCATATATACATATTCTGTGGATATGTTTATGTGAGCACCAGACAGGATATTTGCCTTGCAAAAGACCATCCAGTGGACTTAGAGCTTGTCTGATGCTTCAAATAGCAGCTGCTTCTGTCACCCCAGTTGTGTATCCACTTGGCCTCCTTTTGCAAGCTGTTATAATAATTCACCATCTCAGGCTCCATGTCCTAGAAATTCCACTTAACATTATTAGGACTTGAGTAATAAAATCCATTCTATTTACCTCTTTGCTTGTGTGTTGTCAGTGGCAAACACATGAGACTTAATTATATGTGATCCTCTGACACTGACAGCAAAGGAAAATACCAAGAAAAAACATCTGTCATAGGTTTTAACTTTTGTTTGAAGTAAAATAAAATACATCAAACAAAACCCAAAACCCGAGCCCCCACCTTACTGAACTTTTAAAATCTCTGATATTTCACTAGATCACCTCCTCCAAGTCCTTCAACTCCAAGGAGACCTACATTAAACAATCCCCCAACCAGACCTTTATCTGGCCGAGGACCCGCTCCTGCAATCCCATCTCCAGGCCCTCAGTCGGGGGCTCCCCCAGTCCCTTTCCGCCCAGGACCACTGCCTCCATTTCCCAGTAGTGAAGCCCATGGAGGACCTCCCCAGGTTCCCTCTCGGCCAAGCCGGGCTCCTCCAAGTGTCCCAAGGTAAGAAGTTTGGTATTCCTGGTGGTGGCATGGTTCTCTCCCTCTGGCATAACAGATAGACTCTGCACTGTGGCGGGAAGTTGAGCGCTGTTGTTGAAAAAGTCTTATAGAAAAGCAAATCTGGGCATTCCCTGCAGAGTCAAAGGTGTTTTATGGAACCAATTTTTAGCACATACCCTTTTGAAAAGATAGGAAGATTTTTTCATTTAAAAAAAATTCTAGTCAGTCAGTTGGAAGACACTGATTTGCTTACATTAGGAACCCCAGTTCTGGTTGTGTTGTACCCACACAGGGGCTCAGAGAGAGAGAGAGGTCACCTACCCCCACCAGAAGAGGAGCAGGGGTACAGCTCCTCACTTCTGCCATTCTGAATCCTCACCAGAGGAAGTAAGGGCTCTTCTGGGAGAGAACAAGAGCAATTCTTGTAGGACCAGTGGAACAAACTGGTGGGAGTCTGATTCTTGTCCTGCAAAGCCAGTAATTTACAGCGAGTTGAAAACAGTCCATAGCAGTCTAACAGAGTAGATCATATGGTATGAAGCAATTAGTTAAGGAACAAGATTATCTTCAGCGCATTGTTCCCTTTCCTTCCCAGGGCTTTGCATTTATCAGGACCTTTTAAAGTAGCTTTGCATATTATGTAATTTTCTATGCATTAACTGCTTTTTTATATAAGTTATATGAATAAAATGTCCTTAATGTTTGTTTTCACAATGACCTAATACACATAATCACTTACATATATATATATATATATTAAAACCTCTGATTCAGAGGGATTCATTAACTTTCTAAATTATGAGAGGCGTGGGCAGATAAGGCAATGTTGGAACAAAGGGGTTTCTCCATTTTTGATAAATTAACTGTTACATTGAAAGTACTCACAGTTTGGAAGAAAAAAAAGAGCCAGTTAAATAGGAACAAAAATAAAATGTGCACAATTTCAATTTTAAAAATGGTAATTGAGAAGAGAAGCTTTGGAGGAGAACTTTCTTTTAAATAGGTGAGATCTGTCGTAGTTGTCAGTAACTTCAATTTGAGGCTCAGTGTTTCTAATATAATTACTCTTCATAATAGAAAGCATAAATAAATGAGGTATATCAAAGGAATGGAGTCTTTTTATATATTTGCTATGAAAAGGGTGTTGTTGCATCAATGCCCAACCATGAAACACTCTTTCACCTTAGTGGATATCCTGTAGCTTGCAGTAGGGACTGTTGGGGAGAAACCTGGAATTGCCTTTCTAAACTTTGCGCTGGAAGGGAAGAAGCCCAAGGATCATCCCCTCGGTGAGAGCCTGGGGCTGAGCCAAAGGGCACTGGCCCTGCTGTTTCCCCTGTGCCATCAGAGGACAAATCAGAGCTGAGATCCAGGAATGAGGTGCAGTGTTTTGCCAGCTGTGCTGCCAGAGAGAACCATGGCTCCTCTCCCCTCGCCCTGCAAAGCAGCACGTCTCCTTCACCCTGCCCGCCTGTGGTTGTGCATGGACACTGCTTTCCTGAGGTGGCTTGCCAAGAGCATGTCTGATGATCATCTTTTTCATGCCAAAGTGATAGGTGGAATGGAGACCAGAAAGGAATTTTCTAGTGCTCAAAAGACACATGGGTAAGCAGCCTGGGAACAACTCAGTTCGGCACTGCCACTGGTGGCATGAAAAGTAGTGGTGGATAAAGGAGGTCAGTGATTTATTTAAAATGCTGTAGCTGGATACAGAATTGAATGTGAGACTGCCTGACATTTTTGTGGAAAAAATAATCTGCAATACACATCTTCTGGACTTGGATCCTAGTTCTCTTTTTTAGAGCTATGAAAGCCTCAGACATAAAAAATCTCAACTGCTAAAGAATGAAGGAAGGGTTTGCCATTCTGCTGAAACTTCAGGTTTCTCCTGCTGACTAAACTGCAAGGGAGGAAATCCCAGGGAAGGGGCTGCAGGGGAAATCACCTGAGGGGGACAGTGTGGCCAGCTCCTGCGCCTATTAAATGTTTCTTTTGAGCCCTGGAATTTCAGCTACGCTTGGTCTGGTTTTAATAACAGCCTTTGCAGGATCATAGGAAATTGACTCAGAAAATGGGTCTGAGATATTAAAAGGGGAAAAAAGAGTTTTGAGGAAGAGTTCTTGTGGAAACTTGAGCTTTTTCTGTGACTTATTTTTGAACTGGGGCTCTGTGCTCTGACTGTTCCACCACCATTTTCTGCAGTGATTCCTTGAAGTGTTGGGATCTCTCTTATCTAGGGAAATAGTTTAGCTTCCTGAGAAGAAAGTAGTATTTTTAAAGTTACTTTCCAAAGGAGCTTTCTGCTGCAGCCCCTACCACTGTCACATGGAGCTGAAAATCTTGACATGCTGAAGAAATACAAGGTTTCCATTTTCTCCTGTTCTGCCTTAAGATAAAAAGATAATTTTCAGGGGTAAGACTTGGACTCTCCTTGTTCAATGAGCAGATTAGCACACGTTTGGTGTGGAAAATTTGGCACCTTATAGTGAGATACAGCCCGTATTTGAAAACAGATTTTTTTTTTTTCTTCTACTTTATTAGCATTTAATCAAAGGAATTGTACAGAAATTGTGAGCTCTCAGCATTTTCTCACTGTTCCTCCCTTAATGTACAGGGAAAGGAAAAGAGTTAGGAGAGCAGGAAATAATTTTCCTCCCTGCTTCGCTCTGATTCTAAAGCTGGTTTGGGTTATGTGCTCTGAATATTTCTGTAAGGAAACAGAAACTATTTGCATGATACATGCCTCTTTTAATTAATCCCACTTGAGGTGGGTGGATCTCTCCCAGCAAAGCTTGTGAGTAAAGGCCCCTGGCTTTAAGGGCTTGATGCCAAAGCATATATGATTTGTGAAATATTCCCCCTGCCAGAATCTGGATTATTCCCCCTCTCTCTTAAAAGGCTGCAGTAGTATTTTGAAAGAAAATGCAGCTGTATGCTTGCTTCAGTAAGAAGGCTTTAAGCAGGCACTAGAACCACTTCAGCTTACCGTGATGTGAATCTGCCTGCCTGTGTGGAAAGCCTGATCTTGACCAATTTAAGTTCTACTGTAGATGCTTTGATTTACAGCTTTTAAATGTACTGAATGGGAATCTCAGCTTTGCCACAAGGAAAACAATTGAACTGGAAAAGTTTTTTTCTCCTGGCAGCAGAGCCCATGGCGTTTGTGGGGGTGGGAGGGTGCTCCCCTTTTCTGCCTGTGTCCTGCTCTGCACTGCTACTGTGGATTCAAGAAGGCTTTCCCAGCAAAGCACTGGAGATGGTTACTCACTTTGTCACTGAAATAAACGTGACCCCACAGGATGTAAAACCCTGGAGCACGTGTGTCACCCCCAGGCATGCTCAGGCTGGTCCCCAGGGGCTGGGGCTGGCCTTTGCATGTGAGGCAAGTCGTGGGGAGAGAATTCAGGTTGTGCTGCTCACACTCTGTCCCTACAATTTACTTCAACCCACAGCCAGCCAGCAGGGAAGGGCTGGTGGCAGCTCTGCAGCTCCCCTTTTTTATACCACCAGGGCTAATTCCATGACCTGCTGTGCTGGTAGCTAATCTACATTGTAAGCCATCGTTACATATTTCTGCCAAACTGGCACAAAAAGGTACTTTTACCTGACAGTAATTGCAGTAAGAAATTTTCACACAAAGTCAGGAGCACTGCAGGAAGCATTACTGCCTGACGTCTCCCAGCCCACAGGCTCACGCTCAGCTCTTTGATTGCCAAATATCAACCATTCACTAAGTTTTCTGTGATGGATTTTTATGGATTAGAGTTCTTTGAAAAGATTCAATGAAATGTCTAACCCTGTGCATTGAATGGTAAGGGGATTCCATGCAAAAACTGCACATGATCCTCTGAATAAAATCTGTCATAGTGCATAGGCAAATAAGGCTAGAAGAGTTATCCTGCCTGAGCCTGGAACTCCTTAAAGTTTGACCTTGCAGCCTTAAAAGCTTACAACTGTATTTTTTAATGGAATAAAAATTGTCATCAAATAGCCATTGCACCAAATTCTTCTGGCAGGATGAGTGAGTGCCCACCTTAGAGTGTTTGCATGCTGACTTGGATGATCTTAATCTGAACACCCAAGTCGGAGAGCACAGCTCTCTGTCCAGCATCCATGTGTCCTCTTTGAATGGATCTTTGGCAAAAGTTATGCTCAAAAAGTATAGTCTGCAATTAGAATTGTTTAATGCAAGCAAAGAGACAAAAGTGTTACATGGACGGATTTCAAAATCCTGCTGAACCTCAGGAGAAATGAAAGCCAAAGAATAATTGAATTTAATTCTGTATCTCATGTCTGTGATCAAAAGAATATACAGCTACACGGGCAAAGCCAGAGCCCCTCACAGGGGGGGATGCTGTCCTTTTGTAGTCAGTATGTTTCCATCTCTGCCTGTCCAAGGACCCCAAAATCACAAGACTTATGAGAATATCAGTTATTCTTGCTGTGATTTCTGCCCAGAGGGAAGACAGCCCTGTGTAATTTGTTACCAGTCTAATGTACATTTCTTGTTGAAATGCACGCCCAGTAATATGTTACTTCTGCTGCTGGCTGCTTCAAGCAGCAGCAGACCCCATTTATTTTCTCTTATCTCTTAGAAAGAAGCGCTGCATTTTCCCCTCCTCCACTGGCTCCTTTTTCACTATTTTCCCTTTTTTCTCAGCCTTTCCCTCTCTGTCCCTTTCTTGACCATCCTGTTTGCTTCTTCTTTCACCTCCTCCTTTTACTTGGTTTCCTGCCTGGTACATTTGTTTCTCTTCCCCATGTATTCCTTCTTTTCCTTCTCACCATCTTGTCTTGGTTTCTTTCCAACTTATCCCTTCCCTTCCCTGCCACCTTTGTAAATCTGTCACCTTGCATTTCTGTCTTTTAAAGTTTTTCAGACAGTTTTCAAGCCATAGAATGCAATATTTGGCAATCTTTCTTAACAGCAGCCTGGAGGCAGTGGCTCTGACACCCATCAGAAACATGAGCTACACTGCTTGGGGCAGTCACACTGCCAGGTGCAAACCTGGGCTCATCTTGCAACTTTGGTCATGGAATAGAATCACAGAATAGTTTGGTTTGAAAGGGATCTTTAAAGGTCATCTAGTCCAACCCCCCTGCAATGCATAAGGACAACAGAAGCACAGAAAGAAGGAGCATTCTGCATGAGGATAAGTATTGGAGGGCTTGGCCAGAAAGCAGGTCACAGCAGGTTGTAAGTTTACAACATACAGCAAGTCTTGTGGTTTCATGGTAATTCTGCAATACTGATCTTCTGAGAAATCTGGAATGGCGTTTGCACAGAACTGATTCTTCATCTGCCTGAACTGTAATGCCATGAGAGATACAGGAGGGTCTTCACTTCTGCTCCAGGAGCTTCAGTGATTGCTGCCCCTAAACGGATGGCTTTCTTTTAGATAGGCAGTAGGATTTTGTTCCTGCCTTCCTTTATATACCTCTCCTCCAGATGACTGTCCTGAAGACCGAGGAAAACAAAGTTCATGGGATGCCAGACATTACAGCCTAGGTACTATGTCTGCTGCCACTGACTCTTAACTTCTCTCAGCATCTCCTTTCGTCAGCCACAGGCAGACTGTCCATATCTTCAGTGGTCTAGGAATTTTCTGATGGGCAGTGCACTATGGCAGTTGAACAAAAGTATCTGAAGAAACACTTGTTCTACATAGGGTTTAGGTTTGATCTTATTTATTGCATCTCAGGTAGTTGTAATAATCTTGAGTATTGTTCCTGAGCTACTTGCTCCTGCCTTATTCAACATAAAATTGTTTTTAAAACGAAGTGACATTCAATTGGGATTGTTGCAAGTCACTTTAAAAGTTCAGCAAAGAGGATCAGGCAGAGAAATGGATCTCATTATTCTTAGTGTAGTCCAGACCTATGTGAGGGGAAAGGGTAAGTAAAAAAGATGCAAGAGGGAGGAAGACAGAAAAACAAGGAACCTGAAAAGCATCAAAAGAAGTCATTCTGGAATAAAGATGATGTTGCAAGTGCAGTCCTCAAAGATAGCAGGAGTGTCGGCTGATGCACTGAATGAATTTCAGCAAAAATTTGGGTTTGGTTTGGGTTTTTTTTCCTTCCTTAGCATTTTCTCTCTCAAGATACTGTTAGTAGAAGGAAGTGGTTTTATTTTTGACATCTCTCTACTTGGAAAAAGAAAGTAGAATCAAACAACAGCAGTTTGACAGAAATACAGGAACCTGAAGATGTATTTTGTCCCAAGAAATTACTTAGTTTCATAATGGAGTAGTTTAATAACAGCTTCTATGAAGGCATTGCAGGATTAGAGCTACGGTGTTGAGCAGGGAATTTCTGCCTTGTCTAAAGAGTGGGCGAATAGCAGAGCATTTCTAGCCTGCCTTATGCTAGAAGAGAAAACATCTGAGAGTAAACAGAGAGAAACAGTGATGATTTGAACTTCCTGCACCTGCAGGCATCTTGAAAGGCTGTCTTGAAACTCTCCTGTCCCCTGCGAGCTGTATTGGATCAGTAGTGAATGAGGGCACTCCATGGCTCCATTAACAACAGTGACACTGGTAATCCCATTAGTTGGCATCATGGACAAGAAGAGGTGCAACTCCAGCTGGAGGTGACAGCCAGGACATTTGCTCCCCTTCTTGCACCAAGGTAAGTAAAGAGGAGAGAGGCAAATGGGCAGAGGAAGGTCAAAGCTGAGTAGGAAGGAAGCACAGAGAAGGCAGAAGTAGATGTGGTGTTCAAGTGGGGTACATGATTCACATTGATGCCGAACAGTGCAGCTACACACAAAGCAGTGCACAAGTCTTGAGCTACTATGAAAAGATAAGATGTTCTTCATGCTGATTTTGTGGCCCTTTGTTGTCATCTTCTGTGGACAGAACAGCATTCTGAATGTTAATCACTCAGCACTCCTAACTTTCTCTTCTTCATGGGCAGTTTTGACCCTCTGGACCATCCTGACCTAAGGTTTCTGAAAGGTCAGGACAGTCTTCCACAGATGTATTGCACACTTGCTTACTTGACATGTTCCCTGCTGAAGGGCAAACAAGAACACACAGTTTCTTAAGAATAATAGTCTGTTTGGTCGCTCCATTGAATTAATTTTGTGTTTATTCAAGCTGAGCTTTTCATATGACACATTAATTCCCTGAAATGACTAATTTGAAAATGCAGTATTCACATAAACATACAATATATTTGTGTGTGTGTGTGATGGATGTTAATTTATGATGGTCATATAGAAAACGTAGCTTGAGTTGTAGGTAATAAATTATTCTGCTGGAACATCATTTTTGGACCACTTTGCCTCTGAAAAGAGTATGTGCATTAAGTTAAATCACACACAGTGGAACCTCACTAACCCTAGTGCTTTCAAACAGTGTAAACCTTTGAATTAATGGAGATTTATATTGCTGCGGTGTAGTGGTGGCCAGTGGAAGGACATATTCTTCCCATTCACTTTTATATTTTTGTTTCTTTCACTTAAATAGATATCTAAAAAACCAGCATATTCTAATAACTTTAACTTGCTTATACTGAACAAAAAAATTCTTCCACTGAGAGAGCATTGTGCAGCTGGGTCTTTTGCAGTTTTGGGGTTCAGCTGTAGGGACAGCCAAAGCAGTCCCTGGCAGTACAGTCTCAGCAGGCCTCTGTGCATTTGTAGAGCCTGATGCAAGTTCAGCTGGAGAACTGCTCAGAACTACCAGGCACCCTCAAAAGCTGTGCTCTGTGCCTGAGGGCTTCCCTTCCTGATTTGCCCAACGATAGTGATCCTGTGGGCAATGCTTACTGCAGACATTTTGTGTTTAACAAAATGACATTTTCCAGTACAGAAACAAGTCTGAAAAATTTTCACTCTCTTGGACCATTACACTGGGCTAAGGGACCATCTCAGGCAGATATTCCCCAGCTATTTTTTCCTTTCATCACCAGTGAGTGCGGTTTCTCATTTCCCCCGCAATCATCATCTCCTCCTGATCCTTGTCCGTGATTCCTGCTTTACTCCTCCTAATGTCATCATCCTTTTTCTGTTCTTCCTGCTTTGTTATGACCTGTGTCACTAGGATCAAGTGCCTTTCCTCCCCCTGCCTTTCCCACTTCCACTCCAGATCCTTGCTCCCTAGTTGATGTTTGGGAGACTCTGCAGTAGCCATGCTGCATCTGCTGTAGGACAGAAAAGAGTTTAGGCATACACAGACTGAAGACTAATTAGGTCTACAAACCATGTCTTGCCTCTGTTTTTCAACCGCGATGGGTCCGGTAGTTTCACTTCTGGTTTGGAGTGTCCTCCAAATCCTGAGACTAATGGAGGTCAAGAGATACCGTATAGAAGTTAGGTTGATACAAGAACCAGAAAGAGTAGAGGGTGTTGGTCTCTCAGGATCTTACTGAAACAGAGAAAACCAGAGAAACAGTATAAAAATAAAATCAATAAAGCATTATAACTATCTCAAGACCAAGCTACTTAGTCTCTCTAAATAATCACCCTAACAGGAAACCAGATTTATTCCTCACCTGCTGTAAGTCACTCTTTTATCCTCTTACTCTATGCCTCACATCCAAGTTTGTTCTGTCACCTAAAATAAATTTGCCTGCAGTCAGTCTTAAAGCTGCTTAGAGATTCTAAGTATTTTCTTGTTAAATTCTACAAAGACGATGTCACGTATCAGGGTACTCTGAGAGGGCTGCATTATAGGGAAACCAAGATGAGGGGAAAGGGAGAGAATAATGGACTTCTGTTCACAGCTTCAGATCTATAGGATGTATCGTAAAATACAGTTCTGTGCATGCCTTCCACAAGTGTTCTCTGGTGGTCACAAGCAAGCAAGAATGTCAAATGTAAGTGGAAATGAAAGCCTTTTATTTAGAAGTCCTCTGGCTGTGCTGTGAGAAGCCATCTTCAAGCAGGGCCTCCCATGGTAATTACAGCCATGCTTTACTGAAAGCACATTTTGTGCACTCCGTGTGGGGAATGATAGGACTTCTCAAAAGGCAAAGGCTCGAAGAACTCCCATATGTTTCTGATCGAATTTTAAGTCTAGACTTGCTTTATTTAGTTTCTTTTGCTCTGCATTTGCCTAGCTAAAGCTTTTAGGAGTTCTTTTAAAACTGGAAACATGGGGGGTGCTGCTTAGGTTAAAAATAAATGTAAAAACTTTTCCTTTTTAAAAAAGTTTTTGCATGGGGGTAAGAGCTCCCCTCCGTTCAAAACCCCACTGAGCTCTTCAAAGGAGGAGTCTCTGCAGCAACATCAGGGAGTTATTAAATACATACTTAGTCCACAATTTTCATTGGTAAATTCTTTATGTCTGCATAATGTGTGCTAGTTAGAAGAACTGATTCTTTTTGCAGACTCGTTTACTCAACCCCGGGGGGACCTATGATCTCCTGCCCCTTTAGCACTAACTTTTACAAACAGTTTCCTTTTTTTTTTTTTTTTTGTAAAAAGGCAGCAAAACAAATAACAACAACCCCCCAAAAAAACCCCAAGACAACAGGCTGAGTTAAACGGGCCAGGCAGCGGGACACGGCCCCAAAACTCGAAAACCCAGCTGAAATGTTGGCGACAATAACCGAAAGGATTTCCCGCAGCAGTGACATTTTTCTAAGGAGCTTTCTCTGCAGCAGGAGCCGCCTCTCGGGGCCGGGAGCAGCTCCGCACGGCGAGCGCTGCCCGGGCTGTGGGATCCGCGCCGATAACGCGCAGAAACCCGGCCCGCGCCGTCTGCGCCGCTATCATCTCCTGGCCTCAGACTAAACATTTAATTGGGCTTAGTCACATATTTACTCACTGACATGGCAGCTAGCGCGGAGCAGGGATGCGGGGGAGGTTGTTTTTCCCCGGTTTTTCCTCGCCCGGTCCCCGGGCAGGCTGGAGCTCCCCCTGCCGCTCTGCGAGGCCGGGTTCCTCGGCGCTCGGAGGGGCTGGCAGCGCTCCCGTGGGTAACCTTTGCTCGGGATGCGATGGGGCCGAACCGCGCTCGGCTTCCCTCAGAGCTGCGCTTTGTGGAGCTGCCGTGGAGTTGGTTGCTGGCTTTGTTGTCTCAAAGTGGCCCACGCTCCTGCACCTCTCCATGGGCTCCCAGCCACCGCTCCAGGCATAAAGGAGCCAGGGAAGGGGCTTGGCCTCTCCTCCTGTCTTTGGGGTTGAGATTCTTGTTAGGGGGAGAAAAGGTCTGAATCCTACTCCCAGTGTAGATACGGTCACAGAATGACTTGTCACCCTGACAGGGAAATCTAGGACAGGCAACTTCAGGGCTTGTTCTTTCCTTCACTTGGACTTGAGCTCCAGCTCATGCCAGTTGATCCTTTGTGCCAGTGGCTAAGGAAGGTGAGGTCTCTTCCCCAAGCTGAACCCCCTGTGCTCTGCCCAGGGCCTTGGGAACACAGTCCCCCCTTCCTCCGTGCTGGCACAGGGAACTGCAGATACCCCAGGAGACTCTCAGCGGCAGGGCTGGAGGGGAATGGTGCTACTGCAGGTCTTTTCCCAAGTGCTGCCTTTGCCATACATCTGCCACTCCTCTAGAAGGCACCTGTGCTCTCCAGGCGGAGGTCCTGCGCCCCTGGTCGTGGTGTGGAGGGTTAAGGAGCTAGAAGTGCATGGGAGGCAGGCATCACCCTTGAGGGGCTGGAGCTAAAGAGGGCTCTGCCCGTTCCTCATGGACATTTCTGCCCATGCCCATTGGGAAGACACACACAAGCATTTGTATCAGAGCATCCCAGATACACGTGTGTCTCTGCTGGGAGTACCCACAGTTGGGACAGAGCATGGCTGAAGGGTCCCCTCACTGAGCAGACCTGTCTGTTGGGCAGTGTCACAGGAAGAACCAGGCTGGTGTGGCTCAGCCACAGCTTCTCAGCAGAGGGTCTTCTTGGGAGTATCAGCTTCTCCTTGAAGTGCTTGGTACTCTGGAGTGGGAAAGAGCTAATGGGGAAATCTTCTGTTCGGGTCTGCACTGGGCTTGAATGGAAATTCAAAGTAGCGGTCAGTATGCAATAACCGTTCTGGTTCAAGGAGGAAACAGTGCTCAGGCCTGATTTTGGTTTGGTTTGGTTCGACTGATTATATCCAGGAAATCCTCCCACTGTGCTCTCCATTTTCTGATCCTGCTGCGTTAAATAGCAATTTGGCTAAATTGCATTATTTGAATCCAGTGGGCTGCATTTAACCTGGTATTAAAATGCATGTTTGGGCTTGTATCTTTTAAATTTGATATGAAGACAGCTGTATGCATTTTCCCTTGTTTGTAAATTGTATACATATGATACGATGTTTTCAGTAAGGGCTAAACAATGCAATGTGAGGCATTTCAACAAAGGAATAATTTAATGCAACCCAGCAGAAATGCAGAGCCTTAGAAGTGGTTCTTTATGAAACTACAAATTTTGGAAATGGGTCCAGAAGACCTACACTGGAGCAACACAAGAAACAATAGTTAACACAGTACCATTTTTCCTGTAAGAAAAATACACCATGAAGAAATTATATTTTGCCTATTTTTTTTAGCTTGTTGATTTACTTGAATGCTTTAGTTGGCATATTTTGTATTTGTTGCATGGTAGGGATTAAAATATTCATTTCTTCACCAAAAAAGAATATTGTGGCACAAGATGCACTTTGAGCCAAACGAGATTTTTTTGTCAAGTGTAAATTTGTCTCACATATTTTGTTCCAGTTCAAAGAAAATTAACACATTGTTACATTCTTTTAATCTTCAGTTTAGCTTTAGCAGAATGAGACACATTTCCTTTGTAATCTTCTTCAGAGCCAGAACTGTCCCTACTTGCACAGGTGGAGGACGGGTTTGGAAGAGCTGCACAGTTTGTTTGGGCCATTAATGAGCTCTGCTGGAGCTGATGGGAACCAAAGAACCTCAGCTCCCACCTTGCTCAGAGCCTGGGTTCAGCCTTGAGCTCTGGTGATCTGGGCTGGGTTAAGGAATAGAGAGAGAGCTGGTACTTCCCGTTAAAGAAACTGGGGAGTGAAAACACTGTGTAAGACATGGATTGGGATAACAGCACTGCTGGAGGGTGCTGCAGAGCTGGCTAAGGGAGCAGGCTGGCTGGGAGGAACAGTCTCTTAGGGCTGTTTATAGAGCACACAGCAGTGCCAGGCAGGATGGTGCGAGCTGGTGCAGGCACTGGAGGCCAGTTGTCAGCTCAGAATCTGCATGGGCCTTGCTTGGCAGTGGGATGTTTTATCCCAGGTGGAAAGGAGCATTAACAAAATACTCTCTGTAACTAAGCTGATGGAATTACCTCCACACAGCACTGATGTGGACCTTAACTGCACACAAAAAGGTAAAGTGCTACATAGCTACCAGAGGGACTCTGTCTACAACTCCAGCAGAGTTGGTGTGTCATCCTTGGATGAAGGGGGAGGGAGGGGTAGGTGCCAGCCTGGACTGCAGGTGGAATGTGCTTAGAGATCACACTACTGCTAACTCTTGCACTGGGGTCTCTTATCAGAGGATGACACAGTCCAAGTTAAAATGCCGGGGTTTGCAGTACACAGGAAAATGGAATGAAGGCACCTAAGTCTTCCCAAAATATCTGTCACTCTGTAGCACTTCCTGAAGTTGATAGAAAAATGCATTAGTGGTAAATTAATGAATCCAGCAGCCCTAGCCACGACTGGCATTTTCATAACTGGGCATTGATATAAAGCCTCAAAATGTGCCTCAAATTGAGGCACATTGATAGGGCTACAGTTTGCCCAGCTATGCAAGAAGCTGCAGGTTTTCCTGCTTCTGCAAAGAGGACCTGAAGTTGCTGCAGGCTGTTTTCCACAGTCCTGTTGCCTGCTCTGAAATGTGCCTGTATGTCTGCTCTGTGGCTGTCCAGGCTGGGACTGACCCCTAAAAATGGGGAGTAACAATCCTCCCCTGATGGTTTGCGTGGCTCAAGAAGGTAACTGTGTGTGGAGAACCCCCAGGCTGTGGACAGCGATGGGTGAGAGGGGTAAGGCGTGGTAGGCACGTGGCAAACCCATCGCCTCCTTCCTTACTGTGGATGCTTAGAGTTGTCTTGCTTCAGTGTACGTGGAAATAGGATTATTGTGTGTATGAGCATGTGCATGTCTGTGTAACAGCCAGAGGTGCCAGGTTTGTGCTCAGTGTTTGTGCTTATTGTTTCTTCTCTCTCTCTCTCCAGTCGAAGACCACCCCCTTCACCTACTCGGCCCACTGTAATCCGTCCGTTAGATTCATCCCTGTTAGACTAAACGGAGTTTCTGGCATGTCATTCATTGTTAACCAAATATGTGGAAACAAATTGCTTGGTAACTGTCACAATAACCAATGTATAGTCGCATGTATGGACATCTATAGGCAAGTAACCAATTTTACTGATATACTCTGTCCATTCTGCATTGTTTATGAGGTCTTAAATGTCTGGGGAAGGTCTGTGCTGCCTTGACTTTTCCTTCTGCAATAACTGATGTTAGCTAACTTACTGACACATGTCTCCACCCAGGCAACTGTGCTCACAGTCCTCTACAGCAAATGGAGGGCTTGACTTTGTGTGTGTTTGTGCACGTGTTGATTTGATCTGCTGCTTTTTTTTCCTCTTACCTGAATGGAATCTTGCTTTTATTTTATTTATACCTTTCAGGTTTTCTATTTTCTCTTGTAATGGCTAAACTGGGCAAAGAAAAGCCATGTGGTTTCTTACCAAGCTCTTCTGAAGGCCCCACACTTCCAGGTCTCTCTTGCAAGGGGCTTGCTTCTCCTATAAATTCTCCTTATCCGAAATTTAGTTTTAAGGAATGTTAAACGAGTAGGGTGTGTGTGGGACAAGGCATGTTTTGCTTTATTTGCACCCTGGCAGCTGACATGCCAAGTGGGTTGGGTTGGTGAGGAGCAGGCTGGGGTGCCCCAGCTCACAGGGCTCGGCGTGGAGCCTTCTCACCCTGCAGCCAGGATGGGAGAGGGTGGTTTGAAGGGCTGGTATGTGTCAGAGCAGCATGTGCCAGCTCCCTTTGTCCTCTGCCAGTGCTTGCTCACACTCCTGCTCCTGCTGCACTCCTGGGAAGCCCTGGAGGGGGGTGAGTGCATGGAAATGTGCTGTGTGGCAGGATCCAGGGAACTGAGCACTGCTTTTGGTCCTTTTGTGACACAGAAGGACAAAGAGATACAGATACAGATACAGATACAGATACAGATACAGATACAGATACAGATACAGATACAGATACATGCACAGCTGAGCACGGGCTCCCGCTCCTCTGCCCACCCTGTGAGGCATTTCACAGAGCAGCCTAGACTGGCAGCTGAGCTTCCCAAGGGCCTGGTTTGGACATGAGATATTTGTGATATTTTCACATGCCAGTCAATAAAGTTCTCCTGTGCCCCCTATGTAAAGATTTTCTCTTTGCATTACATGGTCCTGCACACCTTGGTTTACTGTTGCTTTATCCAGCTAGGTTCTGGGAAGTGCTCCGCTGTGTATCCTGGATTATTTTAGCAGCTGCTCACTTGCAGAGGTCCTCTCTGCCTCTTGTTTTGCACGTTATAAATTAATGCATTATAAAAACCTTTTGTCTTAACTGCATTACTTCACTTTAAACACTTAGGGTCAGAGTCACCCTTAAAGCTTAGAACTTACTGAGTTAACAGAATGAAACTAGAGAGGAATTTGGCCTTGTTCCTTCAGAAAATATGAATTGCTGCTATTCCAATTATGGTTACATATCCCTAGGCAAAGCAATTGGTGGTTTCAAAGGCCCCCAGTATAATCAGTCTAATAAATGTAATTATTGAGACTGCTTGTAGGGCTCCAGTATGCTGTAGCCCCATGGTTAGGAAGAATCCAGTCAAAGAGCCACAACAAATGGGGGTTTAGCCTATTAAGTATTCCCAGGCTGCTGATTAGCTGTGCTCACCAGTGCAGCAAATCATGTTTCAGCTTGCAGAAGAGAGACGAGCTTGGGAAAGCATCATGATTTGTATGTTAGCTTAATTTTAATTTCCTGTCAACCTCATACTTGTGACACACGCCTGGGGAGTCTATAGGTCACATCTGATGCACAGTGAAGATGGAGTTTGTCAGAGCACTGGCATCTTGTTGATCTCAGCAGCCTGCTTAAGTGGCTGGTGTTTGTTTGGGGAACAGGCCCACATCTCCAACGCCAAGTGCACTGAATCAGCTTTCAAGGGAAAAAAAGGTTGCAAACACAACTACAGTAATATTAATTTTTACTACAAAAAAGAAAACATATTTTGATGATTCATCTTGTCTCTTCTACACAGCTTTCCACTGCTTAGTGCTCTCTGCTGTAACCTGTGACAGATCTGTTGGATATAATTTTTCTAAACAGCCATAGTAGCCCATGCTGTTGCCTTGCCAGCACACCTGTATATAGTTTATCAGAACTCTGTTACTGACTGGCAGCTGCCTGCTGATGGAAAGCCAGGTTTAATGCCTCAGCCACAGAAATCACTTTAACCCCAAATTCTAATATTCACCTGGTGATAGAAGACCAGGTTAGATGGGTCTTTCAGCAACCTGGTCTAGTGGAAGGTGTCCCTGCTCCTGGCAGGGGGCTTGGAACAAGATGAGCTCCAAGGTGCCGTCCAACCCAGTCCATTCTATGATATTGCAAGGCCGCAGTCTGGGTTTATCCCACTGTACCCCAAAGCCTCGGCTCAGTTGTCCTTTGTTCAGTGGGAAGAGCGTCACCTCCAGGAGGTGATTCAGACCGGTATGGCTGCATGGGACATGAGGGTAATGGTGGTAAGTTAGGAACCTCAATTAGATGACACAGATCCTGGCCTAAAAACATGCTTTTAAATCCTCTCTGCTTGAGACTCCCTCATTTAACTTTGATGACTGTTTCTGCCAAGCATAAGGAAGTAGGTGGCACAACTCAGTACTGTCCTTAACTCTGCCCCCAAGAAACTATTTCTCAGCAGTAATCCTGAATTGTAAATAAAGCTCTCAAGGGTGGATTTACCCGAAAGAGGAGGAGGAGGCAGCAAGGCGTCAGTACCATCTGGTTCTGTGCTTGATGCTGAGGCTGCAGGACACAGCTGCACGTCCCTCCTTCCTCTGCATCCTCATTCAGATCTCATCTAAATCTGGCCCTGTGCCCTAAATGCAACGCTTTTAGGTGTGCAGGTTAATAAATAAGAGTGAGCACGAATCCAGGGTTTGATGATTTCACCTCTTCTTGTGTATACACTTGTCAGAATAAACTACATAGAATTGTTTCTAGGAACAACATTTAAGTGCTTCTCAAGAAATTGCCACATCCAATTGAGTAAGTACTGTCCTCCAACCCTGGCCCACTTCCCTCTGCTGTACAGTGCCCGGAACGGGTTTGTTTGTCCTGCTCGCTCCTGATACTGGTGAGTCCCGTCAATCCTGTCCCTTGTTCTCGGAGGAGCAGCCTTGGCAGCAAAACTCACTCCATGCCTGAAGGAAAGCAGGACAAGCACCCTGTGGATCTGCTAAGAGGGACTGACCACCTCTGCAGACCCACTTACGTGGGATAAGCCAAGCCTGAACTCCATATCTGAGAAGTGCAGGTTGCTCTGCCTTTCTCCGATTCCCTCTGGCACAGCTCAGATTGCCAGGGTGTAGTGGAGCAATAATGAAGCAACACCGATGTTTCTGATCTTACATGAGGTACATAAAGATCTGGGTGATGTAGTTGCTAAGTTTCAGGAGGGTGCTCATCTGAAACTGCATTTTGGCTGAGCCTGGGTCTCTGCCTAGAGAACACGTTCCACCTCACCCCGCCATGGCTGACCAACAGCTGAAGAGCTTGCGCGTGCCGTGAATAGCTCTCGGCCTTGGATCTCAAGGGATCTTGTGCCAGGGTTAAAAAGATTGTATGTTCAACAAAAAGGCTTATGTACATAGTTAATGTGTGTTTATTTTATTGCTGATCTAGTTGCACTTTCTGAGTAAGCCTCCTGAAAATAGATTATTTATTGTATTAAAGAAGATACATTATAGGTTATGGCATTTCGTGTTAAAGTATAACATAGAAAATATTATCCTCTCTGTTCCAGACAGCTACAATAACCATGATGTGTACAGCATATTGAGATTCCTGACTAGTTCTGTCCTTCTGTCTTAAAATAGTCCAAACCTCCTGAATTGAGAGCAGACCTACTCTGTCCTTGTGCCACCGGGGAGTCTCTCGGTGCACTTCTGGCACAGCTCCTCCCGCTGTGGCACTGCCCCTCCTCCCAGGCTCTTGCAGAACAGCTCCCTTGTGTAAATGAATGTTACTCTGCCTGTCTTTCCTCTTGCTTTGTCTGCAGGCGAGCTGATGCCGATGGCTCCTCCCGTCCAGACAGTCCTCCACTCTTGCTTGATCTATGATTTGTCCCGTCTTGCCGGCCGTTTGCTTTACTGCTGTCTCTTTACTTTTCCAGGACGGGTAAACGATGACTTCTTTTTTGTAAGACGCAAACACTTAATTTCTTTCTGGTTTGTTTTGCTCTGTATCTTAATGCCCTGCTTCGTGTGAGCCAAAACATCTGCCTTTGGTTTCGTAATCTGTAAATGGTTCCTGGTTGACCTTTGAGCACAGCGAGTGGATTCCCGAAACCGTGGTCATTACTGAGCATCACATACACCTGCTGTAAAAAATGTTGTGCTGAATTTCTGAACCTGAAATAAACTGTAATTCTTGATGGGCTTTTATTATTACTTTCTGGATGTGTATGAGTGGTGTCTTCTGTCTCTTGCACAATCCTCTCAGCATTCCACACTGCCTCGGTGGGGACTGCAGGGAGGATTTATTGGAGGTGCTGTTCTGTTGAGATCACTGGAGATGTCATTAAAGGGGAGATGTAACCCGTTGGGAAGCATTCAGCCTGTTCCCCTGCAAGGGGCTTGGAGTGCTGCAGAGATGTTTTCCTGGGAAATGGATGAATGTTTTACAAGCAGTGCCTGGGATACACTTCTTTGCTGAGGAAAGCATGTTTTGGGGAGTTTCAGAGACTGAGTCCTCCAGAGCAGGAGCTGGAGTTAAAATGTGCCTGAAAGGGATTTCCCCCTAAAGCGGTTGTGTACGAATGCACAGATGTCTTGATTACTCAGTTCCTCCTTCAGATCAGGATGAGCCAAGTAGCTGCAGTCAGTGCTTAGAGATGGTCTGTATGGCACAAGGAGCACAACAGCTTCCTGTGGGAACACCACAGTCACTAAGTGGGTCCTTAGGGTTTGGGAAAGGAGGGAGCCAAAGGTGGGATGAGCACAGCAGGAACAACCCCGTTGCATTCTGTAACACTTGGAGATTTCTTCAGTAGTCATTAATGGCCGTGGCTGAGGCAGTTTGTGCACTCCCCCTCAGGGAACAGCAGTGTCCCCTCTGGCTGGAGCATGTCACGTACCCGGGATGAGCCTGGTTCCAGGCATGTTGGTCAGGTACAGCTGAGTGCTCTGTGCCGGGTACCAGGAGGAGCAGCTGCTCCTCTGCACTGGGGCCTCGCTGCCACGGGGCTCTCCAGCTATGTTTTTAACCTTTCCCAGCAATGTCCCCTCCAGACACCCCAATCCACCCCACAGGCCCTCGTTTGATCATTCCTCATTTCATCAGAATCTCACCAAAGATCTACTCCAAGAACAGTGTTTGAAGCAGATAGTGGTGAGAATTTTAAGGCTGCCTGGGGAAAAGCTCTTCCAGAGGGTATAATTTGCTGCAAGAAAATTAGAAATCCCTCCACACCAGGGATGGGATTGTTCTGGTTCTCTGGCACTGGCAAGTCAGAAGGGAGGTGGTGAGGATGAAAGCCAGGCTCTGCTGAGAGCCAGCTGATTCTAATCTTGCTCTTGCTCTTTTCCTTAATATGCATGTTCTGTGCCTTTTTCTCTTAACCCATTTTATTAAGATAATTTTGTATATGAGTCATTTTATTGTATCTTGGCCTTTTGTTTTAAATCTCCCCCTCTCCCTGTGATTTTTGGGTTATTTTTTGGTTTTTTCCTAGGCGACCTCCACCAGCTGTTCCAGGAAGATCATCCTAACACACACATTTCTTTTGTGTTACATGCAATGTCTTTTTTTTTTTTTTTTAATCCAAAATTACCTTTAATTTGCACTAGGCTATTTGCACTAGGCTATTTGTAAATGAAAGATTTTATTTTCAGATATCAATAATAAGCCTGGATGTAAAGAAAATAAAATTCTGAGTACAAAAGGAGTGTGTCCTGTGTTTCTATTGAAGGGTCTACTCACTCTTTCTCAAATGGAGACATTCTTACCCTGTGGAAGAAATTACCTGGGCTCTGTGGAGGCTCCCACCCTCCAAGGTTGTGGAGGGAGGGATGGACATTCTGCTGGGATTCCAGCACTGCTTCTGAATTCATTAACCACCAGGATTGCTCCATATAAATGGCTTTGGCTTAGCATTAGCAGGAAGAATAGCCAGCAGCATTCTAAAACATGTCCAGTGCACCAGCAGCAGCACCTGGCTGAGAGGAAACTCGAAGGAAAAGATTGCAGCAGTCTCTTGACAGTCTCTAGACTGATTAATCTGCACAATTATAAATAAATTGCAGCTGCTCTGACCATTTTCTTCAAGCTAAACCTCTGAATTCTTTGCAAGCCGACCTCACTGGAGCATCTGAGCTCAAACAGCTGTAAGTAGCTACCTCTGGGATTCCAAATGTGTCCGTCCCTATGGGAAAGATAAAATCTGGGATTTAGATGATGCGCTTCTTTTGGGTGCCAGAGAAGTCTATGAAGAGTCAAGTCTAAAAAAAGGGAAAACTGATGGGTTTAACTGACTATTTTGCCTCACAGGAAAGCAAAGGGGGTATCTCACAAACCATGCAGGTAAGTCAGGAGGCACCACTCAGCGTTGGACTCCAGCCTGGTGTTTCAGGGGCCCAAACAAGATGTTTCTGGCTAGGAGGGAGGTGATGGTGAGAGGGAGCTGCAGCGGTGCTGCTCCGGATGCGAGCAGGGGAGGAGAGGAGATCTCTTTATGTGTGGAGAAGGAGCCTGGCAACGCCCAGCCCATGCTTGTTTTCAAGCCCAGTCTGATGCAGCTTTGCTGAATTTGGGCAATTCCTCTTGTTGCAGCTGATTTAGGTCCTGCTGACCTCTCAAATATCCAGGGAGCTGCTGAACCACCTACATGAGCTGGTGAATACCAGACACTAAGTTTGCTCAAAATACAAGGGAATACAAACCCAGAGAGCTGTAAGAGAGATTTTTTTTTTCTTTTCACTTAGACTTTGTCTTTTGTTAGAGTAGAAGAGAGAAACAGCAACTGTGTAGCAAAAAGTGGGGAAACAACCCAAACCCTGCTATACCTTTGAACTGCATGTGCTAAATTAGGAATTGCTGGAACTGGGCAAGGTGCTTCCCAGCACCCTGAGACAGGGAGAAATGGAGACCTACAGTTCCAGGAAAACAACTGTCGCAAGAATGGAGTAGCAGAGGCTTGGCTGTAGCTTTCACTTGTGGAACCCATCGCCATCAGGTGCTGAGGCAGAAACACCTCAGCAGAGTTCAGCAATTGTGCACTTTCAGGACTACTACAGAAGCTACTACGTGTTTGTACCTGGTGAGCTCTTGAGGAAGTTCTGCCCATGCTTCAGGTAAGAGGGAAGGGGGACAGACTGAACTTTACAAGCTGCTGCTTCTCCAGGTTGTTCAAAAATCTGTTCTGCACTGGGAGAAGTTCTCCCTGCAATCCCTCTGTGGTACAGCACGGTACCAAAACCAGATAAAAGGTGGATGGTATTTTAGCTCAACGGCCTGGCCCACAGCACCCAGGAGCTGTTGCTGAGCTCCCAGCTGCCTGCTGGCCTCCATGCGTAAGGCTGGAAGGCACAGACTGGTTTCTTGGGGCGTTTTATGGTGGTAAATCCTCCACACAAACCTTTACCTTCTTATGAAATATTTGGTAAAAAATATCATTGAAAATAGGACTCCAAGTTTCATGGGTTTACGGTAGCCATTTCTAAAGTCTCTTAAGTAGAAAGGCACAGGAGCTGGTGTGCTGGGAAACCCTGGCACGTTCTTTAGCATCAGTTCACAGGGTGACTTTTGGAAGAAGCTGTTTGTCTTGGGGTGACTGTGCTGTTGTATCCCCTACCACCGCTCTATGCCCAGACATGATTCCTGAGCCTTTCTATGCCTTTAAAACTGGATGCAAGAGACAGAGAAAAAAAAACTGAGCGAACTTTTCAAAACAGTTTGTGCTTCAAGGACACAGAGATTAGCTACTTCTGCGGCAGGCAGAGGAAGCACTTCTTCTGGCTTTTCGGTCAGTTTTCTTCAGCTCTGTTTCTTCGGAGAGGGACGGAGAGTTGAGGTTTCTTTTTTTCCTCTTGGGACTTCGTTTTTTTTTCCTTCTTCTCTTCTGGACTTGTTCAGAACACCAGAACATCAGAACCCCACCGGGGGACCTTCCACCGGCCTGGAGGGGGGCCCCCCACGCCAACCCAGCTCCGAGGAGGAGGAGAGAGACTACACCCACAGAAGGACTCTAAAATCTTTCAGGTTTTCTCTCCAGAGCGAGACATTTTATTATTTAGTATTATTAGTATTGTTTTCCTGTGTGTTTGTTAAATAAATAGTTTTATTTTCTCCTTCACTTTCCTCTGAGGAAAATTTGTTTTTTCCCGAACCCAAGTGGGGGAAGGGGTGGTTTGTAACCTGCCTTCCTTCGAGGAGACGTTCCTTTTGGACGTTTCCCTGAATTTGGCCTAAACCATCACACTGTTTAACCTCGTCTGTGCTGTTTCCAGCCTGCCCTGGTGTTCGCTCTGTGGCCAGGTGGAGGAGGACAAGGGTGCTGCACCCGTGACATTGTGTCCAACGCTGCTCTTCAGTGGCTGGGTTAGTGGCTGGTTATCCTATTTTGGTTTCCTGATCAAAGACTCAAGCTTTGTTCTTTGCAGGCTTCCCAGATCCAGTCTCCCACATGGGGAGGGCCATGGCCCCCTGACAGCACGGTGTGGGTGGCTGACACTGGCCTTTCCCTGTAGCAGAGGCAGGAGATGGAGATTCCAGCCAGCACGTGTCAGCAGCTCCCCCAGGAGCAAGGCTTATCCCCAGCCACTCTACAACTACTCACATTTGGCCAGCTTCAAATCAAAAGAAAATGTCCCATTGAAGGACTGATCTCAGTGGACTGAACCTTAAGAGAAATAAATTTCTTATGGAAAAGAACATTTAACTCCTTAGGGTTGGTTGATGAAGTGTTTGTTGCGTCATCAGCCAAGGATCTATTTCTTGGGTCTCTTGGGTTTGCTCAGGTAGCAAATGTCCAAAGGGTACCCAGCTTTACTGGATAGGTGTAGAGTTATGGCAAAATTGTGTTCTGTAGATGATATTCTGACCTCAGGCATGTAGACATACTAATAATGGCCATTTCTACAGCAGCTTAAATAGCAACAGCATTGCAGAGCACATGTCCTCAGGAGAAGGTCAAGGAAGTCCTAGGGAAACCCTGCCTGCCCTTTTTGTCTCCTCCTCTCCTCTCCCTGGCTCCCTTTTGCATTCTGCCTTCTTTCAAGGTCCCTCTGTGCATCCAGGCTCTGGACTTCTGTTTTCACTTCCGAGGTTAGGGTGGGCAGGGTGTCTTTGTGGGCAAGTGAGGGGAGGGCTAAGCCTTTCCCCAGGGGCTCTCTGGGCAAGGACTGAGGCTGTTCTAATCTAATCCTAGAATTCTATGACTGCAATTCTAAGGAGATGAAGGGAGGGAGCTGGACAGAGCAGAGAGGGGCTGTCTGCAGCAAGATGGGACACAGCCTGCATCCACCTGGAACTGGGTGGATAGAGCCTGCTGCCATCAGACAAAGGCCCTGGATCTGCACAGGTGACCACAGGTGATCTGCACAGGTCCCTGCTCCAGCTGAGGGGATGGTGGCAGCCTGTGCCCATCTCCACCACCCAACATGTTTGAATGGTCAATACTTGCAGTTTTCCTAACGCAGACCTGGTTCTGACAGTGTGAATTTAGGAAAAGTATTTTTGGGGTAAATATTTCTCCGTGGAGGAGTGGGTGCAACAGAAACTCTGCTTTCTTGTAGCTTCTGCTGTGATAGGCCAATTAGATTTATTTTTGATTTACATTCCAGCCTTGCTCCTGTACCAGTGGGCTCTGTGAATCTGCTTGGGATGGCAGCGTTACACTGGCATTAGCTCAGTGTCAGATGGGACATTCTGGTCACTGAGCAGCTTTCTGGGAAACCTCCCTGTGAAAAAGCAGTCTCCTTTCTGCAGAGCTAAAAAATGGCCTCTTGACTCTGAGCATCTGGCTGCTCTGTGCTCCCTGCGAGGCCTGAGCACGGGCTCCAAACTTCTACGGGGTTAATTAAACGCAAAATGAAATGTAGTCGTTACCTTGACGACAACAGCAACATTTAACACTTGGCAAGAGCAGCAACAAAGCACTGGAGGTGTTGGGGACTCCGCCGGGGGTTGCTCATTTCCGAGAAAGCCCAAGGAGTGGGTGAAAAGCGCCTGCTTGCTGGGATGGGGAAAATCGAGCAGAAAGCTGCACACCTGCAGCTTTTCCAAGAGAGACATTTTCATAACCGCCCGGGTGATGCCAAATGCAGCCCTGTGAGATGGGGCTGGAGCAGGTGTGGGCATCCCTTCCCTCCTGTGGTGCCGGCTCTGGAGGGCTTTGCTCCCCGGGCTGGCTTGAGCAGGGCTGGGGTTGCCGAGGGATGGGAACAGGGAAAGGGAAAGCACCAGAGAGGCCGTCCCGGCACCGGGGCTGGCTGCCCTGGCCAGGCCTCCAGCGGGACTTGTTTGCCGGGAGCGCCCTCTGTTGTGGTGTGAGCGGTGCCGGATAGACGGACACCGGACAGACGGTGTCGGATGGGACCTCCATGGGCCCTGCCGCTGTCCCAGCAGCCTGGCATCTCCCCAGCAGGTGGGTGTGCACTCATGGGGCGCTGTGCTGAGCTCCATCGCTCTGGCTCAGGTCTGGCCCTGCAGCAACGCCAAGACCTGCCTCTGGAAAAGAGTTTGAGACGAGAGGAAGGCGTGATGCCTCTCATCCTATCTCTTAAAGGATTTAGGGTAATGTGGTGTCTGGCAGTGGTGTGAGGCTATTCTGGCACCAAAAACCGCAGGTGTGTAGGTGAGCAGGGCTCTGCCTCCAGCCCAGGCACCTTCGTACTTGGCCCTGCAGGTCCATCAGCACCCACCCCCTGCCCCTCCAGCCCTCCCTGGGAAGTGCTGGCAGTCCCCAGCACACACTGAGGGTCCTGGGGCTGAGGACTCCGTGGGCATTGCTGTGGGCACAGCTGAGCCAGATGTGCATTTCCACATGGCTCAGGGGATACATCCCCTGTACCCTGAGCTGCAAATGTAAGTACAGATCTGCATGGCCAGAGCAGACACCTCCCCACTTGCCTGCACCCCTGCACTGCAGGGCTCAGCTCCTTTCTTCACCAAACCCAAGCACATCAGGTCTGGAAACAAGTACTGAGGGGAACACAAAAGTGGTCCTTGTTGCTGTGTGAGAGACTTTATTGGGTCAGGTGTCCTCCCCCACAGGGCTGTCCCCCAGCCAGAACCTTTGCAGTGCTCACAGCAGAGGGTCCTGCTGGGCCAGGCCTACATGAGGAACCTGGAGAGATCCTCCTTGATTTCAGCCTCGTCCCACGGCCCGTGGATGTTGTCCTTAAGCAGCTGGAGGCGGATGAGGCAGTAGGGGCAGAGGCAGGAGATGGCGAGCAGTAGGGAGGCAAAGAGCACGGCACCCACGCTGGAGACCGTGGCCAGCCCCGCCAGCGCTGCCAGCGCAAAGAGCACTGTCACCCCCACGTAGCACCGGGGTGTCCGGGCCTTCAGCTTCTTCTGCAGCATGGGCCACAGGGCGAAGATCTGCATGGCGAAGGTGACCATGACGAAGGCGTGCAGGGAGCGAGGCAGGCGTGAGGCCAGGCACACAGAGGCGAATATGGCCATGTTGAGGGACAGCGTGCTGGACACAATGGCAGCGTTGGCGCCGTAGTCGAAGAAGATGAGGTGACCCAGGAGCATGAGGGCCGACATGGCATAGATGGTGTCCGTGCTGATGGACTCTGTCAGCGTCTTCAGCACCGGCGAGAAGCCGTAGGTGAAGGCGGCGAACACCAAGGTGCTCTTGAGGTCAGCCCAGCGCGTCCGCCCGCTCGCCCAGCGCCCGGCCCCACCGTCTACGGCGTCAAACAGGACGTAGCCGAGCAGGGAGGACACTAGGGCAGCCCCGAAAAGCCCCTGCGGGCTCAGCATCCCGGCGTCCATGTACCACCAGGTGAGCACGAAGACGCAGACGCTGCACAGCTGCTGCACCACCGCTCCCGACTGGAAGAGGACGGCCTGGTACCGGTACTGCCGGGCGTGCACGTTCTTCCGCAGCTCCTCCAAGAACCGCTGGTCCACGTAGTTATCGGGGAAAGGCTGGCGCTCGTACAGCACCTTCTGCCACCGCCGCCCGGGGACCGACTCCATCGCCCCGAGGCGGGCGAAGGGGTTCCGCGGCCCCGGCCGGGCCGCGCCTCCGCCGGTGCCGGAGGTGGCGCAAGGGACGCTGGGGCGCTCGCGGCCGCCACCTCCCGGCCGGAGCCGCGAGACACGGGTCGGGAGCCGCCGGCGGGGGCTGAGTCCCAGCGCCGGGTCCCAGTGCCGGACCCCACCACCACGCCCGAGAGGGGTCACCCCCGCCCCGGGCTGCGCTCCCCTCTCCGTGTGAGCTTCAGCAGCTTCTGGGGGTGGGTTCAGAGGACACCCCGGCTCCATGCTGGGATCTGCTCACCGCGAGAGCCACAAGTCCTTGTCCTACACGCAGGCTGCTGCCAGGGAGTGCTGGGGGCTGCCTCGCTTCTGCCTGGCCCCACAAACCGGCCGGCCTGGCGGGAAGGAGGGATGCTCCTGCCATGGTCCCACACCGTGGCGAAGGGCTGTCCCCCTGCAACCCAAACGCAGCCGCCGAGAAGGGCACAGCCGGTCGATGGGATTTAGCCAGGTCCTCTCTGTGCCTGGCTGGATATCCCGGTGGGTGCCGAGCCTTGTTGCTGGGAGCATGACCCCAGCCCATGCTGCAAGCCCCACTCCCTGTCCCGGTCAGCGAGGCACTTGCTTTTCTGGCCAAACTAGGCTCCAGCAGCCAGGTCAGGAATGTGGGTGTGATGCTATGAGTACAGGGCGCCCTTCACCTGCAGCTCCTGCCTGCTCACAGCTCAGTCCTGCCCTGCTCGAGAATGGAGCAGGACGATAGGGAGTTGTGGTTGAGCAGGGCTGGAGAGGTGTAGCTCTGCAGCGACGTCCATCTCCTGTGCTGCCCATCTCCACACCAAAGGGACTCAGCATGTGCAGCAAGGGGACAGGGGCATATTAAGGGACAAGGGGAGGTTCCACAGAGGCCAGAGGTGTTTTCTCTGTGTTTGTTTGTGCTCAGGTCAGAGCCTTCCCAGCCCCAGAGAGGTGCTTGCTGCTGAGAAGCTGCTTACTTTGGCCTCACCCGAGAGGCCTCGGCCCGGGGCAAAGCAGCCCCGAACAGTGCTCTGTTTGTCCTGCAGGAAGGAGTATTCATGGCCCTTCTGTCACAGCGGCAGCAGGCGAAAGAGCTGTTGGTTGTTTTCACCCCAGTGCCTGCTACAGGAGACTTTCCAAACATTTCCCACCTCATCCAGATACGTGCGGAGCAGCAGGTAACACCCACACTTCTGGTGTGCCTTTGGGGGGGGGCCTCAGCCTGAGCCACACCACAGTGACATCTAAAAAGTGCCACCTCCCAGCCCCATATCACTGGACTTGCTTGGCAGGGCAGGAGCAGCTGCTCACCCTGAGCAGGTACTCCATGCCAAGGGGCAATGCCAGCAGGCTCCAAGCCAGGATGGAGCTGGACTCAGTTTTAGCTGCCCTCCCTAAAAGCCCCCAGCCCCACACTTTGCACAGAGCCATGCACGTGCCTCCGTGTGCACAAGCCAGTGCCCACAGGGACAGGGAGTGCTGCCAGCTCCTATGATTGCTGGCATTGCCTTGGTGCCCAGGGCCTGGGAACTTGAGATTTTGAACGAAATGTCCTCCTCCCAAAGTCATGGAGTAAAGCTGGGGCATGCAAGAGGAAAGCTGGGAGGGCAGTGTGCCACTCCTGCTGCTCGGAGAAGTGCCACGACCACCACAGAAGAGGAATATCACCTCCCATGGGCAAGGGCAGGGCAATGCTGTGCTCTCACTGTGAGAGGTGACAGCAGTTCTTGTTTGACCTGGCCCTGGGCTCTTGTCCACATCTGTGATGCTTTGGGGACCAAGAAGAACAGGCTGGACTGGGGCATGAGGCTGCTTCCACGTGGTCAGGTCCATGTAGAAACCCCAGTGGAGTGGAGAGAATAGAGGTGAGGGGTACTTCTTGTGCCCCTTGAAATCTCCTCTGCTGTGGGCCAGCAAATTGCCCTTTGGAGGCAGGGAGAGGTGGGAGACCGGGGTTGGTCAGTGACTCACAGTGCTCCTGAGCCATGCTGGGTGATGCCAGCCATGGCGGCAGCAAAGCAAAACCCCTCTGGAAGATGCCAGCACAGCAGCTGGAGCCCCCCAGAGGGTGCCCGCCCAGAGAAGGGGATCACTCTGGCGCTGGCTCTGCACCCTTGGCAGTGCCAACCCAGTGCCAAGACCCATGGGGCCTGGCACCCACCTTGGGTGCTTGGGAGACCCCAGCAGGGTCTGGGGCGAAGCAGCTGCCACTGCTGCGCTGGCACTGTGTCCCTGGGAGGGGACGGCGTGTGCTCTGCCACGTGTGATTGCACCGCCCACGGTGCAAAGGGCAGCTCAGCCCTGCCCAGGTGGCCCAGACTTTGTTGCCAGGCAGTGACTCTCCTGCCTGCACAACTGTCCCCGCGGGACCCACCACGGGACCTGCCACGTCACCGTCACCGGCCGGCCCTGCTGCTCAGAGGGGACCATGTGCCATGGAGTCATCCCTCACCCTCCTGGGAGAGCTCCTGGCAGGGATAAGCAATAGCTAAGGTCAAGAATGCAAAAGTCCTTTGTGAGCATCTAAATTCCCACTCTGGGTTCCGTGCCACAAGACCTTCCTCACCTCACAATTAGGTGTCCCCAAGTGCCACTGGCCTCTGGAGAGGCTGAGGGATGGTGAGTGCTTCGAGCCCCTCTGCTGAAATGCAGGAATGAGGAGCTGGATGCCGTGGCACTACAAACTCTGGGTATGCTGAGGCCTGGCTCTGCCCTGCCCTTTGCAAAGGGACCCCACTGCAGATTTGTTTAGTGTCTGCCAGCTCTGAATGTTTGAATACACTGCTAAAGTTGTTTGGAAATAAGGCTGGAAAAGGTGACAGGCTGGGACTGAAATAGCTGGGATTGATCTAGACCTCCACTGGAGATACTTGAATATCAAAGTATCACAGGCTCTGCACCCCCACCACTGGCTTGGGGCTGCCTCCAGATGTGTCTGATTCCCCTTGGGATGGGACCATTACTTGTGCTGCAGAAATAGGCTTCAAAATAACTAAACAGCACACTCTGCTAAGGGTCTGAGCTGGCCTGAGGCTGCATGGATGAGGATGGATCCTGCACCTCTCTCTGTCCCTCAGCCAGGGCTCTTCCCCTGCATCCCTGCGTGTCACCCCAGAGGAATGACACAGCACAGCTACGGACTCTTGGGCCTCGTTTCTCTGCCAAGCCGTCCCCCGGCCTTCCCCTTTGACCCTGGAGCCAAACCCTCCCTCCGCAGGAATGTTTTTCAGGGAGGGGGGAAGGTTGGCGCAACTCCAGCTGCTGCATTTTTCCATGTCCAGAGATTGTCTCCTGCCTTAAAAGGCCCCATGACACAGGCTGTGTCTGCTCTCCTGCAACCACCTATTTAAGGACTGTTTGGATTCAGTCCCCAGCACAGACTGGGACGACACCAGCCCAGTGCCTTCCAGCTGGGCTGAGCCCCGTGGGGGAGTACTGGGGCAGACATGGCTGGTTGCCCTGTGAGCCCCACAGTGCCTGGACATGGAGGAGTCCGGTGCTGCTCCAGCTCTCCCAGGCATCTCCCTTCCCTGTGTGCAGGTCAGATTTCCTGAGCTGAGGAGGTACCAAGGCTGCTGGAGAAGCCCTGCTCAGAGCCAGGCAGAGCAGTCCAGGAAATTGGGATTGGGTCTGAGGAGCCCACACCAGACTGGCATGTGCCAGGGTGAGGTTTGGGATTTGCTGAGCCTGTTGCAGGGGGAGAAAGATGGGAAGGCTGCTGTGGAACCGGCTGAGGATGTGAGTCAGGGGAGGCGTGATGTGGAAAGGCACATGCTTGCAGGGATGTGACCTCTGGAACACACAGCATATGGGGTGGCTGTGAAACTGAGCTCCCTTGCTCCTGGCATTCCCTGACGGTCAGCATGGATCACTGCAGCCCCTTGGCAGAACACCCTCCTCACCACCCACACGAGGCTCTGGAAAGAGGGACAAGCCAGCCCAGCCCAGGGCCTCACCCGCTGCAGGGCAGTGGGTCAGTAGGGCCTGTTTTCTAGGGGAACTCCATGACGGTTAAGCTGTCACCTAGTAAAGATGGTTTTTTTTTTTAATCTATTTTAAAAAAAGAAAATCCCTAGGAAACTACAGCCAAAAATGACATCAGCGATGCACTCTGCCAGTTGCAGGGTGCTTCAGGGTGGGATGAGTCCAAACTTCAGCTGCTCAGGTAAGCTCAGCTCAACCTTCAGCCGTATGTGGCACATCCCTGACACAGAGATGAAGGGAGGAAACCAGACCTTGGGGGTAGAATAATAAAACCTGCCCGTGGGACCTGAGCATGGGTTGTCATGGAAGCTGGAAGATGAAAACTGAGATTTGGGAACAAGGAGGGTCTTATGGTCCACATGGGTGTCTCCAAGACCTGGCAGAGCAGGGCTGGGGGCTCCAAAACAAAGCTTTGCCAAGTGGTTTCTCACTCTGTTCCTCTTTGTTTAGCCCTAAATTTGAAGTGTAGGGATGGTATGTGGAAGTGTTGACCCAACTCTTCCACAGCTGGTGAAAAGGCATCAAGAGCTGCAGGTGGCAAAACACTGAAAAACCCAATTCCCCAGAGGGTAAAAGCAACGTCACCCCAGGGTGGTGGTGGCTGGAGCCACACACCAGCTCCCCAGTGCCAGCTCTCCCTCACCCTGAGCCTCCTACAGCAGCCACTTCCCTCCCGTTGCAGCTCTGGGACACAGAGAGAAGCATGAAGGGACCCAGAGTTTCCTAAAAAGGTTTTTACTGTCTGCCCAGGGGATGTTTTTGGTCTATATATGGGGACGGGGATATTGGACAAAACCATGTATGCAAACACTGTTGGCTTTTACAGGAAATGTAGCTGGGGAAAAATTTGGTGTGCATAGGTCAAAAAGAGGTTGCAACTCACTGTTTTAGCCTGATGCACTGTGAGAGCTGGAGATCCTCCTCCTCTGTGCTCACCTTTCCATCTGCCTAGTAAAGAAGTAAAGAAGCCTTTGTTCAAACACAGCACAGCCTCAGCCTGGAAACACAGCGATTTCCCAGGAGATATCCATTCCAGGAGCCCTCCCTGCCCTCTTCCCATGAACATCTACCTGGAGCCTCCAAGCAGGAGGCCACGTGCTCGGTAAGAGCAGTGTGATGTCGGGGCTGAGGAGTATTTTACACTTCTTGCAGCCCGAGCTCATCCTGCCCCAATACATGGAGTGGGGTGCCTGGCTGGGCGCTGTGGGACGTGCCTGTTCCCCCGTGAGCATGTGAATCCCTGAGGAGTGACACTCCTGCTACCAGCCACCCCCTACCCCTCTCCCTCTTTTTAAGTATCTGGCAGGGAGGGGACGCAGCCAGGAATTTAGTTTATTTTAGCAGTCGGCAAGAAAAGGAAGGGAAGCGGCTGAGCCTGTGGCATTCTCTGTGTGTGCCTGGTCAGCCCTTTGGGTCCCTCATCTCCACCACTTGGATCTAGTGAAGGTGCTGATGCTCCTGAGTGGGCTGTGCCACCCTCCCGTGTTCCTGGCACTGCTGCCCAGGGCTCTGACCACCCTCCAGCCCCAGGTATGTGGGGGGGGTGGGTCTCAGGTTTGAGAAAGCCACAGATGCGCTGGCGTGCTGGACCAGGTGCCTGTGACATCCCCCACTGTGGCCTTGATTGCACAATGGCTATAGAGGAAACCAGGCCCGGGCTGCACCAGGTGCTTTCCCAGCCCCTCCTCTCACCCCAGGGTGAGAGGCTGAAGAGGGAAGGGGAACCTTCAGCCCACACTGTCCTCCCAGAAATAAAGGCTAAAACAAGCTTTGCACCTTCATAATGAATTTTGCTGTTTCTTGGTTTCTGCAGTGAAATTTGGTTTTTCTTTTCCCAGAAGGGCTCAGACAGCAGCTGTTGGGAAGCACCCACCATGGTTCACCCCCCTGCAAGTCCCTGGTCCCACACCACATTTCCATCATGCAAGCAAGAATTAATTTTGATTCTCTATGTCTCAGCTGTCAGCAGCCTTCGGAGTTTCCCCATTCCATCAGCCTCATCAGATGGCGAGAGAAGCTCCCCAGGGGCTGACCACGTTTGTCTTCTCCAGCACACAGTGAGCTCTGCACTGGTGTCACAGCACTGAGCCAAGGTGCTGCTGAAGGTTGTGCCTGGAACAGGTTGGAACCTGCCAGCCAGGCTAGGATAAGGTGGGTCCCTTCTCCAGGAAGCCATTTTCCATCCATTCCCAAGCACTGGCTGTAGGAAGGAGTGTTTGCTGTCATGCAGAGGCTCTGTGGTTCTCAAACAGGGCCAGGAGATGCTGCAGCTTTCTGCTGTACCCTGCCTGGGCATCCCCGCTGGAGCAATCATTTTATCTCCTGTTTCTAGGCAAAGTTAAAATTTAAATGAAGCCACATGAAATGAGAAACCAAAATACAAATGTTTTCAAAAGTGACAGTCCCACCTCAATTCATTTTCTTCACCTAACACAAAGTTTTGACTTCCAGGTTTTGAGCCACTAAAGAGGGGGCTCAGAGCAAGGTGGAGGAGACCTGGACCTGTCTGTGCCCCCCAGGAGCTGCCCAAGGCGGGCTGTGACAGGTGGTCCTGGCTCCATCCGTGCTTTTGGGAGCCATGGCACTGTGCCACCTGTGCCAGATTTCAGAGGCTCTTTCAGGCAGGGTTGGGGCTGCTGGCTGGAGATCTGAGCAGTGGCTCTCCTGCACCAGGTCACACAGCCCCAGCCAGGTGTCACCGTGTCCCTGCCTGCCAAGAGCTGCCTGGCGCCAGCCCACGTTAATTAACCCTAAGGAGGTTAATTAACCCTAAGCAGGCTCCGTGCACAGAGCGCTCTGGTGAGCCCACTTGCAGGAATCTGCAGTTGGATCAGCCGGTCACTGTGACTGCGGTCATCTCTCGGCATCTCCCGGGATTTAAAGGAGTGTGGGAGTGGGAATCAGCGTCTGTGCAGGGGGATGTCCACATTTGGGACCGCAAAGGCACAGCCCATGTGTCACAGACAGTTTGCTGAGTGATGAAAGAGCAATTACCAGCTCAGCTGGAGGCAGAGCTGCTCCTGTTTGATTTTCCAAGAAAAATTATTCCAACCTTTATTTTTTGCACAGCTTTCCTTTCGGTGTGAATTGCAGAAGAAATAAAGGAAACTGAGGATTTTTTTTACAAGTTTTATGCTGGTTTGCTGGATTCTCTCCTGCAAGTGGTTAACAGTTCATCTGAAGTCAGAGGAAGGTCTCTGAAGCAATTTTGCAATTTACAGCTTTTCCTTTACCAAGTAAGAAACAGTCAGGAAATTAAACAGGAAATTGTGTCTGGAAGGAACAAAAGTTGCGTTGTCAGAACCTGCTTATGAAAGATTTACTTTATTTTAACCAGTAAGGAGCCAAGATCAATAGTCAGAAGAGGAAGGAGTTTGTGTGAATTAAATCACACGTGAAAAAAAAAAAGGCAACACTTGGGAAAACAAGAAGCCTTTGTAAAGAGCAGATAGGGATGAATGGGAGAGAAGGCTTTGCCACTGCAGCAAACAAATGCTGGAAAGTGCTGAAAGGCAAAGGCCCAGCGTGTACCCCAGGCTCAGGTGTCTTTCCAGAAGTCAGTCCCAAAATGCCCAAATCTCTGGGAGATAACTCTACTGCCAGGCCTGTTGGAATGTTAGAGTGCAATGGACAAGCACTGCCCCATTGCTGTGCAGGTAAAACAGCAGCACCTCCTCTTTCCTCCTGCTCAGAAGGTGTCCTGTGGGTGGCCACCTCCAGCTTTCCCTACCCAGTGTGCCAAGCCAGGTTTTATTCCTGGCCAGCAGAGTGATGTTCCTTGCCCAGGGGATGAAGGGTGAGTGGTGGCTCAAATTCAGCCCCAGAACTTCAAGGGAACTGCACCAGCTCGCCTCGTCCTGGGGTTTTCCATGAGAAGTTTGGCCAAGAGCAAGCAAAAAAAAACCCCGCTACAAACGTGCAGCACTTTTTGAGAATCCCATGCAAATACCTGCTCCCTGATAACCACACACTCCATTGGGTTTTGGGTTAATTAGGGGCTCTGATTGGGAGATTGGGTAATCTGTAATTTTTTGACTCTTATATTGCTCATCTCATCTCATCTCATCAGTGGTTGAGAAACAAGCTTAGCAAGCACTGGTATGTGGGTATGGCAGAGGTGGGAACATCAAGACCCCATCTGGCTGATCCAGGCTCTTTTGGGGATGCTCATACCTGGTGGGACTGACTCAAAGGGGCTTTTTCTCCAGGATCCCAGCACTGTAAAGCTTCCCCTGAATTGATGTGTCCTCAGTGGCAGCTCTTTGGCTGTGTGTGGTCTAAGTTGTGGTTACTCCCCAGCTGGTAATGGGAGCTGTGCCAGGAGGGAGCAGCCCCATGGGCTGAGCCAGTGTGGCTTCAGAGCCTTCTCCAGTCCTCGAGGAGGCTGCAGGTATTCCCGTCCCGGGAGCACAACAGAGGCTGAAAACGGAGACAGGCCCAGCCATACCCTGGGGCAGTGCTGAGGCCAAGAGCTCTGGCTAGCACTACTCATCAATGGGTTAATGAATGTTTACCAGGTCTTCCAGCAGCCAGATAAGCAGTTATTTGAATTTCCAGTGCTTCACGGACGGATGCTCTGGTGCTGGCCATCCCCAGCTCGTACTTTGTGGCCAAGGCTGTGTTGTTGGGATGGGGAAATGCCCCGAGGCACCCCCCAGGCCCGGCGGGGGAGAGGCACTGGTTCAAACAGCAGCGGGTGGGACGTGCGCTGCTGCTCCCACACCTCGGGGAGTTTCCCAGAGCTGAGGCAGCTCCTGTGGCCAGCACAAAGGCGTGTCCCTGGTCACACGGACCCGCTGGGAGAGCCCCCAGCGGGCACTGGCTCCGGGGACGCGAGGCACAGCTGCTGCCAGAGCCACTCTCCTGGACACTTCCATCTCCCCATAACCCGTACTGTGGTTTAGTCAGCCCGTTTTCCTCTGCTACAGGTTCCTGTTCAATTCCATGGGTTTCTTCCAAAACTTACCGGTGACTCGCACAGGAATTCCCTAACGAGTCTCTCCCAGCAGCTCCAAGCCATTCTCATTAATGCATACAAATATCTCAAAGGTGGGTGTCAAAAGGATGGTGCCAGGTCTTTTCAGTGCTGCCCAGTGACAGGATGAGGAGCAAAGGCCATAAACTAAACCACCTCAACATGAGGAAGAACTTCTTTCCTCTGAAGGTGGCAGAGCACTGGAACAGTCTGGCCAGGGAGGTCATGAAGTCTCCTTCTTTCTCTCCCACCTGGATGTGTCCCTGTGTCACTTGCTCCAGGTGACCCTGCCTGGGCTGGAGGGTTGGACTGGATGATCTCCAGAGCTCCCTTTCAACCCTAACAATTTGGGATTGGGTGTGGGCCAGCGGGTGTTGCTTTGCACCCTGGGTCCTTGCTTGCCTTCTGTGCTGTTATTCCCCCATTTTCCAAACACAGCACGGATCCACCCGGGATCCTTCTGCAACAGCCCCCTCCTCAGGCACTACAGGATAGGCTGTTTCTGCCACAGGATGATCCCTGGTTTGCTGGGAGGGTGGTTTAAACTCCAACCTGTGCAGAGATGGGGCACAAAGCTGGAGAGTCTCCCTCATCCCTTCTCCATGCATTGGTACGTGGGTCTGGCTGCTCTCTGTGGCACGTGGAGCTCTCAGAAGGACAGAGGATGCGAGGTGTTAACGAAGGCACGGGGTGAAAAATCGAGAAAACAGACACAAAGACTTTCCAGAGGTTTCCACTGCTGGCTGCGAACATTCACCCGCAGCAGGCTGACTCCAGTCATGCCACCCCGCAGCTCTGTAAGGGCCGGGTCATGGGGCTGGAGCTGCTCTGGGGAAAACAGCAGCTGTGACCCTGCTGCTGCCGGGACTGCCGTGATTCACGCCCTCCCCGCGGGCTGAGCTGTTCTTTCTCGTTCAGAGTCCTGACATGTGCACGTTTCCAGCGTGGCATCCTCGTGACTCATCCACCTGCGCCTTCCAGGGCTCCCTGTGCCGGGCCTTGCTGCTCGCCCTGGCTCCCCTCGCGCTTCCCGTCACTGAGAACCCCGATCCCGAGTGTGCTTTTGGCAGGAGTGAGCTGCACGGAAGGTTTTCCTGGCTCAGTGTAAAGACCAGCGCTACAGATGGGCAGATTTGGGCCGGGTTATCCACAAATGCCTCCTGTTTTGGTAACAACTGGTGTGTTTTTCTACCAGTCCAGTGCCAGGGCAGGCTCCTCCCTTCTGTCCCACATCGCCCACAGACGCTACCTGGCTTGTATTCCCTGAGCGTCTCCCAGCAGCACTCCCTGCTGGCGCCTGGCTGTGCTCGGCCCCCGCTCCCACAATGGATATAAATGTGCGCTGACACATCTCGGGTGTGTCCACGAGCAGGGGGTGAAGCCGAGGTCCGCTGCCCCTCACGGACCCCTCAGGGCGCCCGCAAAATGGCGGCCGAAAGCGCGCGTCCCCTCCGGCCCGGAACTACAACTCCCGGCAGCCCCCGCGAGGCTTTCCCTCCGCGGGCCTCAGCCCTCGGCAGCCTGCAGAGAAGCCTGATCAAAATTAAAAAAAAATAAGAGCTGTCATGTGGGAGCGCCGGTGCTTGAAATGTCCCTGGAAACGGAGGTAGCGACGCTCCTCGGGCGCCTCGCCGCCGTTGGTTTAGCCGCCAGCCGTCGTTTATCACTATGGCGATTTCCCTTTAATGGCTTGTTTGCCGAGGACACCTCACAGAGCTGGGTCCTTGGAGGGGCGGGGAAAGACAAGGTCGCTGCCAATCGGCCGGGCCCAGAGGCGGGGCCACTCGAGGGGCGCTCAGGCCATTGGCTGGCGGCGCGGAGCGTGTGACGCGCATCCTTCCAGCTCAGCGCGTGAGGGGGTAAAAGGGGCGGGGCGGGAGGGGCTCGGCCCGGCGGGCAGTAACGGCCGCGCGCGCGCGGGGAGGGGCCGTGCGCAACAACGGCCGTTCCCCCTCAGCGCTTCCCGCCGCACGTCCCGGCGCCGCTGCTCCTGCTGCCCCGGAGGAGGATGCGCCGCCTCGCCCCGGCCGCGCCAGGTAGACAGGGGAGACGATGAGGGAGCCGCCCCGCCGGCCCCTGGCGCTGGGCTCCTGCCTCCTGCTCTGCGTCCTGCTCTGGTGAGTACCGGCCTCTCAGCCCCGCCGCCGCTGGAGACCCCGGGCCGCGCCCGCTGCCGCGGCGAGAAGCTCTCCCTGGGCGGGATGCGGAGAGCCGGCGGTCGGGAGGTGGGGATAGGGCCCTGAGGAGTCTTAGAATCTTTAGGGTTGGAAAGGAGCTCTGGGGATGATCCTAGGCAGGGTCACCTGGGGCAGGTGACACAGGAGCGCGTCCAGTCGGGTTTTGATATGCCTCCAGAGAGAGAAACCCCACGACCTCCCTGGGAAGCCTGGGAAGGGAAGGCGCTTCGTTTTGGGCGGACCGGGATGTGTGCTCGTGCTGGCAGCATGCGGTGTTCCCGTAGGGAAGGTGATAGCTTTCGGGAGGGCGATTCCCGCTGCCGGGAGCGGCAATAGTCACCCGGCGGTGTCAGGTGAGGGTTGAACCCACACACCGGGGCTCAAAGTTAGGTGTATGTTGTTGTTGCCTCTCTGTTCTTTTACCGGAGGCATCCTTGCCTTTCCAGTTTCAGGCTGAGCTCTTGCATTATCCTCTGGAAGATCACGGTGCCTTTTTCTTGAAACCCTTTTTCTGAGTCTGTCGGGAGTAGTGTTAAATTAAACCAAATAAATTTTCTTATTTTTTCATTGATGATGCCTTTGACAGTGTTTTTTTATCGTGATTACCTCAGCTGTACTTTGTTCCAGCATCTCCTGTTTACTTTGTTTTCAAACTTCCTTAAGAGATTACATTTACCAGAACACAAATATTAGTAGAATATATTTCTGTATGATAAGTTCCAACCTTCTTAAACTTTGGCCCTCTTTGAACTTGGTGATTCACTGTTTGAGAACTGATAGCCAGCTTGAACAGCAAACTGCAAATATTGCAAATGGAACAGCCAGAGTCTGGTGTACTACTATAGTACAGTTCCTGTAGATTGTTCAGATAGTTTACTTAAAAAGAGAAATAATCTTGAAGTTCTGGCTTGTCTCACAGTTTGATGAAGAGAGGGAGCCCAGGCATCTCTAGCTACACAATCAGTTGCGAATCTGGTGCTGATGCTCATGTTACTGTGTCCGAACAGTCCTGAAGCAGATTTGGTTTGTGTCATCACATTTTTGGATTTTGGAGACAAAAGTGAATCTAAAAAATGCTTGGAAACTCGGTTGCTGTGTTTACATTTAGCAAAATTTAAAGCAAAAAAAACCTCCTGGCCATGTGGGTTTGATCAGGTGAGCTGTCTCCAGACAGCTTTGCTTTTGCTCCTTGGACAGCTGAGTTTTCTTCTGGCAGAAGGTTTTAGTTGTATAACTAGGATTCCTATTAGGAAAACAGTTTTTGTTTCTTAGTTGGAGTGTCTTGAGGGCTGATAATCTGTTCCTGCCTCCAGGTAATTTGTTAGTGGAAGAGGTTCTCAGCTTAATGATCAATAGGTGGTCAGGCTGATTTTTTTGTTGCTGTGTTCTTAGTCTGCTGTTTCAGCAAAACTTGATTTTGTGAAAAAGTTCAGGCACCTATTCCATATCAATGAAGGACTATAATGTTCAACTATCTTGTTGGAATAATATATTTTTTCTGTAAATCTCTGACAAGTTCTGTGTTCCTCTTTGGTGTCGTTAGGAGAAAAATTGAGCTTTTTTTTGTCTTACTCTTCAAAAGGGATTGCTCTTTCAAAGCAGTGTCTTAACTGATCTCAGAGCTTGTACTGGAATATCCCAAACCTTTTACAGCTTAAAAAGGAAGGGTTCACATTGTGTGTTCACCCTGCTCACTGGCTGCTTTTGGTTAGGAGCTGGTGGATTAATTTAAACGTTGAGGGATGCAACTCCAGTTTCCTAGTCTGCTGTCCTAATATGAATTCACATTAGAGAATTTGAAAACCTCTGTCTGCAGCATGGCAATGGGACCTGTTTTAATTTCAGTAGTCATGTCAGAGTTGTAATTAGAAAGTCTTGAAGTCTATTGGTTCCTGCATCGTTGGTGGACTGTATAAGTTGTGATTTATTTAACTTTTTACTGTAAAGAAAGTCAGCACCTTTGTTCACTTAAGCAGTTAAGAAACTTCAAATAGCAAGTGGAAGGATTTGTGTTATAAATGTTGGCTTTTTAAATTTAGTTGTTAGGATTTTTTTTTTGGACCTGGGCTTTATTTTATTTCTGGGTAGATGTTGCCTCTTTGTTTGAAACTAAGCTTAAAATAGGAATTTTTAAAATCTCTCATCATGCATTTTTCAAGCTCACCTAAGGAAGTTGGTTCAGTGGGGCAATACTGATTGGTAAAAGTCTAGTGGCGGGAGAAATAATTGATTAGACACTTTAACTGGAAGATGTCACCCTCTATATTAAAAATATGACTGTGTATTAGGAGATGTAGAAAAATGCAGAAGCTTGAGTAGGGATTTGTTAGCCAGTGCCTTTTCAATAAAGGGCATGTGATGTTCTTTGGGAATGCAGGGTCAGAGTTATCAGTACTTGAGGCTTTCTGAAGTTGGAGCAGACACAGCTCTGACAGACCTGAGCCAACAAGATTGTTCCAGGTTTCAAAAGAGCGGGATGGCTGCATGGCTTTAGGGACATAGTTTTGGTGGAGGTATGGCTTAGGAATGTAGTGCTCTAAAAATAATAGGCATCTGTGCAGTTTGGAGCTTTGACTGTGTGTGACAAATGACTCCTGTTGTCCTGAATTCACAGAGATCTTCTTAATGCTTCAGTTAATCCCTTTGTGTGGATGATCATAATATAAAAAATACGATCGAAACTTGGAGTGCTTTGTAGTTTGACAATATCCAGAGCTGAGTAAGTGGAGTAGATTTAGAAGCTTGTAGGATACCAGTACTATCTGAAGTGAGACCAGCTGTGACAGCTGTTTGAAGAGTAACCTGTATGAATTATTCTGACATCAGCTTTTGCCTGCCATAAGCTGCATTTCCAAAGTGTTAGTTGTGAATTTAGAAGAAGAAATCATGAATACAGTAAGAAATCATGCATACAGTAATTTGTCTTTCTTTCCCAGAAAGTTCACTGCCATATCCTGACCTACTTAGCTTCTATTAACTCTGATACTTGGGTTTACAGCTGTGAGTAAAAGGAAGATGGGGATAAGTGCATGTGCACTTCAGGATCCTTAGTTGTTACTCTGTGAGCATCCTGCATCAGGAAATGCCTTGTGTCAAAGTGATTTAGCAGCAAGATGTGCTGGTTTTGATGGCAAACCTCTGCCTCTGAAATCCACCATGAGAGTGTACCCTGAAAATTGTAAAGGTCAGATTGGGTCAGTGGCACAGCCAGGAATGAAGCCTGTACAAGGCACAAGTACAGTGGAAAGGGATACTGGTTTTTATTCCCACCTATTAATGTGTAGGTTCATGTGAATTTTAATGAGAGAAAATATTTCTAGCTTTGGGTTTGCATTTTCAGTCTTGCCTGGGTTTGAAGGTGTGCTTGTTTGAAAGCTGTAATGCAAGAGGAGCTCTGAAAAACACAGTGCTGGACTGGCACTGTGATAACATCACTGGGGGTTTATTGTGTGCTCCTGCTGCACAGGTGAGAGCTGTGGAAATCACATTAGGGATCACAGGAGTGGAGGTTTTGCTAATTGAACGTTTGCTTGCCTCATTATTGACTTCTGGCTTAAACCCAGAGCTCGAATCTGTTAATTAGCAGAAAGGTGTGAGTGGTAGAGTTGGGGTATGAGAGGTTTGTGTTCCACTGCAATGTGCCTCTTACAGCTGAAATCCTCTTTTCAGCACAGTGCCCTAATGAGCTGAATAGGACTGCAAGTGTAACTTGCTTGTAGTGGGGCTCACAATTTTATCTGGTGATTCTCCTCTTCTGTACTTAAATCCCTTCAGAAGGTTGATACTAAAATAAACACTGTGCGTGTGCATTTTATAACAGGAAGATATGAAATTATTTGGGCACTTTTAGAATCAGAACTGTTCCAGGCATCTGATTTCAGAATGGAAATTCAGAATGGAAAGTATGTTCTTAGGTATGGACCATCTTGTTTGGAAGTGTCTTTGCTCTGTGATTAAGGTTGGGACAAAAGCTGCACTGGAACTCTTGGACTCCTAAAAATGAAAATTGAATCTGCCTGCTCAAGTTGAAGGTGGTGTATGCGAGCAGAGGCTCTGGTGTCTTACGCAAAACAAACGCTTGGCTCAATCAATTATTGAGTATTTACCTTCTAAAATTATTTGAAAATCAGTGAACTGCTTTCATGCAGGATCTTCTAAAAGATTTGTCCTAGAAACTTCAAGTTTGTTTGTTTGTTTGTTATGCAAATGGTGTACTAAAGTGGCCTCTACCCTATCACGAGGTTGCTGTGTTGGTGTAGAAGACCCTGCCTGTTGCCTGAAATGTGCATCTCTTGAGCACTTAATTTAAACTTTCTCTGAAATGTCTTTCTCTAACCTGCTATTAGTTCTTTTTCACTCTGATGTTCTTACTGTAAGTCTTGTACAGAGTAGTTTTTTTCTTGTCTTTAGTTTTCATTACTAATCCAGCTTTTGGGAAGTTCTGTGCCTCTTTCAAGGGAACGACACACAATGTCTTTTAAAGTTAACTCTGGAGGTGCTACAGCCCTCTGCCTGGAGAGGGTGTTATTTTTGTGTATGAAAAATTTTAACCAAGAACAGGGTAACCTAGAGCTGTAAATCTAAAAGCTTCCTTATAATTCTCGGCAGAAATACAGAGCTAGTGTAACAGACTCATCCCAAAGCTTGGGTGAATTTTTGCTTGGGTGAGTGAAAATGTTGATGTGAATGACAAACTGGATTGGAATACTAGTAAAAGGTTCCAACAGTTCAAAAATTAGCTCAGGTGCACAAAGGAATGGCACTGACTTGGCTTAGCTTGGCTTTGAAATGGCAATCAAGATACTGCTGAAATCTCTTATAGACTAGAAGCCTATTAAAAAGACATACAATGTGTGGGAGTCAGGTGATAGTAGCTTTATAATGATCTAGGGTGAAATTCATGTTGCTAAACTTACGGTAATGTTCCCCTCCTTGGCACTGTTAAGCTGTGTTGTACTTAGGGTGGGTTTTTACCATGAGGAGTTGGTGCAGAGCAGCTGCTGGTTCTGAGACTGCTGTTGCTGTGCCTGTGTAGACAAGCTTATGAATTTAAGCAATGAAGGAAGTATTGAAAGGTGGGTAAGTCAGATGTTACTACAGATTCTAAAAGCCTTAAAGTTTACTCACAGTGCATGGCTGTTCTGCTGTTTTCCTGTAGTCTTTGTGGTTGGTATCAGGTTTTACGGTGGGTTTTTTCTGGAGTGTGTGCTCTTCCCCAAACTCTTGCATCAGAGAAAATAACTAGAGTTTGAGAATGCAGGGAGCTTCTCATAAGCTGCAATCTTCATTCAGTATTGCAGAAGTCTGTTTCCAAGAAACACTAGGAACTGCCTGTTCCTTTGAGTGCTTCCAGAGGGACACCTTTTGGGGACTGTGACTTCTGTCCTGCTTTGAGTGCCTGAAATAGGGCACCTGGATACTCCTTTGAAGAAAGAAGAGGGTTTGTGTTTGTTTCAGTGTTAACATTGGAACATGCATTTAATGTAGGTTGTTGTCTATTACGGTCACAGAGTCCTGTGAAGGTGCTGTTATCTCAGCAGTCTTTTCCAGGAGAGGATGGGAGGAATGCTGGGAGCACTTTAAGCAAGGAATGAAGTTGGTTTCTGTTGTTTAACTTGGGACAACAGTGGACAGTCATGAACAAGTAGTGTGTTCTTCCTCTGTCTTCTTGGATTTGATATCTGAGCATACCTTGGCTCAAAGCTGTCTTTCTTCCCCCTCCCTCAGGACTTGCTGGAATGTATCCACGATCTCCAGATCAGAGTGTGCAGATTCCCGTGTGGCTGAAGGGGGGGATGTAGGACTGCCCCTTCAGGCAGTAAATCAGTTAAATCTGATAAAGTATCTGGTGCTCCTGGAACCTCCTTTTGCAGGCTTTGCATGCTAATGCATTTACAACACTGAAAGCCCTTTTTTAAATCAATGGTTGGAATCTCATTGTCTGAAGCTATGAAATTCAGTATTGTCAGAAGTATCTTTGTGTTTGGCTCCTCTGAATAAGTGAAATAACTGTTTGGAGAGCACATTCTTTGCAAAGTGTGGGCAAGCTGCTAAAAACTTGCAAAAAGAGCTCCAATTTCAGATGTGTTTGGTTTGGGTTTTTTAAGCATGTGAATCGAGTTAGTGGTAAGAAATGAGGTGATACCAGTGCCTGGCTGGCAGTATCCTTGCTTAGTCTAGATCTGTAGTTTTAGTTTTCAGCTTTTTTCTCCCTTAAAAGTCCATCGTAACTTTTAAAATTATCTTAGTTAACAGATGCTGCTCTGCTATGGTAATAAATGGCTCCTAAATGAATGGTGGTTTTTGCTTTGTTTTGTTTGTTGAATCTCAACAAACATGATGATTCAAACATGATTCTCATGTTTGTCTGGGTTGTTTTTTTTTTTTTTTTTACTTGTACTGAAGAAGATTAATGGTTCTTCTTTGCATTTATCAAGATGTATTTCCACTTCACATGCAGAAATGAGTGTTGTGTCTGGGGAGGTTGTGCTGCAGCAGTTCAGTGTCCTGTGAGTGGCTTTCCTCCTGTGACTGGTTGAAATAATGTCCTGGTCTTCATTTTCCATGACATTTACTTTGTTCTGCAGGCCCTTTTCAATACAAGTCCCCCTGGCTGAACTGCTGGGAGAGAAAGATTGATTCCATTAAGTTGCTGGGGAGAGAGGGAGGAATCCCTGCCTTTGCTGTTTTTCCTGTGCTGCCTGTGGCTGCAAGGCAGGTTCCTGCTGACTGGAGAGTTTGGTTGTGCATCTGCTGAGCGCCTCATTTCTGCAGAGCCTTTTCTCTTTGACAGTTAGGTGGTGAAAACAGTCACAGACCTGTAGGACTTGTTCAAGGCAAAAGGTATTTTGCTGCCTTCCTTGCCCTTTCACAACTTTTATTATTTTAACCTCATTAATCTAAAGTCAGTTACTCTGTAATGAAGAAGGTGATCTTCAACAAACAGGTTCCTCTTCCCCACTCACAGGCCTGTTCTGCTGACTCTCCACCCCTGGCCCAAACCCCTCCTCTTGCACAGGCCTATCTGAACTGATCCGTGAATATTTTGAGTAGGGAATTGTCACATGGCAGGCATGGTGACATCTTCATTCTCCGTCTTAGCTGTTGGGCACTGGCACAACTGCACCTGTCGGTAATACAACCCTCTGAGATATGTCAGTGGTTACCCTGGAGGGAGACTGTACCCCGTGCCTGCGGGGAGGGCTTGGAATTGGTACACTGGTGATAAATTCCTTTTATGTTTCCTTTGCTTCAAATTCCTCTGTCTTGCAGGTGTCAAATGTAAACTGTTCTGAACTGCTTCATTCTCCAGTGTCCAGAAATGGGTCTTGTTTGGGGAAAATTTATGAAATTAATAGTTTAGAAGACAGATGTGTCTGAACTGAAGCTGTGTGTCAGTGTTGTATGAAGTCTTGGGAAAGGAAAGGCTAAGCTGTTTCTGTCTGGGAGGATCAAATGGGGTAAAAACTCCTCTCACCTTCATATTTTGGATTTTTTTTTTTAACTGTAAGTTGTATGGTTAGTTTTTCTTAACAGCTGTTTGTTTTCTACTTGACTTTTATGCCTGTCAGAACAGGTATCTATAGCTTCACTATCTCTGATAGTTTTCTGCAGCCTCCTTCACAATTACTTAAAGAGTTTCAGCCAAATCAGAAGTGGATGGTCTTTCACATGGAACCTACACTACAATTTCAAAGCCACCTGCACTTTCGAATTTCAGTGCGTTCCTTTCCAAAAGCAGAACAGCCATCAGTGGACCGTGGCCAATTTGTATAGCAATGAGTGTAGTGAACCATTCAGATAGGGGTGAGCAGCATTTCTGCTTTGGTGGGCAGCCACAGTATGAGCATGCCCTGAGAAAAGTAAAGATTCCCCCACCCACCCCTGCTCCTTTGTCTGATCTTGTAGCATTTGCTTTTGGGTTCGTGCACATTAAGCTGGAAAGTTTGTGGCGCATTAGAGAAAATAGTTTTTAAACTGCATTAATGATAGGACAAAGAGTCATGCTTAAGTTCCTTTGTTCTTGATGAGATTTAATAGCAGGTGGTGTTTTGAGTCATACTTACAAAAATGGAACTATTGAAAACTTTTGTATCCACGTAAGTCACTAACTGTGGGTTATGTGTTAGGAACAATCTCTTCATTAGAAGATCTACCTTGTACCTGAGACAGTATCTCTAGCAACTGATCTCCAGCACTATTTGGGAATTAGGTCTGCTTGGTTCTGAGTCAGCTTTAAAGTAATACTCCTGGGTCACAACAAAGGGAAAGATAGATTGGCATATGCAGAAGCTGTTGTACTTTCACTGGATGTACATTGCAAGTTCATTAAACTCAAGGGGAATTTTGCTCTCTGTAAATTAACACTTAGATTCTCATTTTTGTTGGTACTTCTTTTAATGGTTAACAGAGGTGCTGTGCCATTTGGCAATTTATTTTCATTATGGGCTCTATCCTTCCAGCTAAAGAAGCCTGTTGAATTAATATGCAAAATGTTAAAAGTCAGAAGAAAAGAATAATGCTGGTGGTCTTGGTAAGGTTATTAATTTGACTTCTCGCAGACTGGCTGGTCTCACGTGGCCTGGCATTCTGTAGGTTTGTGTTCTTAGTGCTCTGGCAGAGTTTACTGGCAGTAGTTGAGTGATACATCCTGCAAGCTGCATGCTCTGCTGCAGTAGGGATCAGGTTTTCCTGTGGGTGCATGCACACACACAAAATGAGTTCTCAGTCCCCTCCCTAGCTTGGAGGGCTTTTGGGAGACTTGAGGCATCATGTTGGAGTTGAGGAGTAGTAGACCAAGAAGAATTTTCGGAAATAAGCAAATAAGACATTGGACACAGATTATGTCAGAGTAGCTTAAATCTGAGCTGCCAAACTGCATTCTTCTAAAAGCTGTGTTGGTGCCCTAATACAGCTGGATTTCTTGCATGAGATGTCTCAGTATATTAAAGCAAGAAATATATGCCTTTTTTGCTTTTTGTGCTAAATCAGTTATAAATGCATTTGTGAGGCTAGACCTTGTGTTTTAAAATGCTGATTCACAGCTATTGAAATATTTTCCTTTTCTGCACTGAAGGAGTTACTGTTGTTCTGTACAGCTCACCTGAGATGTCCCCCAGAGTGGAAGCAAAAATAGGAAACAAATGTGTGTGCCTGTGGAATGAAGGGGTGGGATGAGTTATGGTATGCTCTATAATTTTTGATGTTTCTGGTATATTTTCATGAAGAACCAGGGAGATCTTCCATCTTTAAGGAGAGACCAGTGCTGCTGGGATTAAGAGCATAAGAATTTAATCATTAGATGATTGAAACCCCTTTTCAGAAATATAAATGACTTAAAGTATTTGCGTGACTAATTTTTCCAAGTGAGAGCTAGGTACTAAGGCCGTAGAAGTCCGGTAACATTTCATTCATGCTCTGAAGTTAGCATCTTGTGCATAGGGTAGGACAGAGGTTTGATAGAAAACTCAATACAAGCAAGTAACTACATGATGAGATGGGAATTTAAGATGTGTGAGAAGCATATGCCTAATTCTCAACTGAGATAGGAGACTTTGTACCTGCTACAATATGTGTTTATTACTGTTTTCATACCTTATATTCAGTTCTTTATTTTCCAGTAACTGCAGCTGCTTCTGCCTGACTTGAAGGCTTTCATTTAGTATAGAGGAAAGGTGCTACCTCAAAGATAAGAGACATTACTGTGGTGCTTTGGGGCTGAGACAGAGGTGGAGCACCTTATTTGCTCATCTCCATAATAGTATGTCAGATCCCACAAGTTCCTTGTCCACTGTCTCCTCTGTGGTGAGAGTCCTGCATTTAGAGTGGCTGATGCCTGCTGACAGTCCCTGCATATATATATATATGTATATGTATATATATATATGCATCAAACTTCAAAAAAATTTTTAGTACTTGTCTCTGGTCTGTTGCATGGGTTGTATGGGTTCCTTCTTGGTGGAGGAGTTTACACTGCATAGACTTCTCAATAAAGTTGATATTCACGTTTTTAAGAAAGCTGGTAATTCAAATTCCAAGCAATAGTGATTCCAGTAGTGTAAGTGAATCATGACCTACTAATCTTACTGTTATGATTAATGTTAAGGCTGTTTTATTTCTCAAAACTATTTTCAGAAGGTTGCTGCATCCAGATTTTTCTGTGCTACAGACCTCTCTCTCCTCTGAGGAGATTGTGGCTCTTTTTTTCAGGGTACAGGGTGATGTTTGTGTGGGTTCACAGGAGGTCATTCTGATCACCTGATTGTTATGTAAACAGTACTTCATGAATGGAAAATGTTTGTGCTTAAAGTGGTGGATAACTGGTGTTCCAGAACTGTTGAAGACTCCATAAAAGTTCAGTTAGTTTAATGTTCTGCTGGACTTAGTTGAAATCAGTGTGAAAACCTGTGGGCCTCCAAGCTTAATAGTTCACTGTGCAGATACTCCCTAGGATGTGAAGGGACCATGTATGATAAGAAAGAAAAGATGCTTGTCTGGTACAAGTGTTTGTAAGGTGATGGTTGCTTTTTTTGCAGAAATAAATCCATTTCTACTGACAACCAAAGCTGTTGAAAAAAAAGTACAAAACAAATCTCATGAGAGGTTTTGCATGGTACTTATTAATGTAATAATGTACATTCTTTAATGTACGTATTGTCTCTAATTTTCTTAAATGTGCTTGATGATGTTGACTATACAAAATCTTCTCAGGTAGGCTTTGTACAGGGAAATAATGAGATTTAGCTTTTTAGTCTGTGACTTCAGTTTTTGCTTAGTAATAATTATTGCTAAAAATGTCTCATTGCTATGTGATAAAGGATGTAGTTGATTCAAATTGTTTGTAACTTGAAGTAACTAAACTAATTTGTATCAGCTTTCACTTACTGATGTGGTGACACTCCAGTATCTGGCTTGGTGGTACTTTTTTCTTTTGGAAGTAGTAAATTTGTAGTGTTTTCTGTTGCTAACTTCTTGAAGTGAATCCTCAAATGGATTTTATGAATGAATATCCATGAACTGTACCTGTGTATTTTTTAGATGCCTCATGGGAACAGCTGAAGAAAATGGAAGGAGACAATGCTGAGGGAATTCTAAAACTTCATTTTAAATAAAGATTTTTTTTTTTTTTTTTTAAATAGGCTTCCTGTTTGGAATGTCTTTTGTAAAGACAGTCTTTCATCGGCAGTGCAATATGCTTCAAGTGATGCTTGTGCCCTGGCCAATGAGGATGAAAATGTCCAGGAAAAGGTATGCTGCATACATCATGTTAATTACTCAGTCTGACTTGATATTAAATTTTAAAATAAGATTCTTCTTCTTGGCCAGAATGTTTAATGTAGTCAGTTGTTCTGTGAGCCGTGATATCTTCCCAAGTTTGTTTTCCTTTACTTCATTTGTTGCAGTTATACAACAATTCAGGTGGATAGTTTGGGGCAAGAGAAGGAATAAATAGTAAAGCTACTAGTGGCCTGGTTTTCCTTTTTTTTATTTGGGGGCCAGATGTTAGAAGTGGGCATCAGGGAAAGTGGGTAGCTCTGTAGAGCCCACAATAGGAGGTGATGGGCTTGGTAAGTCCAGGCCCCATTATGCCAGTTCTATCTGTGTTGTATTAAAAACAGTGTACAGATGATTGCTATCTCAAATAGAAGATTTAAGATTAATTGGTTTAAGTCAGTATTTATCACTTTGTACTCCTTCTGTTCATTTAAAATTAACAAGGCTAAAATATGTTTATGAATGGTGTGATAAATAAGATGTAATCCCTTTCATTTTTACTTTACTCAGCACTTTAGGTTAATTGAGTGTAATTGTCCCACCCTGGTTAACTCATTACAAGTTTCTGCATATTGCATTGCATAGTGAGTTCCCAATCTGTTGAGTCAGAAAGTCGTGGTAATTTCATTTATTTATTTACCCAAGTACAGAATCAGTCCTATTCTAAACATGGGTAGTATTGATATGTTGGTTTTCCTATTTCCTCCAGAAGTCTGGAGTAGTGTTAATCATGGTCCTCATTCCAAAAAGCTTTTATATGCCACACCAAACTTGGAAATTGTGTGTTGAGCATTCTAGCTGACTCAAGTGGAGACCTGCCTGACCATAAAAAAAGCCCTTTTAAATATTGTAGGTTTCTTAAGCATTTTAACAACTAGAGTAGCTATATTTTTTGCCAGCTTGTACAGCCAAATAACACTCAGTCCTATTCTTCTGGCTGTCTGAAAAAAAGTTCTGCTTGAATTTAATGTCTGATGCAATAATACTGGAAAGATTAAGTAAGCTTTGAGACTGGAAAGCCACTGGTGTATGATTTCCTACTCTGGAACATTCTTCCTTGCATTCTATTAATGTGGCTGCATTGTTAAGCAGACTTCTGAACTTAAACCCAAAGATGTGAAAACTAATATGTTAGTCTGTTCTTTTTACTCATTAAAGAACATCTCTTGGGTGTATGAGAAATCTTAAGCAAGTATCCATTACTCCTAATTAGGCTGCTGGAGCTGTCCTGCTCTAAAAGAGCAGTTCTGCAGCCCTTGATCAGTTTGCCTTAGATCAGTTGTCTCTCCCAGCCATTGATGCTATTTCATCTTAGGGACTTGGATGTGAGCTAATAATATTTGGGGGAAAATGTTGCTTAGTTGTCTCTAAGTTTTGTCAGCTCAGATTTGTAGTTCCTGCTCTTCAGTGGATGCCTTAATTCTCTCAAATTAATATCATGTAGTGTTGTATAGTACAGCAGCCCATTTTGGATCTGAACACTGGCAGTATTTGGCCACGGGGTTTTAGACAGCCCTTATAAAACAAGGTGGATGTAAATTTCTACCACATTCCTTGCTGTGTTTTAAAGTATTGCTCAAAAGCAACTTTCGTAGTTGAATATTTTGTAGTCACAGTGTTAAAAAGCTTGAAGAGCAGGTGTAAATGCTTGCTAGTTTTAGACTGGTGGGTTTAAAACTTTTCCCTTCAAGTGCTGATATTTTTTATTTTGTGAAATCACTGCAGTTGATGGTGAATTTTTAGTTGTAGAAGAGAAGGTTGCTTTAAAATGTTCTGGCAGATTTGTGTAATTACTGTAGTTCTGCTGATAAGACTGCTACAACTGAAATGTGCCACGTGTTCTTTTCTAATGGTTTTCTGATGCAAGTCATCTTAGATTTTTTTTTTTCTCTCTCTCTCCTCTTTTGGTCAGCAAGAAGATAGGGGAGGATTTCTCAACATGGGAAGTCTTAGCAGAATGATGAACTTTCCTTAGCAAACAAATGGAATTATTTAAAACAATGCTAAAATGGTCTTTTCAGGGAAGATTTAACTGAATTGTTTTAAATTGCTGTAGTCTTTGTGCAGATGAGATTTTAAACATAGGTAGGCAGTGGTTCTGAAGATTAATGTAGCTTAGTTTCTTGATGTTTTGATGGTGGAAGAAGTGGTGTTATTCAGTGTGTCCAAGAGGTAGCTCCTCTGGCTGAGCATAGAAGGCCTGTGTGACTGCAGACTTACTGTTGTTTTACCTTTAATATCCTAGGGGGAAGAGGCTGGTCCCAGACTGGAGCCTGAGTATGCAGACTCAAGTACACGGAGTTACTCTGTGGAAGAGCTGCTCAATGACTTGACAAAATCTGACCAGGCAAGGCTTTTATTTCATTCACTGTCTTCATACAGTTTTCAAATGCTTCTTGGATTTCAGTCTTTCATTTTGATTATCTAAAGTTCATAGTAACCATCTATCACATTTCACCTGTACACAGGGTTGCTGTCAGAATTGTGTTTCCAGTAAAAAAAAGATGTATGAGCTAACAGACCCTGCATTTCCCATGTGCATAAATAATGAGTAATTTAGTATCTGTAGGTACTGACTAAAAACTTTCCAAGGTAAATTAAAATTGGATGTGGTAGGTATGGATGTCTTATTTATAAATAAAACATTAAAAGTCTTTTCTCTAAGGTCTTTTTATATAGATCAGACTTGGTGATTATAACAGTCCATTTTAGCTTTGATTCTTCATGACTTCTATCAGTTTCATTTCCTTTGTTAAAATGGGAAAAGGGTTGAATTTCAGCTCTGTGCCATTGATACTGTTAAGTCAGTGCTTGGTGTTAAATGTTACAAAGCCCACTGTTAAAGGTGATTTATTTGATTACGTATTTTTGTTTTGTAGATTACAAGACAACATATGTAGGACAGACATACTTCAGAATATTTATTCCATGGTTCGGGTGTTTCATTTTGTTAAATCTTCCAGACCTCTTCACATTTATTTAGATGACTTGGAGTAATCTAGCTATTGACAAGAGACTTTTGTACAATAGTATTTCCTTTTGCTGCAGGAGTTAATCTGACCTGTTTCAGTGGTTATATAGTCTTTCAGATTTACTAAGCCTTATTTTGAGTGTGCTTACGAAAACTGAAGACCTAGAATAAATAAGACTCAAGACTACTAAACACTCAAAAGTGAAAAGTGATTTATCTCATTGTTCACTTACAGCATGGAATAGGCTTTAAATAATTTTGGACCTCCATTGGAGTGATGAAATTGAAAGCCTTCTCCAAAATTCAGTTTCGGATGAAAATAGTAAATTTTATTGTAATGGAGCATGCAAATAGAACTGTTTCTCTTGGTTGCTGCAATATTCAAGCTGTTTTTCTCGTGGCAGTCTCTATGGGAATGCATCATTGAGGAAGCTGTTGCACAGGCCTGCTCCAATTAATATTTTTATATAATTATATCAGACTACAGAAGAGTATTGCGACTATCCCAGAGTAGCACAGAATGTCACCTTGGTCTTGGAAGGAACAAAATTAATTTCTGACAGAAATCTGAACTACTGAACTGTTAGCACTCCATACTAGATGTTACTCTATGAATGCTCTTCTTACTCAGGTGTTAAAAAATATATATTCACTTGGAATGCTTTTACAGACAACAGAAATAAGTGAAACAAGCCAGCCTGAAGTTGTGAGTTCACCCTCAGTAGATGTAACTGAAGCTTCCTCCAGCATAGTTCCAAGCACTGAAAACACTTCCAGTTCACCTACCTCAGAGATACCTCCAGTCTCACAGCCCGAGTAAGCTCTTTCAGTTTTGTTGTTTTGGCCTTTGAGCGAATATCACTTACTCTGCTCTTGTTAAAATGTTTAGTAGGGATAAGATGGGACTGCTCAACACAATTGTTGCTTGTTTATGGGGTCAGTGCTAATGGAGTGTGCCACCATTTACTCAGTGTGTGGATAAACAGTTGCATACTTTCATGAAGTGGAATACTATTGCCATGATCAGTTTCTAAGCTGCTGCTTTGAAAAAAGCCAACATGCTTAGGTAATCTGTACTGTAAAAGCTCTCAGGTCTTTACCATTAGGATTTCTGCCCTTCACAAATGTGCTTTCACATCTGTGTAAGCAAGTGTTGAGGCTGCTTCAGCAATGGCCTCTGCTTTCAGTTAAGGAAGAACTGTGCAGAATTTTATCTTGGGACTTAAACGGAATCTCAGCTTCTGGTAGTAAGAGACTTGTCACAAAATAGCAAATTCTCATATAAATGCAGTCAAGGCAGTTTAGTTCTAATACTTAGTAGTGTATTGCAGAGCTACCTCTGCTGCAGGCAGCTTTCTGGAGTCCATGTACTTCATTTTGTTTCCCTTTTCTTGTGGGATGTTGTGCTATGAAATGTGAACTGTAGTATGGAACTTCATGTATGCATACTTCCAAGGATTTTCACAAAGTTCTGTTGGACTTTTTGATATGCTAAGGGAAGTTATATTCTTCTGACTGCTGATAAAGATGAAGTATTTTGTTAGATAAAAATTCAACACGTTGAAAATGAAGTAGACTTGTCTTTGGTGTTTTGGGTTTTCTAAGAGTTCAGTCTTTCTGCTTTACCAAATTTAGTTTCTTTACCATAGAAAAGGTATGGAAATTTTGTTTGCTGTCTGATCTTGCCTAGTCTGGCAGGGCTACCACTTAAAAACATTTTGGTACTTCATCAGTGTCTTTAATTGGAAGTCTTCGAAAATTTGCAATTTTTGTAAAGCAAAACTGGTATGTTGCTTCAGCCTGTTCTTTTTATAGCTTTTGTTGACTACTCCACGGATTTGTTTGTGTAACGTGTTGTAAGCTCTACTGTTGTCACGTCTTAGAAGGAGACAGGATGTTATTTTCTTTGAAACATTTAGCTGCTGTCTGGTAATTGCTGGAAATTGTTTGGCTGTCATAGCTGGGGAATACTGGAGTGGTGAACTCTGAAGACTTGAACTATGAAATGAATGAAAATAGAAACTTGTTTTGGAGTACCTGATGGATGAGTTAGTGTTGGGCAGTGGTGTTGTGACACCAGTGCCATTTACAGGACGAAAGGGCAGAACTGGTGTAGCAGAGAAGCATGTTTATACATTATTTCAAACTGCAGTTCAGCTTTCAATAGTCACAGGTAGTCTCTTACTGTACGGATTAACATCCAAACCATCTGTGGTCCAGCTCTATATTTAAACAAGATCTTTAAAAAGACACAGTTTTATTTGTTATCTTCAGACATTTGTTTTCTTTTTCCTGGTTTAGATGCTGATTCCTGACAGTAACAAAGTCCAGCTCTCTCAGGTGTTACCGGTCTAATATTTCAGCAGAACCTCTTAGTCAAAATATTTTGAAAGTAATTTTATTCCGAACGAGTTTTACTTTGTAGTGAATCCTTTTTTACAACAGCACTGAGTGTAACTTTTCTACCTACATCTAATCTGAGGAAAAAATATTGAAAAATAATTTGAGCTCTTTCTGTCTGGAAGTAAAGACCCTGCTGTGCAAAGTGAACTTAATAATGCATTTTAAAAATTAAGGCAAATCAAGGTACTCAAAGGAGAGGGAACACTACAGCTTTTAGACTCATCTTCTGCCAAAATTAGTTACTGGAGGCCAGTGAGGTACACCCTGGGAGTGAGGAATTTTTAAGTTCATTCTTCTCACATATTTTATTCAGTTGATAATTATTCATGCTGTCGCCTACCCACTGAAGTGGAGAATATGTGGAGCTTTTCAGTTTTAAGTGTAGTGGTCAGCCTTATTTAGTCAGAGAGTTGCATGCAGAGCCAAACACTGTGCATCTCAGATGGAGGCATTTTGGGGCATTCAGAGAAAATATTCCCTGTTTATAGCTAATAAATTCTTGTATTCATGATGTTTGTTAGATTTTGCTACATAGCAAAAAGTCTTGAATACCTATGAGTTTTTTGTTTTATACCACAGGAAATTTATCATATGAAAGGTACTAAAATTGTCTCCTTGGGTTGGTTGCAGCTGCTTCTGTTGGTAATTGTAGCAGTCAGAGAACCAAAAAGATCCCCTTTTAAGTTGCTGACATGCTGTTTGTGTTTTGGCAGCTCTGTCATGATATTGGATTAACCTAGTTTGCTGTTTACATTAAAGAAAGCTTATGTTGAAATTTAGAAGGCAGAGTAAAGCTTTTACTTAGATCCGGCTGTAGCCTGGATCAGCATGAAAGTCATCCCTGTGCTGGAGAAAAGAGGACAGTCAGAAGTTATCAGCTGAAAGATACTCTCTGTCCATCATCTTCTCCCCACCCACTCCATCATTCCTAAAGAGCATATGGGAGGCTTTCTGTTTGGTTTGTGCCTCCGGATTTGTCTGATGAGGTGTGCTCAGCCTTTCTGGGAGAGAGGATGTAAAGCAGTGGGCAGATGAGCTGGTTTGGGCTGTTGGTACAGCTTGGATGATGGTCTGCTGGGTTACCTGATTTTTGTTACGCTAGGAAAAGAGAATAAATAAATCTAGCAGTAAGGAAGTCTGTCTGGCTCTACATTTCTCCCCCATATTCTCCTCTAGTTTTAACCAAGTTCTGTTCTGACTGCTGCCTCTTGACTTGGGAACATGAGGAGCTTTTAGTGAGAGAACTCAGTCTTGTGTTTGCTTCCTTTGTTGAAAAGGAAAAGAAAATTGCTGGCAGCCAGGTAACTGTGAACCTCTTGTTAGTTTGTAGTGATTATGGGAAGAATTATCCATTGCAGTGTTTGGTAAGATGTTAGATAAGAATTCAGGGAGATAAGAGGCCTGTTTTGAGTTCCTTTCTGGGACAAACAGGCTGGAAAAGGAAAGTCTATTCTTTCATGGGTACGACTGAGAGTGCAATACCACAAGTACACCATACTTCATTCTTCTTAATTATTTCTGTGAGACTTGGTTTATTAAAACTTTCAAATATCTTTGTAGTTGATTTTCAGGGTTACTTGTATTATCAGAAGGCTAAAAAAGCATGTTGTTTGTTTCCCTTCAGTGCAATAGAGAATTCCCATGCTGATATCCCTGTAGTCAGCTCTAGTGAAGCTGAGCAGTCAGAACCTGACTGTGATATTGGTGGGACACTTGAGGCTGACCCTCAGAGTGAGCCTTCCTCTTTTGTCAGTCCACCAGAGAGGTGAGTATCCAAGCAGGTTGTGTGTGACTCAGAATACTTTAAAGGTAGTTGTTCTTTTCTGTGCTGGCTTTGCAACAAACATTTGCATGTGCTTGCTTATTTATATACTTGTGTGTGCGTGTTTAATATTGCATGTGGCTGATCATGTTATAGATCCTAATACTCTTTAAACTTTCAGCCTTGCAGGCCAGCATATAGAGAACATATCATCTTCACATGGCAAGGGAAAGAAGACAAAATCTGAGTTTGAGTCAAAAGTTTCAGCAGGTGAAAAGGGGGCAGATGAGCAAAAATCTGCTCTGAATGCTTCGGAGAACTTAAAAAGGGAGGTAAGCAGTGCTGGTATCCCCTCAGTACATACAGGAGCCTAAAGCCCTCCTTATGTTATCACCACTGATAAAATATGTGGTGTGTTTTTATTCTGTCCCAGAAATACTACTTGGCCCTTGTTAAAGCGGGATATGTAGCTAGTCAGGCCTTCTGTGCTTAACTGTATGACTTTTTTTGTGCTCTGATTGTGAGGTACTTCCTAAAGCTTGTATTTTTTGAATACAATGACCGAGGCCATGGCAATACCATTTTTTTGCTGTTTTAGGATCATGTTTAAACTGTCACTTGGCAACTACCTTTAAAATACTTTCTACAGAATAACCTCTACACTTGAAATGTGTACCAAAAATTTTTCACTCATCTGGTGGTGTGCTGAAAATGTGTCCGTACAAAAGAGAAGTTAAGATATGAAATAGAATAACATACAGTTTAGTTGACGGGGTTTTTGCTTTGTCAGGCAAGTCAAAAACATTGTTTCTGAGATACTTAAAAATGGTTTCTTTAATGTTTAATCGTTCTCCTGTTTTTGAGATGTTCAGAAATTCCAGGGAACCTCTGGAATTCTGTCATGACAAGCATTCATGTTTAAAGATTTTTGCTACAGGGAAAACTTGCTTCATTAGGAAGAGGAAAAGCAAAAATTGGGAAGAAAATGCAGGTATTGGAGACAGAAGGCTTACATTTTATTTAAAGTGTATTAGCTTAGCCACAAAAATTGCCAGTATTTCAGTGAAATAATCTGTAATTCTGAGAGAACATCATGGCTTGTTTTTTCTGGCTTATAATCTTGCTTACATTGGCTCTAAGTTGTTAACACGGGTGCAAATGATGTGTCTGCCCTTGACTTGATCAGAGCATGCTTTGTTTTTTGAAGCTCATCTTTGTTTTCATTGTTGGTCCTGAAGAATATTCACAATCAGTGGTTCTTTCTTCTGCAGAAAGACTTTAAGAAGACAGGAGAAATTGACCCTACATCAGTAATAACTCCAAAGGACCCTGGAGACATTCCAACATTTGATGAATGGAAGAAGAAAGTCATGGAAGTGGAGAAAGAAAAGAGTAAGTTCAGAATTCATTAGTTTGGGCTAAATACGGACCACTGTCATCTTGTACTAGAGCTGAATAGCGAGACTGTCTCAATTTGGAATGCAGCCTGGAACTTCATTTTTCTGCTAGAACTACATAATTAATAGCCTTCATTATATAAAAGCAGTGAGCAGAAGTTTCCTGACAGTGAAAATACTGTTTGTTTGTGTGGTTCCTTTTAGTAGCAATATTTTGTTGTTCCTAGGTCAGTCAATGCACCCTTCTGCTGTTGGTGGGCAGCATTCCACTAAAAAGGTCCAGAAAAACAGGAATAACTATGCCTCTGTAGAGTGTGGTGCCAAAATTTTGGCAGCAAATCCAGAGGCAAAGGTAAGCATTTACTAATTATTAGTGTGCATTATTGTAGTGTACTGTTATGCAACAAGTAGCACAAAGCACACTTAAAACTGAACACTGATTTGTGAAGTTGTTGTTCTACATTTGGGTTTATTCGGATTTTAGTTTATAAAAATAGGATATGAATAGTGATCTGTGCCTTTTTTAAGAGGGATTGCTATAGAGAACTTGATGTCTTTTTAAGTGAATTCAGAAAATGGGAGCAGGGGTCTACTTCCTACAGAAACTGAACAACTGAACAAATAAAGATCTCACCATAGCAAATAATCCGTGATTGCCCCAAAGCAGCATGCCTGCTGTGTCCTGGATATTATCTTGCTCAGATATGTTGTGAAACTTGATACTAGTCTACAACCCTAATTTCAAACTTACTTTTGGAAAGAGGGGGAAAAATGCTTAATGCTGTGTTGGTATCTACTGTGCCATTTAAAATACTAATTTTTTTCTTTATACAGAGCACTTCAGCTATTTTGATGGAAAACATGGACCTTTATATGCTCAATCCTTGTAGTACTAAAATCTGGTAGGTTCCTGAGGTTCACTTTTATGACAGGAGTGATTACAGTTTCCCACTGCTGTGGGACTGAATGTGTCCTGTGGGACTGACTTGACCTTGGTATGTTGCTGCTTGGAATGAGTGTGTGAGGAGCTTGACAGAATTAGCACAAGATGTTTTATTATGTCTCCCATAGAAATGTAGCTCTGGTATTGAGAACTAATATTAAGGTGATATTTTTATTTACCTTAATATGTGTAAGTTTTGCATAATTATCATGGCAGATAAAGCACTTGAGCATTCAAATAAAGATTTTTGATTTCTTTCCCTGACTGTCAAATAATTGTAGGACAGGTGAACAGAATTTACCATATATTAATTGGTACTTCAGATGTGATTTAAATTATGTTTGCTGTCCTTAGTTTTTAGTTCTGTGACTTGATGCCTTTCAGTACAAGATGGATGAAGCTGTTGTAGCTGCAGGTGCTACCTAGAGTTACTAAAGTAGGTGTTCAGGAAAATAGCACCAGTGATTCTTATGGTACAGCATTTTTGTAGTGTCTTCCTTATACCCAGTGAAGCATGTGGTAATGAGGTAAAGGGCTGAAGATTGTAACTGCAGAAGGAAAAGCCTTTTCTTAAAAAAATTTTTTCTTTTTGTCTTTAAGGTTTGTTGTTGAGCTCTGTGAACCAGTCCAAGTAAAGCAGTTTGACATTGCAAATCATGAATTATTCTCTTCTACTCCTAAAGACTTTCTGGTGTCAATTAGTGACAGGTATGTTATCTAAACTCATCCTTCTGAATGAAAAAAGAGGAAATAATTACTAGATGCAAAGCTTTATTAAGCATGATCTGTGTATGCTTGTTATTATGCAAAGTGTAATGTAGTGTGAAGTCACATGGATTTTGTGTATATTGTCAGTTGCTAGCAGTTTTTTTCCTTTGCCACCTTAAAAATTAAAAGGAAGAATTTGTTGACAAGTAGCAATGAAGGAGCAGAATTTATACGGTAGCTGGGTAGTGGATGGCAGATTTTAAAATTCCTTAATAAAATGCTACTGAGGGTGTGGGCTGTCTCCTCTGTTGTCATTCAGACTATTTTCACATGGTTTGAGTTGTCTTCAATACTGAACTCTGTTCAAAACCACACAAATTATTTAAAAAGAAAAAAGAGTGGTACACCATTGAGAAATTGGAAGGGGGTAAGAGTGCTACAGGTTGGCCAGATGGCTGCTTAGAGGGTGGCTTTATGACGATTTAGGCAGTGTTGTGCCCCCACTGCTTTCTGGAGTGAGCAGACAATTCTGGTCTGTGAATGAGCAAACATTCACAGTGCTTCATAAAAAATCCCTTTCTTCTTGGATGCCTAAAGCACTTAGGGTTAGACTTTCAACATGTGGTCTTTTGTGTACTTCTAGCTCTGCTTTGTTCAGTTTTGTACTGCTTGCTTACAGTAGTACAACCTGTCATGTTGTGTTCTTCACTGTCTGGGGTGGCTTCGTTGCAGACTGGTTGAATTTCAATAATTGGATCAAGTCTGGGGTTTTGTGCTTCAAGGGCTTGCACATTGCTGTAAGTGTGTGAAGAGATCCTGCTGAGGTTTTGTGCTGGGAACATTGCTGCTGTCTTGCAGCTGGGAAGAACAAAATGTCTTTCTTCTCTGGAAAAGCTCTAGGGGAAACTTGGGCAAATATCTGTAAACAGTGAATTCTTGCATTTCATTACCTGACTCCATTGTTTCCTTTCTAGGTATCCAACAAACAAATGGATTAAATTAGGTACTTTCCATGCCAGAGATGAGAGAAATGTCCAGAGCTTTCCTCTGGATGAACAGATGTATGCAAAATATGTTAAGGTAACTTAATACTGCAAAAGCATCCATGCTCCTCAGGGAAGGAAGGGTTTGCTGGGTTTCCCCTGTATAACAGCATCCAGAGAAATGTGTTATCAAAGCCTACCTTAACCATTAATTGCCCTTGGTTAATTAGTGGCCCCAGCTGGGTTTGTCTCTGTACTAAATCCTTGTCACAGTCATGAGCCTATTAACCTTCCTCACTTTGGTAATTGAGGGGATCTTGGGAAGTCCCTTGGGTCCAAGTACATACTTAGCTGATACCTGAATTAAGAGAAATCTAGATAATGTTCTGTTCTATTTGATTTAACCAACTGTCCCCTGAATGTAAGATCAGAAGAATCTCAGCTTATTTTGTTTCTTGGCTGTACCTGCTTTACATATATATACATATATCTATCTAGATAGATACGTGTATGTACACATACACACTGCACACTCACTCTCTGGAGCACAGATCAGAATATGCATATTTCTTGATATTTTTGTACTCTGTTGTGCTGTACACTTTAGTGAATCTGAAAGTGTAAGTGGTTGAATGTTGGTTCTCATTAATAGACTCCAAGTGCAGTTTTGCAGTTATTCAGTTGTAACTCTGACTCAGGCAAATTATTTATGCTCACTGCTACTGGAGCATTGCCATGATACCTCCACCTTCAAAATACTTTGCATTAAGCTATCTTTACTCAGGAGACTCAAAGGGAATAAAACTCCATAAATAATTAATGTGGTACTTGAACTTGGATAAAAGCATCTCTGAAAATACTGGGTTGTAGTGAAGGTTTAAATTCAAATAAAATACAGACCTTTTAGGTCCTCTTCAGTGATGTGTTACCTTCCAATTATGGTATTGCCAAAAAAAAAAGATTAGTTTGTGCTCCTTAATTATGCTTTGTGCTTTTATGAAGAAGTAGCTATGAATGATAATTGTCTAACCTCTCTACCCAGAAATTCTGCATGAGTCAGAATAGAGATTTCATTTATTTTTAACTCTGTTTTCTGGCTGAATTAATGCCTTAGGGTAGCTGCCATTGTCACTGAAATTCTAGAATTCCAGTACATGCTGCAGCACTTAATCCCTTGGTGGATACAGTGCTCTGCCTTGAATAATACAGCATGGTAGAATTTCCAAAGGTTTGTTCTTGTAATGTTTTCACTTTATAGTGCAAAAAGTAGGCAAGTTCTGAGATGTCTAGTCTACAGAAGGAGTCCAAAACATTTTGAAAATGTTAAATTTTTTGAAGTGGCTTACTGAATTTAAATCAAAAACAATGGAATTTTTTGTAAGCGTGCTTTTATGGGAATATTTGTCTTGGTCTCGCTTGCAGATTACTCCAGTCCTTCGGTGATAGTGTCTACACAATGGTTTAATAAATGCATTCTACACTTGCAAATTAGTTCAGATTAGATAAATACCAGTATGTAGTCAAGGTTGCACTACAAATACACAGATGACTGAAGCTTCCAAGTCTGTCATCAGCTGCTCTATTTCTTGCAGTTGTGCTTCTCTAAATTGAAGTATTTTATACTGAATTGAAGCAGTGGCAGTACATACAGAGTGCATGCTATGTGGGTTTGTTTTTCCTTTTGAGTCACTTTCTGTAATCTGTGCTCTTTAAGGGGAAAAATACACTTAGTACATCTAACACACTTCAGTATTCTATCTGCAATCATGCTGCCCTGAAAAATTGAATAACTTAAATTCCTTAATAAAACACTTGTTGCATGTTACCTTCAATCTGCAAGGTAAATGAAATCTTGCTACCCAAGGCAGATGAAGTAGTATTACAACTTAATCCTTCACAGCTTGTCATCTTAGGCATTTATAGTACTGAATTAAACCTGACAGACTCTGTAGTTGCCTGTGGCATGTGTTCAGCCTTTGTACTGACATCTACTTTTTTTTTTCTCCTTTCTGTTCTCTTGCTTCAGATGTTCATCAAGTACATAAAGGTTAGCAACCTCTTCTTTTGGAGTAATGGATGCATGGGGCTGGGGGTGTTCTCTGCTGCGGCTCAACTCTTTAATGCATGGCAAGAGTAAATCTTTGGTCTTTTCTGCTATGGACAATCTGCAACTCCCTTGAGTAAACAAAACTTGAAATTTCAAGATTGAATGTATATGTTAAGTGAACTCTTGACTGTGAGTCTTTGAAGTTTTAAGTACCTTTTATTCTTTAGGTGGAGTTGATATCACACTTTGGATCAGAACATTTTTGTCCTTTAAGTCTTATAAGGTAATACTTTGTATTTTGCTTAATCTTTCTACCTCCTTGTAGTGAGGATTAGTCTGTTTTCATAATAGTTGGGCAACAATTCCAGTTTTCAATTGCAGTTATTTGTAAGTATTGTGAATTGAAGTAGTTGCCTGACTTGCCTGCTGTGTAGTGTCTTTCACATCTGCTTAAAGAAGCTTTGAATCCTTTTATTTGCTTCTCCAGAATGTAAGGAATAGTTTATATTTGGGGTGGGGGGAACAGGAGCCTCGAGCAGCTTTACAGCAGGACATGAGCATTTCAAGGCTGACCAAGCAAAACAGGGAACAAGTGGTGAACTAAAAAGAGCAGGTGTGGTGAGTGCTTTTGGAAACTGCTGTGTTGCTTGGCACCACAGGTGCATGCAGTCAGTAGTGCTTGGAATATCTGAGTAGAAACACCTGTGAATTTGTAATTCAGAGAACCATCAGCCTCTGTACTGCTCCTAGAAACCAAGTTTTGAACCTGGGAGGTCTCTAGTGTTAGAAGTCAAACCGTATTTTTAGTTCTCAAGACTGCTTTAAATGGGATTGTTTTGATTTAATTTTGGCAGAATAGGTCAAAGAGAATATGGTATGCAAAGTGAGGTAGTTCTGAATAGATACTCCTAAAGCAAGTCAAAGGTGAAGCTGAAGAGGAGGTGTAAGAGCTCATGGAAAGCTAAAGACAAGGAAGTCTAGGTATGAGTTTAAAAAGAAGGAAAAAGGCTCTTTGGAATTAGAATGAAGGACAGGATCTTGTTTCAGTTCTGCAGTGGACTTTGTAGATATAACTCAGAAAATAAACATCTCTGCTTCTTGATCTTGGTGCACTGACTGCAACTACTGTATCTCTTATTTATTTGTTACATAAAGGTAATACTGCTTATCAGTTATGTCACATAATTACTAATAATAAGCTTTTATTGTAAAACTTTGATCATAGAGTGTTTGGTACTAGCATGGTTGAAGAGTATGAAGAAATAGCTGATTCTCAGTATCAGTCTGAAAGACAAGAACTGTTTGATGAAGATTATGGTAAGCAAATATTTTGTGTGTTTTTAGCCATTCAGACAGCTCTTGTGCTGGTCTTGGTGGCTCGTCACTTCCTGCATATGGTAAAAGATTTGACTGTTAAATTTACTTGTTGACAGTGTCTCAGTATTTCTGGTCTTTTCCAACAATCCCTTTAAGTTTTAAACAATGTGTTTAATGTAGCTATGTGGATTATAGTAATGTCTCTGGTTCACTTGGCAGAATAGACAATTTCTTCCTGTGCTGACAGTAGTGAAGGATTACTAAAGTAAAGCAGCTCACACAAAACAGTCCTATTCTTAGTGTCCATTTCAGTTTGTAATCTGTCCTCAAACTTTCTGTAGTTTTATTTCCACACTGTCAAATTGACATCATTGAATGATACGTTAAATCTTGAGGTTTATATTCTTTGCCCGTGACACATTAAATTTTAATAGTCACGAGTTGTTCTTCTTTATACATAGATTATCTGTTGGATTACAACACAGGGGAAGAAAAATCTTCAAAAAATCTTCTTGGTTCTGCTACAAGTAAGTATGATTTATTAGAAAAAGTTGTTGCTGTGCTTAAAACAGGATGTGCTAAGTGAAAGTGGAATGATCTTTTGGCATGCAACATCTACAACTTTCACATTCTTCTGCTGAAACAATTTGTCATTCTTGTTTAGTTTCATAGGAGTAATTAAAATTTGAAGTTGGGGTATCATTCTGAGGGTTCTAAAAATGAGTTTTCAATTTGTAAGGATATCTATTTTGTGCAAACATGTTTACTGTACTTAAGGATTCTGAGTACTGAAAATAATGGGAAAGTTGCATAGGACTGTAAATGGCCAGTACTAAAGTGTTGTGGAACCTTAATTATTTGGAACTTTGAAATCTGTATTTAGTTAAAGTCCTTAACTTGTAAGAGGCAATATAAAGATTTACTTTGTACAACTTTAGGGGGAGGGAAGGATGGAGAATACATAAAGCCTTTTCAGAAATAGTAAATATTGTAATTTATGTTCTTCTTAAGGGCTGTCTATTTTTTTGAGAGAACTAAAGGTTCTTGACTGTCTCTTCTCACTTTTCCCATTGGAAAACCTCCAGGTGTAGGGTTTGTTTGGCTAAGAAAGCTTTTATGTTCAGTTTTAATGGTGTTCTTCGCTGCTGAATTACTCGGGATAGTATCACCTCCACACACCATTTTCTAAGGAGCTCTTGCACTGTACGACTCTTCCGTCTGTCCCAGCTAATGAAGATTTGTTACTGCAGTGTAGATTTGCACTCAGTTAATGCCGTTTGGAGTCAGGCTTTACTTTCATCCTGTAATGGATCAGAGCTACAGAAATCTTCCATACTTTTTCCTAGAACTTTGTTGTCTCCTGAGAATAAGAAGGTCATGGCTAGGAATATTCACAGCTTAGATCAGTTTTCAAAAGGGAAATAGATAGTAGAAAAGGCAGTTTATTTCTAAATGTGTGCCTTTCACAGATGAGATAAAGCTGTAAATTCTTCCCTGACACTGCTTATCTCTTATTTGTGACTTTCAGACTTTGTATCTTCAAGCTATCTTGATGATGCACGTTCACATGATCTGTCTGCAAGGGCAGTATTACAAGTTTACATTCACTGTCTGAACAATGCAGTGACTTTTCATTTAATTTTTTAGACTACTAAAGCTAAGATTAAAAGATTTGAAACACCTGTTGCTGATGGTGCTCAGATGTCTCTCTAATGCACTGAAACATTGCAGTGACCATTATTTAGTCCTGGCTGGTGGATTTTGTTATTGAGACCTTTCCTCTCTGGCAGGGTGGTCAGTGCTCCTCTTTTGGGAGGAGGAGAGTTTGTGGGTATTGGTTTTTTGTGGTTTTTTTTTATATGTACATAGACAAGTGCAACAGACTTCCATTTTGCATCTTAAATGTACAGTGAGGAAGAGGTCTTCTGAGGAGGAGATGGAGGGGTTCTCAGACATTTAATCTCATAAGAAGCATTCTGCAGTCTTCCGTGAGTCTTAACCTTGGAGGGTGGCTCACTGTTCTTCCTCCTGCCATTCTCCCAGATTGTAAAGCTTCTATACCAACTCTGTATTCTCCCTCATTCTCTTCTTCTCCATCAATTATAACAAACCTCATAGCTCAAGTTTAGCATCTTTTGACTGTTATGACTTTTTACAGAATACAAACCCAGATAAATAACATGAATCAGGAATGCAGTTTCTGACATGCTCTGGAGGAAAGGCAGAACCAAAGTTTTGAATACAACTTCCTGGAACCCAAGGAATTTATCATTTTACTACTAAAATGCCTCTCTAAAATTATGACTTTGGCCATGTGACATGCACTGCTGTATGTTGGTAGGCGGGGGAGAAATGGGCAAAATCAGACCAGCTTCTGTGTGTTTACAATATGGTGCTCTTTACCTGATCCTCCTCTTCTAAATAAGCTTGGCAGTTATGTTTGTTTTCAGTATCAAGACCAAAGAGTAGCTGTATTTAATATCTGCTGATGTAGAGCAGGCCCTCTTGGAATTTACTTCTGTGAATTCAGAGGGGAGAGAAACTGTTCTACTTAACAGGTCCTTAAAATAAATGTATGTGTAAGCCAGATCTGTGGATGTTATGGTACAGGTTTTCAAATAGAGGTTTCTAGCTTATACACTTACCTTTAAAAGAAACAGCTGCCTCCGGTGTAATGGAATGACCAGATATTTTTATGTCCTTACACTGTGATTCATTTCAGTCAAGTATTGCAAAATAGCAGATTTCTCAGTGCTGCTGATCTCTGGGCCCTCTGAGAGTGCTCTTGTTGTCTCTTTTAGATGCTATCCTAAGTATGGTGAACATTGCTGCTAATATGCTTGGAGCCAAAACTGAGGAGTCATCTGAAACTGAAGGTATTGTAGTTTCTTTAGATGAAAAGCATTCTGGAAAGTTTTCATGTCTTTGTTAAGTTTGGTTTTTTTGGTGAGTTGGATGGTCTGTGTTTAAATGACTTTTTTTTCACCTTTTGTGGCACACCTGATCAGTGTCATAGAACCTAGTGACTGTGAAAAGTGGAACAAAGATGCTGAATTTGCTGAGAAAAGAACCCATACAAAGATGACACATATGCTTGTTCAGCTTTGTTTGGAGATCTTTACTCTCTGTTTTACCCAGGTTAAGTTGTAAAGTCCTAACTTGCTGATTCTTTCTGGAAGTTTTTTCTTCCACAACATCACATTCGTAAACTATCAGTAGCACTTTCGTGTAAATAACTTTGGATGACATCTGCAATTAATTTGGTAATGCAGTTAATAACCCCCCCAATAATAAACCCAAACCTCAGAATTTGTTGTAAACAAAGATGGTTCTTGAATTTCCATGTTCACATTTTCCTCCTTCCTGCAGCAGGGAACAAAAGTGTGTCTGAAAATGTCACTGCCACCCCTGCAACTTCAACAGCTGCACCAAGACTGCCTGAACCAACACCTGTTCCTTCACCAGAGTAAGTGATTGCCCTTGGCGTTTTTGTTATGTGCTCCAAGCAGAGACTTAACATGTGCCAGTCTGCAGTCTTTGGTAGTAGAATGCTCAGGTATGGCATGCAGACTTAAGCAAGTGAAAAGGCAAGTATTTGGTAAAATCTGTAAGTATGGTAATAGCACTAACCAGAGAAATTTATTGTTTTAGTTACTGTCTATTATAGCTATTTCCATTATATGTTTTGTTTTGGCACAGAAACTGACTTAATATTCGTTCAGGTTTTGTGGTTTTCTGCAAGGGAGGCTAATTAGGAATGTAAATTGTACTGCTGAAACTTCAGTTAAATTATATTGACAAAATTCTGGTTTAGAAGCTTATACTTTGGTAGACTGTCCTTAATGAAAATATGTATGCAAATGTACAGTATGAGGTTGAGAAGAGAAGTTCTATATAGATTCTGTTTTTCAGTTGATTGCAATTGCTGATAATTTGGCTGCTTAAGGCCAAGACCCTACCTCTTAAATGCTAAGACATGACTTGTGCTGTGTTTAGTGGTTTTATGGTTTTCTATCACTCTTGCTGTGAGACTGAGCAAGGTCAGTGGGAACGTTGTGATTCTTGCATTTGAGGATTGCATCAGCAGAGTGAGATGCTTGCTGTGTAAGAAATGGTATTTGAACTGGTGACAGTTTTCAGGGGTGAGGGAAGGGGCATTATCTAATTGAGAAGGCTTGCTGTTTCAGAGGCAGGGATTGAAACAATGTGCTTGCCTATTGGGACTGAAAATCACCAGAAAAAATACTGTCTTGCAGAATTTCGGTCTCCAGACTGGCCTTTGGTCACTGGACTTAGCTTTGCTAATTTTCTGAAAGATCCTATTTTCACAGTCTTCTAGAGCAGGGATGTAAAACCGTTGAACTAACACCTTGTCTTTAACTCTTCTGTTCCAGACTTGTTACTACTGATATTCCACAGATAGAGCAATTAATGGTGGATTTGACTAAAGAAAGCCCAATTGTTCAGCTAGTGCAAGAGTATGAAGAAGATACAAGCCAGTCCACAGTAACTTTGCTGTCCAGTGATGACCAGGAAGAGGAAGCATCAGCATGGTTTGAACTGGAGACAGAGAAGTACTGCTGTGACATGGCAGCAGTGTGCTGTATTTCCACCTTCTCAGAATATCTGTTTAAGTGGTGCTCAGTTGCAGTAGCCATGCGTCGGCAGCACAGTAAAACTGGAGGTGAGGAAAGGCCACGCTACCCTGTGGATGTGCAGCAGCCACAGCCAGCTCTGAGTGAATCTGCCCAGACAGCAGTAGAGGAGCCTCTGCCTGAGCAACTGGACAGCAAAGCTGAGAAACTCCCTGGGTCTCTTGTTGCAGTTGACTTGAGTGCAGTCCATGAGGAGATCAGTAATGAGACCACAGAGTCCATTGAGCTGGAGCCAAGCCATCCTCAAACTGTTTCTCAGTCCCTCCTCCTAGAAGTTACCTCTGAAGTTAAGCCATCCCCCACAACAGACATGGTGTTTGATCCTGCGAAAGAAGACTCAGGCCAGGTAGCACCAAGGGTGACTCCCCAGGTGGATGTCCCAGAGCTCAGCACTGAAACAGAAAAGGCTGAGAGCTCAGTTGTAGAAGAAAGCCCTGAGACCAGTGTGGCCACTGAGGTAAAGGAGATGAGCACAAGAGAGACTGTTGCTATTCCAGTGATTTCAAAGCCTACAGAGACTGTTCTGCAGCCTGAAAGCACAGTGGATGTAGTAGCCAGTGATGCTGTGGAAGGAAAGGAGAGCGTTCCAGAAGTGCAGAAACCTGTTTTGCCTCCTGTGGAGTCTCTGGTATCTGCCGAGACAAAGGAGGACGATCAGGCAGCTGAAGAAGCTTTGATGGCGATTCCGGTCTCGGGGGGACCTCAGAGAACAGCTACAGATTTCTATGCTGAACTGCAGAATTCCACAGACCTGGGCTATGCCAACGGGAACCTTGTTCATGGATCCAATCAAAAGGAGTCCGTCTTCATGCGCCTGAACAATCGCATCAAGGCCCTGGAAGTCAACATGTCCCTCAGCAGCCGCTACTTGGAAGAACTCAGTCAGAGGTGGGTCTGAGGATGATTGGTAAGAGCCCAGCCTATGAAAAATAGTACAGGGGAAGTTGGGCAGAGTGTAGATCACAGCATAAAGCTTTATGGAAAACTGAGAAAAGGACCCAAGCCTAGGTGGCTGTTTGAGTTAGTGTGTGAGACAGGGCTTCCTTCTTTGTATTTCAGATAACAATCCCATTAAATTTTATTTTGAGGAATATTGCTGTGGGTTTTTTAAAAGGATAAAGTGTTGTCAGGATGTAGGCACTAATCCTGTCCATAATTCTTTCTACAAAAGGCATATCCTTCTGTCACTGTTGAACTGAATGTCACAGACCTACAATGCCTTTTTTAATTGTTCCCACTTAAAGTACCCTGTTATCTGTAGTAACTGGTTGAATATGTGACTGTGGAGGGGGAACCAAGAGCTTTCTGTAAAGGATGTCTCTGTGTATTAGTGGTGTTCCTTAGCCACAGGAGAGTGGGGAAATGTACCTATTTCAGAATTGGTTCCAAGGAAGGGGCTCACAGTTACATTTACTGTGCAAAGTGAAATCAGTAAATTGGCACTAAGCTTGAAGGTGTTGAAATGGATTTGACCGTAACCTTGGGGGGAAAAAAAGCCAGTAGAAAAAGACACATCTGTTTGATCTGTGAGACTTAAGCAGATACCACTTGATGTTTAAATAAAGCTCTTTGGGCAAAGAGGTTTTTGCTGGCATAGTCATGTTTTCTGAGGACAAGTCTAAGCTGAGGAGTTTTCTGCACTAATATTTCAGCCTTAAACACTTTTTGTTTTAGGTACCGAAAACAAATGGAAGAAATGCAGAAGGCTTTCAATAAAACAATAATAAAACTTCAGAACACCTCAAGAATAGCAGAAGAGCAGGTATGGTTTGTTTGGAGTATTTAAGTCTTTTCCTAATTAGGAGGGCTTACTTCTAATGAAGGGTTGCACAGAGGTGCAGAAATCCTCTTTCAATTGAGCTATATATCTGCTGTTTTAAAGCATCCATTCCATGCTTCCCTATTTTTCTCTGTAACAAGATTTTGAGATGTGTTCCCAGTTGTTTTAGAATAAAGCTATTTTCAGCTGTTTTCTGATTTTGTACTTGAAGAAAAGATCAGCTGTCAGCTGGTAATGGCTAAAACTCTTCAATGTCTTTGTCAGTGAAAAAGTTATCCAGGTCAGTTCCAACCCTTGTTTCTTGGTTGTGACTGCACTCTAAACAATTTTTTTCACTTGGTTGGTTTTTAGAACACTATTTAAAGTATGGATTGACAATTTCCCTCTGCTGCTGAAGAGACTGAGCCTATAGGAAAGCAGAGGGGTACAGCAATGGCTTAGGCCAAATTTGCATTTAAAGGTGTAGTGCATGTAACAAAAGTTTTAATTCATTCTTTTGAATGTGGATTTTCCCTCTTGTCACCCTGGCTTTCCTGAGCAGCTGTGAAATAGAGCAATAACTGCTGTGCTAAACATTCACTAAAGCAGCTGTGCATGTGGCATAGCACACTTGATCCCAAACTGTCTGAAAGTTTCTGAAATGCAGTCCTAGGCCTGTAGTTTATTCATCTGTCAGCAGTGAAGAAAATGGCAGGTTTCACGTGCTGTCCTGTCTGGGTTGGGTTTGGGTTCTTTTTTTGGAAGAGTATCAGTGCTGGTCAGTCTGAAGTGCTCCTCTTCATTAGTCTACCTGGTGTTCTGCTCACCTTCCTTAATTTCTCATAGGTTTAAGAGTCCTCTTAGGACTTCTCCCAGGGAGCAGTTGCTAGCTGCAAAGGAGTTGTTCCTGGCTGGTTTGGGCTCCTGTCATTGACTGGCTGCCTGGCCCTGGAACATCAGCCCTTAGACTGGAGCTGTGCCTGGTCAGCTGGGTGTGTTTTCTGTGGCCTCCTGACAGTGACTATGTGGAGCTGGCTGCTCACTCTTCCTGTTGTGAGGACAGCAGAAGTCACTCTAATGAAATGCACTTGGCATAATGTTAGGAAATGTTACTTGACCAATAAAAATGTTACATGAACACTGTGTTCATGCTGGACAGGCCATGTGGCTACTGTGTGCCTGGCTGTGTCAGATAGAACACTAATTCTGTAGCCATGGGTGCATGTGACAGTGGGAACCTGGCAACTGATAGCATGCCCATGACTCTGTTCACCACAGGACCAGCGTCAGACAGAGGCAATCCAGCTGTTACAAGCACAGCTCACCAATATGACCCAGCTGGCTTCCAACCTGTCAGCGACTGTGGCGGAACTAAAACGTGAGGTAATCACAATTCAGCAGTGTGGCATGAGAACTCAAAGGAAATAGATGCATAAACACATCTCTATTTGAAGAGTCCGGAGTCCTTAAATGAAGTTTTTTATTGTCTATATAGTATTGTTTTCACTACTTTATCCTAAACTTTTAGCTACAAATTTGAGTAACTTGAGCTGTCTTGTGCACAGCAAAATTGGTAATAATTACTGCAGGTCCACTAGCCCCCACGATTGTAATCTGAGCTAAGGCACCCTTCTCCTTCCCCTACTGGTTATTGTCATCTTTAGAGATTAGGGGAATCTTGGCAACAATATTAGGAACATTTTCTCTCAAATGTTTGTTCTGCCTGCCTGGCATTTCAAGCAGTACCATAAACATGACTTTTTATATTTTGTGCATACTGCCAAAGACCTTCCTTGAGCTAACATGTAGTGAGACTCCTCCTTTGATGCCTGGCTGGCTAAGATTGTTTGAGTGCTGTGGTTAGTGAAACCATATTGAATCAAGTGATTATGAAGTACTGCAGTGTCAGCTGATAAAAAGCACAGTTTAGATTTGCCATAGTATTGCATCCATGTCAGCTGTGAGCCAGAGAAGTTACTTTCTGAGCATGGTTTCCTGTGGGAAGTGTATTGCTTTCAGAAAGGTTTGGATGCTCTTTGCAAGGAGTGGCAGCTTCTGTAGTTATGCTGATATTGGAGGCAGGGAAATCATGTCCTGTTAGCAGCTAGTGGGATTCAACCTTCACTCCTTGAATGCTGCACAGCCAATAGGCTGCATCAAACCTCTGAAGAATTACTCAAATGTCAACAAGTGTTTAGTGAAATTAAAGAGAAGTGAGTTGAGAACATAGCATTTGTCTTTTAAAGCTTAAAGCATAAGAATAGCAATATCATGGAATTGTTCTGTCTTCAACAATTGTCTCAAATCCCTGCAGGTTTCTGATCGCCAGACTTACCTGGTGATTTCTCTGGTTCTCTGCCTCATTCTGGGCTTGGTGCTTTTTGTGCAGCGGTGCAGGAGCCCATCTCAGTTCTGTGAAGATTACCTCTCAAAAATTCCCAAAAGCAATCACTACCCTAGTCCCAAAAGGTAATGTATTTCTATTTGAAACTTAATTACTCTTTCAGCTTTCTCTTTTATATTTCCTAAGTCTGCTGGTACTGGCACATCTGCTTTGATTCTGAGTTTTCTTTCTGCACACTGAGAATTAATAGCAAAGAGCTATCGATCCATAACTCTCTCCTAGGAGCATTTTGGGGCTACTATTCTTAACAGATATGCCTTGATAACTTGTTACAAACACAGTACTGTATCTGCCAGGCTTTTTTGGGCACCTCAGCAAATAGTTGTCTTTCTGCCAAGAATGCTTCTTAATGAGAAATGTGTATGATGAAGTCCCGAGAAAAATGTGTTAAAAAAGCTTTCTGGAATTTCCTAGGTGTTTTTCCTCCTATGATGATATGAATTTGAAAAGAAGAACTTCCCTTCCACTGGTCAGATCACAGTCTTTCCAGCTAGCTGGTAAAGAAGGTATTATACATATCGTACATCTGGTCTCTGGTGTTGCTCTAAGTGCTGCCCAATATGTGTGTAGTTCATGTATGTGCTCTGTAAGATGAGGTGTTTTGTGAACAAGTTACCAGATACTCACAGAACTGTGCTGAATTGTGCTAAAACCTTAAATGCAGTTTTTGCCATCAGTTATATTCTGCTCTGCAAATGTTTTTTTGGGGTTAGGAGCAGTCGGTGCAGGCACTCAGGTCTGCAAAGCTGCGAAGCTTGCAGAACGTAGCTTTTTTTTTTTCCTCTTGTAAATGCCGGACGTGGGAAGTCTGAGTGTCCTGCTTTCCTGAAGTCCTGATAGCCTATGTTTGAAACTTGGCGGGTATTTAGGACTCAAATTTAGCAACTTCAGTAAGAAAATTCAGACTATTTATCTTGGCTTGGGTATGAGGAATGATCTGGTCTTTTCAGTAGTCATGGTAGACTTGGGACAACCGATTTTGATTTCTTAGGCCACGAGTGTCATGAAAAACCAAGCGTTGCAGATCATAGTAACTACCAAGAATGCTGCTGACACAGCTCTTCTGGTTGCAGCAAACTTGCTTCATAGGTTTTTGTACTGTGAATAAAACTGCATTAAAACTTGAGTTGGGAATGTGATGCAGTGAACACTAAGGCCTAGACTATTTTTTTTCAAAACTACACTTTTCCCAAATTCTCCCCTGCTGATCTCATGTCAGTCTGAACATCTGCCTCATTGGTAGCTGTACATTTGTGCTGTCAGGGGCAGGCTACACATTAAACACTGTTACACTGGTAGCAGTTTATTTTCCTAGACTTCAACTTTTGCTGACTCCTGCTCCTTTTCCCCAAAGGATGTTCTCTGTACCTTTCCCATGGCCATATCTATCAGAAAGCTGAGTATTTTAAGTGTGTGTCACTGACAGCTGCCATGACAGCACAGGGCAGTTTCTCTGTGTGCTGACTTTACTTTCAGTGTTTGTGTTGTGCCCCCCTTAACTTACAAAGGGAGAGAGGAGAAAAGTGCCTGATAAGTGGAATATTTTGTCATGCTGCTGTTCAGTTGGGATTGTGCTTCTCTAGAGCTGGCAGTGTCAGGATTGCTGAGTGTGTGTTCCCTCTGTTACAGTGGATCCAGAGGATCTGTACATTGTGGAACCCCTGAAGTTTTCCCCAGAGAAGAAGGTACCGTGCTGTGGGGAGGGAGCTGGTGGGGCTGAGGTGTTTCTGCTGGCAGGTGGTGCACGTCTCAGCTGCTCTCCCTGCTGCTTCCTAGGCTTGGCTTGGATGCTCTGCTTGACTTCCAGAACTTCACTGTTTCTTTTTTCACTTGTGGTTTCAGAAAAAGCGTTGCAAGTACAAAAGTGAAAAACCAGAGACTCTTAAGCCGACAACAGAGCCTCTGCACCCAATAGCCAACGGGGAGATCAAAGGAAGGAAGCCCTTCACGAACCAGAGGGACTTCTCTAACATTGGGGAGGTTTATCACTCTTCCTATAAGGGCCCTCCCTCCGAAGGAAGCTCCGAAACATCGTCGCAGTCTGAGGAGTCCTATTTTTGTGGCATTTCAGCATGTACGAGTCTGTGCAATGGGCAGACCCAAAAGACAAAAACTGAGAAGAGGGCCATAAAACGAAGACGGTCGAAAGTTTCAGACCAAGGGAAGCTCATAAAAACTCTAATACAGACTAAGTCGGGGTCAATGCCAAGTCTGCATGACATAATCAAAGGAAACAAAGATATAACAGTGGGAACACTCGGTGTCACGACAGTTTCTGGACACATCTAAACCTAGCTCAACTTCTCAAACAGGAGAGTGTTTGTTCGTTTGAGAACAGTCTGTGGTATTCCGTGGGAGGATAGTGGGAGACGAAGAGCTCAACTCATTGGAGAGTATTCAGAAATTTGGTTTCTGCCTTTTTAAATAGATGGGATTGTGTCAATCTTGGCTATAAGCTGCAGCTTTACAAGGCTGATAATTTCCTATGAGAACAGCTTGGGGGGAGGGAGGGCAGGGTTCATTTTATAAAGGTTTTTTTTCACAGTTCCTGGGGCAGAGATTTTTTGAAACCCAGTTTGTTGGGTGGAATAGGGATAAAAGCCTAATCCTCTTCCTTTAGCTTTGTTCCTATTTCTTGCACCTTCCCATATTTATGTGCCTTTTGTCTATTTATAATGCCACTGGAAGAGGGGAGATACAATTGTTTGTCATTTGATTTATTTTGTAATTTCTCTAGCTTTTTTTGAAGATGCAACACTACAGTGCTGTAAAGGGACATGTGTCGGCCTTCAGCTGGACTCAGTAATGTGGACTGGATACTGTAAAAATACCAATAGATGGACTTGCCTGACTAGATTCTTGTTTTGCAAGCTCTGTTGAGGAAAATCTCTCACCAGGGATGGCAACTGTGTTTACTTGCACCTTCAGTCACAATTGGAGCTTAGTCTGATGTGCGAAATCAGTGACGGTGGCTCTTCAGGATTTCCTGCACGCGACAGAATCTGAGGCTGAGGAGCGCGTTTGTCACGTGCATGGCCTGCTGCAGTTCTCTGGAGGAAGTGGATGAGGAATGCTCACTCTTGTTGTGCTGAGCTCGGGGAAAGCTCAGCTGAAGAATGTGAGGGTGCATTCTGGGAGCCTGCTCTGGGTGTGTTGAGTTTGCCAAGCCTGGGAGCCACAGCCATCAGGCTGGTTCACAGCAGGTGTTTCCATAACGTTTGCTTTTGTATTGGCTAACAAATGTGCAGTGTTGGTATGGTTGGTATTTCATACTCAAGTGTTTTTTATTTTGACTGTGACTGTATATTTGGATACTATAGGATGTGTGGTTGCTAAACTGTTGAGTGTGGTTCTGAGTGAGTGGAACAAAAGGTTATTCCTTTTGACAGGTGTTACAGGTTCACGTTGTACAAAATGAGTTAACTTATTGAGCACTTTTAGTGGTACCCTTTTTAACAGATCTAATGCCTTTCCTGGGTATTGTATGTAATGTGACTTATTTAAAGCCTTTGTTTTTTTGCTGCTTTCTTGTTAGTTTATAAATACTTTAAAGTGATGTACTTTCAGAGTTGATCTGCACAATTAGCCAGTCAGAGCACATGAACCAGACGTGTTGAACATGAATTCAGAAGGGTGTCAAACCTGGATGAAGAAAATTCATACCACCAGAGTGCAGCATCCAATGTTGTGGAGCAAGAGTATGTAACTACAGAGCTGTAGTGCCATTAGAAACTGTGAATTTCCAAATAAATCTGAACACTTTGTCTTTCATTTACTGGCATTTTTTTCTTTTGAAAATGAAACTTGTGGCTTACATTCTTTGAGAAGGACTAGTCTTTAAATTTCAGTCCAGGACTAGGACTTGGGATCCTGTGGGCTGTAGTAAGGAGTTCATAAACTTGTCAGCCCAGATGTGTTTTTCTATTTCAAAAAAGTAAAGTGTGGGGGAGTGGATTCTGAAGGCTGAGTGGTGTTTTGTCTGAAAGGTCAGGAACTGTGGCCCTGTGAAACTGCTGGAGAGGTTTCCAGCTGGCCAGTTCATACCTTGCCCTGGGGGCTCCCTGCATGTGGTGACTTCCTTGTGAGAAGGACTGCATGAAATGACCTCTTGGTACTCAGAGCTAAGGCTTGTGAAGGACACAAAAGGCCATGAAAGGAAAGTTAGAGAGTCTTTATCTCAAACCAGAGTTTTCAGCTTGAAGTTTGCCTCTTACTGGTCCCTGCCCCTCTAACTTATTTCTATCAAGCACAGCAGGACTGTGTGCAGCCAGATGCCAAATTCACAGGCTGGCCAGCATCTGCTTGTCAGAGGAGGCTTCCCCAGCACTGAGTTTTCACTTGAGTGTCTCGGGACTCTCTGCTTCATCATAGCAGTATAATTTAAAAATAAAATTGAATGTGGAATTTGCTGAGGGAGGAGAGTGTTGGGTGTTTTTTGTGGGTTTCTTTCATTTACTCATTCCTCTTGATGTGTTACTTGTAAGAAGCATGTGTACCTTTATTGCCCAGGCAACCACTGGGCTTTTCAGTAAGAATTACGTGAAGCTGGACATGACTCAATTCTTAAAACAGCCCATCTTTACTCTGGCTATGAACTAAAGATTCACAGATCTAGACTATGCTGATAGATGAGGCTGCATGTTGAATTCCCAAGCACATGTTCAGATTTCAAGTTAAGGATTTCAGATGTGAAACTGAATGCATTCTGAACTGGTTTTTTAATACCCTGCTCTCTTTTAAAAACTGGGCATGACGTAGGTCTAAGGAGTTTGATGCATTGTGTGGAAAAATACCAGTGTCCTGTAATGAATGTGTGGCAAGTGTGCCATGGGAATAACACATCTGAAGGAACCTACAAGGCCAATTACACTTCCGCAGACCTGCGAGTGTGTTCTGGCAAGAGACTGGGGACTGAACTACAGCTTCCACCTGCTGCTGGTGGAAGCTTTTAGTTATCTCTAACCACTTTTTAAAAAAGAAAAAGTTCTCTTACCATCAGGTTATTATTGCTTAATGTTTTCCTTTCATGTGGGCTCTTGAGTCATTTTTTACTTGCAGTTTTATTAATGTCATGCAATCTAGCTTTCAAATTTTGATTCTTTAGAAGCAAGTCTCTTAAACTGGTTATAGACTTTATGTAGGGATAATAGTTTCTAATGAAGACAGTTTATACATCTCAAATTTCTGGTGTGGATACTTAACATGGAGGGACAATCTTGTGATACTGAAAACTAAGGTTGGACAGCTGTTGGTGTAAAGAAGCCAATGTGCATGCTGGAGTGAGAATGGTGTCCTTCAGTCCAGGCAGGTCCTGAGCCCAAGGTCAAAAATATCTTAAGTAATGCAGATGTTTCCATGTGAGGAGGGATAGGTGCAAACACACACCTTGTGTGAGTTGCTGGCTGTGTTTGCCAAAGTAAGGTGTTTAGGTTGTATACTGTAAGCATCAGAGTGGAAATCCAGGCTTTTTAAAATACGCAAACTACCAGCTGTGTGGTGATGTAAGGCAAGAGCTCAAGTCTAAGGTGTTGTGTGGTTTCTGCTTTTGCCAAATTACGTCATGAGCTGGAACAGCTTAGCAGGTTTTGCTTAATTAGGTACAAACATGTTCCACTTCATTTGGAACAGTTAAAGTGTAGAGCCCTGACCACGAAGTGCTGTAGGCAGACCCTGTGTGGCTCATCTCCTGGAAACCCTGAGTGTCAAACAGCAGTGGGTGCTGCTGGAGCTGTTGCTGGGCTTTGTGACAGCTCTACAAGAATCTCTTCCAAGAGCTTATTCAGATAAAAGGTTAGGGTGGGAAAGGGTACTGAAACTCACCAGTCTTTCTCACTTATCCCTTCTCTAATTTAAGCAGAGTAATTTTGAAAGAAGCTTCCAAGGAGCCTTCTGCTGCCTTTGTGCTGTCTCATACTGGACACAGGGCCTGGGAGCTGCAACTGGCCCCGACTCTGCTGCTTTCCATTAGAGTCACCATTAACTCCCACAGCAGCAGGGCGGCTTTCGGAAGGCAGTGGAGAGGAAGTGAACTCTGCACCTGGTGGACCTAGAGATGGAAAAGAAACGTTTGCCACCTTGAGGCTTGTTTTTCTCCCTTGTTAGATGTAGTTGGAGCATCTGGCTCTGGGGCCCTCTGTGAGCTCACAGCAAACAAGAATCTCTGTCTGCTATTTCTCTTTTCCCAGAAAAATAACTGGAAGCAGCTACTGAAGTAGCTGAAGAAGTGTGAGTTACAATGACACAGTTACAGTTTTTGTCTTGAAGGGGCTGAGAATGGCTGCTCCCAAGAAGAAATAAAGTTGTCAAGTACCAACTAGGCTCCCCTGGCTGGTGTTTTCCAGGGCCAAGGCTGGCTTTGTGCTGAGAGACTGGGGCAGGGCATGGACCCTGCAGAAGGGCCTCTGAATGTTCTGTCCTCCCTTCAACTGTTACTTGGGGAGGACAGGAACTCAACACCTGCACATCGTCTTGGTCTTCCTCACAACTTGTGAGTGGCCACAGCACCTTGTTCCGTTTTGTCCCCTGACTAAGCTGTTGTATAGTAAGAAATGACCTGCTTCTCTTTTTCTCAGAATAGATCCCATTACCTCATAACCACTATACCTCATTTCCCTGCGCTTACTACAGGCACAAAAGAAATGAAAGCAGCACAGTAATATTTTAATTATCTTCTTTTTCTCTTCTGCTTTGGTTCCTTGGATTCTCTCACCTCAGAACAGAGCCCTCTTTTGCTGAATTCAGGGCTGCTGCCTGCTTTTTGGGGTCATGGTGAAGGAGAGGACAACAGAGCACTTTGCTCACTGGAAGAGGGACATATTAAGCACTGTAATGCTAGGTCAGGGCTGTTAACATTGGACTTTAAAACCTGTTCTTGAGTGTGTATATCTGAATGTTCCTGCCATGGCACCAAAACATGGCTTTGCATGTGCTGCAAGTGCTCCTAGCAAGGAGAGCAGTTCAGGAAGTGAAAAGCATCACCCTGGTTTCTCAAATAAAACTGTTAAAAAACATGCAATAAAGAAAACAACATGAACGTGCAGAGGCTTGGTGAGTTCTGGTGCCTTCCACACCCCTCTCAGGCTTCAGCAGATGAAGGTCCTCTCCCTTTGGAGGCAGCTTTCACAAGCCTCCATACCACTGTTCAGTCAAAAATCTCTTTCAAACTCCTTCAGATTTGGCTCACACTTAGTGGCTCCTTGGGAAGCTTTTTATTCTGTGAGATTTAAGAGCTCCCTGCTGCTGGAAAGAATCGCTCTCTTTGCAGGTTTTCCAGACGCCGTCCATCCCTCCCTGCTAATCTGCTCTTGAACAGACAGATTTGAACCTATTTTCTGTCCAACAGTTACTTGCAACTTCTTCCAGAGCCTCTCTGAAGTTGAACAAAGACTTGTGAAGCAAGTTCCAGGAGTGTCTGTAGCTGCCTAGTGCTGTATGTGAGCTCTCTTGGGAGCTCGTGGGCTGGAAGCTCATGTCCACCTGAGGAGCCTCTCAGTTGCAGACTTGTTTTCTTTCTAGTACATTGTCTTCTACCCAAAGAGCTCGATCTGCAGTCTGTTTCTTGCCTTGTTTTCTTCTGATGCAGTTCTCTGTCCTCGTGATTTTGAATCCTGTGTTTTTGAATGAGACTGATTCTCAACTTTCTCAGTTGCTCTTGGGTGTAATTTCTGCAGCCCTGTTGGCTTTCAAGAGTTGCTTTTTAGCATTTCCACTAGTCATTAGTGTAATAGGAAAGATTTGTTAATTGCTTCCAGAGAGACTCAGTCCAAAACACAGTGAGAGCCTCTCCTACACAGAGGTTCACACTTCAGTTTTTGTTTGAAGTTTCAGGTTTTATTTTCTGTCAAGTATTAGATGTGGATCATTCAAGTCCTGCTTTCTTTGGGGTATTTCAGGGAGGTCATCCTTTTGTCCCTAAATCCTGCTGATACAAACTCTTAGCTGCTGGCTAATTCTCTGCCATCAACTGTAGCAAAATTGTGTCTTGTTAGTAAGAGCTCCCACCTCCCCCTCTGGGCGTGAATTGGGGATGGAGAGTGTTCTTCTGAGCAAATCCTCTTTTTCAGTCTGTGTAATGTTTTTTGTTGGTTTTGGCAAAGGGGAACAATTCTCTGATAAGGGCTATGGAAGGTGTTTCCATTGGAAAATATTCCTTCCTGTTCAAATGACATAATAAGGCTCCTGGAAACAGTGTACAGACTGGTTCAAGAGGAGGAAGCAAATCTGTCACCCCTTTTGTCCTTCTTATGCCCTGTTTTCCTGCCCAGTTGTCCTTGCCTCACATTTTAGGAGGGCTCAGCCTTGTCTAAATTTTGACTTTACGCCTTCTAGCAAAATTCATGTGACTAAAGTGTCTACCTACAGCAAATTGTCCTGCTGTTATTTCAGTAGTCCTGTTAATATCTTGTGTCATTTGAGCAGCAGGAAGCCAGCAGAACACAGAGCCTGCAGGCACCAGAACCTGCTTTTTTTTGGACCAGAGGATCTCCAGAGGTCCCCTCCAACCCCAGCCATCCTGTGACTCTGATCCTGATGTGCTATGCAGACACAGCCCTGCCTGACACCGTCTTCCAGTCAGTGTGTCATCTTGGTGGTATCAGCAGAGGGAGAGGTCCCTGAAAGCATGTTGTGCACTAAGCATCTTCTGATGGTAAAATAGCCCCAGTCTTTGGTTTGCCACAACACGTGGTATTAGCAAGCTCTTGATCAGGGCATCCAAAAGAGAAGGTGCAGCTGAAATTGCTTCAGTTGGTTTCCTTGTCTTTCCCTCTCATCCACCCATTAAAAAAGCATCTTCGTGATAATAGGAAGCAGTGGGTGAGAAGTAAGAACGCTTGTGACATTTAAGGGAAACTGCTACTCTGTCCTCAATCCCACCTCAGTAAGCTGTTAGCATTAAACACAGTGTCAGAAAATCTCGGGAGTGGATCCTCTCCAGGCAAAGCCATTGTGTGACTCTCTCTTGTAATGGCTGTGGGAGTTGATGGGGACCTGTCCTTGGGTGGCTGGGGAATGCTGTTCTGGGATACAGAAAGGATGACTGAGCCAGGGTAGGCATGACCGAGCTCGAACTTGTTAGAGTTGGATTTATGTTGCCTTTGTGTCTTATAAAACCAGAAGTGTGAGGAAGAGCCACTTGGGGTTGTTAAAACCTTTGCTGTGGATCACTGCTGAAGCAAAGGGCTGGTGAATATCTTCAAAAAGCCTTGGGGTGTCTGGTGGTGCAGGCGAGACTTTGTCAGCATGTCTGATTTATTGCTGTGGTTCCAGGCGAAGCTGAGCCCTTGCTTCAGAGAAACAAGTGTACATAGATTGTTCAAATGTGCTCTTTTCAGATCCCAGTTTTGATGTTCAAGATCAAAGCCTGCATATTGTGATTGCTTCCTTCAGCCACAGGAGACAACTCTCCAGTTTGCTCTTGTGTTAAGCATTTCCTTTTTTAACACTACCCCATACAAATACACACTTCAACACGAGACTGTAAAATGCAAGAAAAATTGTTTATAATCGCTTGTGTGCACCTGTAAATCTGTGGGGAAATCTCACTGTCACCACTTAGAAATCTGCAGTAAATGAGGAATGGAAACGGAGAACTGGAAATGTCCCTGTCTCTCTTCATTAGGATATTGTAATGAGCTCTTAAAAGCCCTTGCAGCATGGTCTGGATTCTGGGTTCTTCCTTGGAAGGCAGGAGGGCAGCCCCCTGAGCTGGCTCTGCCTGGGCTGCTCGTGCTAGGGCAGCTCTGCTCAGGCTGCAGCACTCACAGTGTCTTCCTCTTCTCACCGAGGTTTTTATAGCGGCAGGACAGCGTCTGTGCTCTGTGCCTCGGGCTCCGTGCCCTGCGGAGCTGCCGAGGAAAGGGTGGGAACAGGAACAACGGACGGGTAAGGAATGAAGCGATTCCCCAGCATCCCACTTGGGATTGCTTCCTTATCCTCCTGCCGAGGACAGGAGTCCTCAGCTCTATGTCTCCCTTGCGGTGCAGGATGCCGGAGAGTTTGCCGTTCCTTTTGCTCTGCTCGCGGTCCAGGACGGGCAGGGGGAAAGCTGCAGCCCGTATTCTTTGGGGCTGCCGTTCAGGGTATTGGATTGCTGAGCCCCGGGCGGCAGCGCAGCCCCCGCGTGTCCCGAGACGGGGCTGTGGGAGGAGCGGGGGGGTCGTGGCCCGCCAGCCCGGGCCGGAAGGCGGTTTGATGTTGATGCATGAGGCTTTTGGTGCTTGAGGCTTTCAGAGTCGCAGCATCCGAGTCCGCCGCTGCAGGGATGCAGCCGTACCAGGGCAAAGCTGGGGCTGCCCCCACGGCTCCGGCTGGACCAAGCCCGGCGGGTTTCGGATACCGCAGGGAAGAGCCCACCAGGCATGTCCAGCCCATCCCGCTCCCGGCCATGCAGCGGAACTTGAACTACGTGTACCCCCAGATCTTTTGGGTGGACGGCTGTGCTGATGCAGGTGCTTCCTGCCCCCCGGCACCCGCCGTGGCTCCTTTCCCACCACCGGTACCCGACCGAAGGAAAAAGCCACGGAACAACCGGGAAAGGAGGAGCGTCGGTTTCCTCGTGATGTTCTTGCTGATCCTGGTGGCCTTCACTGGAGTGGGGCTGTGCACATTTAAAATTTTTCGCCTGGAGAAGGAACTGGATGAAGTCAGAGAGGTGAGGTCTGCCTGGCTGGTCACAGATCCCTGGGGAAACAGGGAAGAAGAAACACTTGGAATCGTGTCTGAGATGCTCAGGTGGTGCAGAGCTCCCCAAGGGGCAGGATGGTGGCACTTCAGTGTCTGCTGTGACAGAGGAAGGGGGGTCCCTGTTCCCGTGAGGGACGGCTCGGTTGGTGACCGATTTATCTGGATTTCTTTGTGTTCCTGAGTGCTGCCAGGTCTCTCCCTGTGTATTTCTTAGCACTTTGCAGCTCCCCGTGGGCACCTAGAATTAGCCACTGTCAAAGACAGTCCTTGCTCTCAGTCTAAGCCAGTGTCCCTCTTCTCTTTTGACAGTCTGCCAGCGCTGAGCCCATCCCTCTAGCTTTGGAGAAACTCACAGGTGAGTCTCTGCCTGGAGGAGGAATCCAGTGAAATTGAAACTTTCCACAAGAACCTGCCAATTTTTCTAGATTTCATTTAGGAAAAAAACATAGTTTCAGTTTGAGTGGAACAGTTTAAAAGTTGTGTTTTGAACTTCCAAACTATTGCTTTTCTTTTGCATTCCACGTTGATGTAGAAGTGAGGATATCCTTTTCAAAAATGGCCAAGTCAGAAAGAAATCTTCAGCTCTCTTGACAGTTTTTTCTAGATCTGAAAAGTTTTATTTTTTTTTCCTCCCTGGAGGATTTTAGTTATTAGAAAAGTTAATTTATTTTCAAATTTGTTCAGATACTGAATTAAAACAAATTTGAAATAGCAAAATTCTTGGGAAAGGGCAGTCCTGGTTCTCATCAACTCCTGTATCAATAAATTTTCCCCTTTAGGGGAAGGGGAGCTGTCATTTGAACTGGATGCTCAGTGCTCTGATCACAGGCTTCTTTAGCAGAAGCTGAACATAAATAATAACCCTGAATTTCTTGAGGGGGCTGGATAAGTAAATAGAAACAGGGAAGTAGTGTAAAGGAGAAGGGGGAGCGGAGAGGAAAATTTAATTGGCTTGAGAAAAGAAAAGGCTGCTTCTAAAATTAGAGAACATGAAGTAGATGTTGAAGAAAAGTGAAGGATGGAGTGGGATGGGATCCAGATACTGAGTCACTGGAACTGGCCCATCTCTCCAAAGGGAACTCAGCCCTCCAGGGAAGGCAGACTTTCCCAGCTGTGCTCTGCCTTCTTGAGGACAAGGTCTGCCTGGCCAGTGGGATGGTTTGCAGGATCTCAGGTGTCAGCTTTGTGGCTGGCTCCCCCACTGCTCTCTGGGCTGACTTTTCCATGGAGCACGTGGCTAATGTCTTCCCTATCTTTGTGCAGGGCAGAAGGAGCAGTCCCTGCGAAAGGAAGCGAGGAAGGCAGCCCATTTAACAGGTACGTGCTGAGGGAGCAGCAGGATGCAGGAGCAGGAAATGGGCAGGTGTGATGGGATGAGGGGGTGGCATGGCTGTAGTTGTGCGGAGCCCACCTCACACAGGCTGTCCTGTTTTCCTTGGGTAACACATCTGCTCTGACAGTGGAAAGTTGCTCCAAAGATAAAACCCTCCCCCTCATTTATGCTTCTCAGTGAGGCCTGGTTTTGGCTTGGTTTTGGGGTGGGCAGGGCAGGAGCTGTCACTGGGGGCTGGCGTTGGTGAGGTGTGAGGTCGGGGAGGACTTTCCATGCTGCAGATGAGGTTTGGAGAACGGTTGCCTTGTTGTGACGTGGGATGTGACCTGAGGAAAAAACACACAATGGGATGTACTTACCACCTTTTTTTTGTCTTGTTTCGGCTTCCAGGGAACCCAGCCCAGCGGGACCTCCCTCTGGAGTGGGAGCCCATCTCTGGCCATGCCTACACCAGTGGCGTCCAGTACCGCAACCGGGGGCTGGTCATCAACGAGCCCGGGCTGTACTTCGTGTACTCCAATGTCCTCTTCCGCGGCAGCGCCTGTGACAGTCAGGTCCTGTCCCACGTCGTGTACAAGAGAAACCCAAACTCTCCAGGCAGCCTTGTGCTCATGGAGGACAAAGGCATCAACTACTGCACGGGGCAGAAGATGTGGGCCCGGAACAGCTACCTGGGGGCTCTCTTCAAGCTCAGGAAGATGGACAGTTTGCATGTCAACGTCTCCAAAATCGCTCTGGTTAATTTTGAGGAATCCAAGACTTTCTTTGGCTTGTTTAAGCTTTGAAATGGAGTGTGGCTGGCAGCCCCTTCACGCACACACACAGATGTGTGAGGGGTGAGTGCTGCCTGGGCACAGTGGCACCACAAAACTTCTGGTTTCAGCAGAAGGGGATTAAAGCAACAGGTAAAGGCTTGAAAGTGGACACCTGAAAAGCACCAGGACTGTACTGCATCAGCCTGAAGAGTATTGCACATATTCTCCTTACAAAAACCCCTGACAAATCAAAACATAGCGTGCTGAAGACCCTGCTAGAACTCACTACTTGCTACCTGAGAAGATACTAGGACCTGCTGCTCCACGTGGTGTCACGGCCCTGGTGGGGACAGCTGGTGGATATTAAGGAGGTGCCTGAGTCATGCCATGACACCACAGCAGTGTGGGAATGAGTAGTGTGAACAACTGCTCCCCCCGAGCCATGGCTGGCCACCCTGCCCAGCACTGTGACTGCTGTACCACAGGCACTGCCTGCTAGCTGGGCTGGAACAGGTGGTGTGTTCATTTTGTGTTAAGTTATCGACCATTTCCATCCCAGAAAACGCTCCCCAACCCCTTTATTTAACTCATCCCAACATGCCAGAAGCAGCAGTGCTGTGAGGGGTGTCCCAGAAGTGAAAGTGTGACCACACCGTGGTGGTGGGGATGGTGGGGTGGCCACAGGCTCTGCTGATGTCATCTGAGCAACACAGCAGTGCAGGGCAGTGGGGCTTGAGGTGAAAGCAGCATCTCAAACCCTGCTCCTGCCCTTTCAGCACATGAGGTTCCTCCATGGAGGTCTGGTCTGCCACCCCTTTCATGATGCAGGTGGTGACACGCTGGCACCTGTCAATTGCATGACCTGACTTTGGTTGGGCCCCTAGTCATGAGATGTTCTCTCCTGAGCAAAACACAGATGGTAAATAAAGATATATTTTTCTAGTGAGAGGTACTGTCCTCTCCTCATTTGGTGCAACAGGCTTCTGCCATGGCCAAAGCACTGCAAGGCCTCTGTGATCAGGGGTTAGCACCTCATTCCTTCTCCAGCCGCGTGGCAGAAATCTGGGAGCCTCATCCCTCTTTGCTGCCTCCTTGGCAGTGCCCAGGGTCCTTTCCGTGAGGCTTTGGATCTGGGGACTGGGGAGGCATGGCGTGGGCAGCACAGACCAGGCAGCCCAAGCCCACTTTGGCCATCAGGAAGGGCCTGACCTCAAACCAGAGTTTTGAGCTGGAGTGGAGCCAGGAACTTGTGGCTGAGCAGAAGTGCTGCTGACCCCAAAGGCACTGTGTGTGCGATTTCTGGCCCCAGAAGCACTTCTCACAGAGTGCTCAGAAGGGCAAAGAAATGAAGTGGTGTAAAAAATCCCCCAAACCCTATTTGTTCATCCTGGTGTCAGGTCCATGGAGTTCTAAGCCTGGGGCTGTCACTCACGCTGCCACCAGGCAGGACACAAAGGCTGCAGCTGTGGTACATCATTACCTTTGCCTGTGCTCCTGCCTTGCAACTCTGCTATTGGTCTCGGTGAGTGTGGCTCTTCAGCAGCCTGAAGTATTTGTTTCCTTTTCCGTGGTGCTGCTCTCAGCTCGGTGCTTGTAGCCTGTGGTTTGTGCTGTTTGCTTCAGAGAAGTTTATTTCCTCGAATCTTCTCAGTGGTCTGGCTACTGCTGTGGCCAGTGTGGAGGGAAAACTGCACCCCTGTTCACGCAGCCATTGCTGGTATTTCCCCTGCACTTCTCAGGATGGAAAGTATCTCAAAAGGATGAAGTTTAGGGACTTTATGGCTTGACTGATCCTTTCTCACTGCCCTTGCCCCTGCACATATCAGAGGGGCAAACTGCGCAGTGCAGAGGTGGAGCTGCTGGACCCAGACCCTGCCAGGAAAGGCTGGAAATTGCTGTCCTCTTCTGATTGCTGTTTGTGCTGTGCTGCTCTCCTACTGATGAGACATCCAAGTGGGGAGTGGGAATCTGCATGTACATGTGCCTGCAAGCTTGCACCTGTCACTGTAGCCAAACTAGCTGAGCACATCATGTGCTTCCCTTCTCTACTGGGAAGCAGCCTGGAGAGAAGAAGGGCATTCTATGCCCATAGGGAACCTGCCCTGAGGTTACTCTGTCTGCTAGTATGGTGTTGGAAGGGCTGGAACGATCCCAAAGGCTTCTCCAGGTCAGCACACAGTAACTCATGCAGGCTGTGGCTGTAGTCAGCTCTGGGGCAGGATGAGCACTTGCACTCGCTGTGCATCAGGAAGGGACAAGATCTGTCCTTATCTGAAATGCCAAAGGCACCACAGACCTGCATGTTTCAGAGACAGTGGCACAGTGGGGTGGACAGTCTTGTTATAAATAGTGCTGGGTCTCCTGAGGTGGACAGAGCTGGCTTATCCCTGCCGGATCAAGCCGGGCTCTGAGGCTCGCTCCCGAGTCAGAGCGGCCGTGACCACACGCAGTCAGCGGCACAGCTGCCAGTGAGACACGGTTCTGCTCTGTGATCCCTTGCTCAAATATCCCTTAAACTGCCCAGAGCAAAGCCACTGCTCGTGGGCTCTGACTAAAGACTGGAAGTGAGGTCATGACAGGATTACAGTTTCAAGCTGCATGGAGTCAATTCACAGGCTGCTTGTGCTACACTGACTTTATTAAAGTCATCAGCTTATCTAGCTAATTAGCCATTCATTTAGTGAAATTTTTGCTAATATACTCAATGAGTATTAAATTCTGACATTAGGCTCTCTCAGGCTGAGAGAGTTGGGGTTATTCAGCCTGGAGAAGTTTCCAGGGAGACCTTAGAACCCCTTCCAGTGCCTCAAGGGGCTCCCACAGAGCTGGAGAGAGGTTTGTGACAAGAGCATGGAGTGACAGGACAAAGGGGAAATGGCTTTAAACTGAAAGAACGTAGGTTTAGATTGGACATTGGGAACAAATTCTTCCTTGTGAGGGTGGTGAGACTCTGACACAGGTTGCCCAGAGAGGCTGTCGATGCCCCATCCCTGGAAGTGTCCAAGGCCAGGTTGGACAGCACTTTGAGCAACCTGGTCTAGCAGAAGGGGTCCTTGCCATAAACAGGGGTTGGAGCTATCTTTAAGCTAAACCGTTCTGTGATTTTTAATAGCTCTTGGACTGTACTTAAAATTATTTAATAAAAACAAATTATTGAAATTTAATTTTAACTTACCAAGTATTCTGTTCCCTTACCACCAAGGGAAGGGTCTCTGCACTAGAAAGGATATTCCAGGTCCACCAGCAGGACTGACCACTGGGATGTTTGGGTTTTCTCTGTCCTGCAGGCCATGGTTGCAGTGGTCTGAGCTGACATCCTCTCTCCTGATGGAGCAGTCTGGGTCGAGTGTGGAGGTGCCTCAGGGTTTCAGCACTATTTAACAGGGCTCCAGAGACACCCCCTCTGCAAAGAACATGGCTGATAAGAAGTGATGAGCCCAGATCATCTCCTGGTAAGAGGTCTCTGGTCTGCTCCCACTGCCTAGGACACAGACAGCTCTTATGGGTAGCTGAACCCTTCCCAGAAGATGCCCATGTGTTTGGAGGTGCAGCTGGCCAAATCAGGGCTCTGCATGGCAAATATTTATTCTGCTTTGTGGCCAAGCACAGGGAGCTGCTTGGCAGAGATACGGCCCCTTTTGTGCTTGATGTGTATTAGATGCTGTATCCTATTTACCTGCCTTGGTGGAGGAAAAGGGAGACCAGGTGCCAGTGCCTTGCAAACCTTGTGCAGGCTCAGGATGTGCTGTAACCAAGGTGGCAAAAGGGGCTGCATCATAGACCGGACTGTATGGGCGGGGCCATTGCTGCTTCCACAGCAAAAGCGCAGTGGAAGCAAAGGGAATCCTGGTCAGGAGGGGAGGAATGTTCCCTGGACAGCTATGGCCAGCATCCCTCTCACCAGTACTGCATGCTGCATCCGTGCCTGACTCTTCCCCAGTCCATGGCCACTCGGGATGGGAGGAAGGTGGCTGGTGCACAGCAAAGGTAAAGCAAAAGCAGAAGGAGCAGTGGCTGATCCCCAGCTGATCCCTGGTGGGTGCTTCAGGGCGTCAGGGACAAGAAATGGAGCCACAGCACGGACTGACTCTTGGCAGGCTTCCTTGGATACACAGCTTGGCTGGGAAACCTCACAGCTCAGGCAGAGAGCCCTGGTGAGAGGTGTGAGATGTGACTGTTTCTGTAGCCTCCCGGGGAGGAGAGAGAGCGTGAGTAAGAACGGAAGAATTGATACGTCTGAAGCCGTTCAAATCCTGTAAGTGCAGGCAGCAACCTCCTATTTGATCTGACAAGTTTTATTGGTGCTTTGGCTGCTTTTTTGGAGGCTGATTATTGTTTTCCTTTTTTTCTTTTTTAAATCTCCTTTTACCTTTTTTTTTTTACCTGAAGCCAGCCTTGGGATCTCTGAGTCTCTGTTACAATCTCACAATCTCTTGTGTGGGGTCACTTCTTCCAGCTCGAGGAGCTGCACAGACTCTGGCAAATTTTACCAGGTTGGGAAGGAGCACTGTCTAGTGGTTAGAGACAGGAAAAAGGGAAGAGGGGTAGATTTAGATACTGCTATTATTCCCCTAGTGCTCTGACACATGGGTGTATTACATCACGGTTACAGAAGTGGAATTTTAGGTGTGACTAAGTGATTGAGGTTCAACGCAAAAGAGAGGATGAGATGAGTAAAGACAGAGGAGAAATTTTGCTGTGCGGTGAGGCAAGTTGCATGTGAATTTCTGGTTGATTTTAATTACTAAAAAAAAGGAAAAAGAAGAAGAAAAGCTTGATGACTTGTTGCTGATTCATCTCTTGGGGTAATGAGGAGAGCCAGGTGTTCTGCTCCCTGCACATGGCCTGTCCCAGGAGATGTGGAACTGCAGCCTGTGGTGCAAGAGCTGGCTGGCAGTGTCTGCAGGGGTATCTCTGCCAGGTAGGGCTGGGAAGAGATGCTGAGTCCCCAGCCTGTGGTGTGACCAGCAGTGCTGCTTTAGGATCCTACCCGTAGGCACTGGTCTGGCTGGCTGCCCCAGCCAAGCCCTGGGCAGCTGTGTGAACAGGCACACAGGCTTTCTGCTCTGGACACACACAGGTTTTATTGAAAATAAGCTGCTCAGTCCTCTGGGTAGCAAAGAGACTAAAAGCTCCAGGTGGAATATCAAACCCCAACATGCTTTCCTCTCCCTCAGCTGCCTCCCCATTCCTCAGCATGGTCTATGAGAGAATCAACTTCTCTCCCCTCTCACAAACCATCAAAGATATTTTACCTGTCTCCTGCTCTCTCTTTTTCCCCCATATTCCACAACCAGTTTCCTTCAACAACAATTGAAAAAGTCTCCCTGTTCAGATTCCTTTTGTTGTTGGGGATTCCTCTGGTTCCCCTTTTTCAGGTCATTCTTGGGGACTGAAAGCCAGCTGGTCACCTAATTCCCTGGGGCCTTCAGCTGGGAAACCTGCACTGGCAGGGGAGTAGCTGGCCTTTTGAGCCATCTGAATGACTATCAGAACTGGACTGCACGTTCTCCCCAGCTCTGTGCTGGGGACATGCATTTCTCCTGATGTTTCTCTCTCCTCACTAGTGTGAGGTTTATGTCAACACAGAGGCAAAATATGTCAAAGAAAAAGGCATCAGAGAGGAACATTCGTGTCTCCTAATAAGGTTTCTGCATGAAGAACAGGTATCCAAGATTTAACTTTCATTACAGTCCTGAAAGAGAAATCCAAACCATGGAAGATCAAAAATATACAAAGAGGATGCAATTTTATCAAATTCCCTGCTTGATATCAGCAGTGAAGGACTGGGAGGAATTCAGCACATTCAGTAGTTAAATCCCATTGCTGCACTTGGTTTGAGCGAGGGTGGGTTGGCTGACTGGGTTTTCCTTAAGCAGCAGAAGAGAAAGATAATTTTGCTTGAAATTCCCCACTCGCATCCTGTGGAGACCCTGCTTGCTGGGCTGGAGGAGGTGACAGATAAAGCTGTAGACGGAAAAAAGGGGATCGAAATTTCTTAATCCAGTTTGAACCATCCTGAGGTCCTGCCTCCCTGCCCTTGAAGAGTTTATTTTGTCACTATATTCATTTTATTCTGCACATGGGGGTGTTTAGTGGCAAGACAGGGTGAGATCCATCTGCCAGTCTCTGCATCCATGTGTCCAGAGCTCTCCAAGTCACAGATTAAACATGTTCCAGAGCTGGCAGGGTTGCAGTCCTACTGGAAAAGTGCCAGTGCTGTCCACAGGACCCCTGGAAGGAACAGAGCACCACCTGCACTGGTCCCTGCTGCCACCAGACTCTTTGCTGTGGGCTGGTGGTGGCCATAGGTGGCACTGGGAGCCTCTGCCTCCAAGTGCTGATTCCTCTCTCCTGCAGGACACTGCCTGAAAGTCCTCACCAGCCTTTCAGCCAAAATTCTTCCCCCCACTGCCATCCTTTATCTTCATGCAGACAAAAGTAAGGAAAAATCCAGCTCTGGTGCTTGAAGGAAGCTGGAGGATACACTGAGGGGACAAAGCAGGAGAACATGGGGACACGGTGGCAGACATCGAGGCTACCATGCTCAAGAGTGCTGTTGGGAACACTGGGGCTGAAGGCAGAATTGCCAGCAGCCATACAACCACTGAATTCTTTGAAAAAGCCCCAAACCTTAAAACTGGCACTTGGCAGCAGCGCTTTCGTTTCTCAGCGTTTCGGCTCCTTGCCTGTAAACCCCGGCTTCGTGGGGCACTGAAGAGAAGCGGCTGATTTCCCGCAGTGCCTGTGCTGGGGTCATGCCCAGCACCAGAAGCGTGTGTGGAAATGGTGACAGGGGTGAGTCTGTCCCCTCCCCCAGCCCGCTGCCAGGTCCAAGAAGCACACCGAGAGAGAGACAACGTTATACGAATAAAGGACGTAGAGAAAAGAAACTAATGGTTTCTGCCTTAAAAACCCTTGACTCTCCAGGAACATCACTTAGACAGCAAGTGTTGCTTCTTTGTACAGACTTCTTTGGAAAATTGACCTTTTGTTTGTGACCAAACTGCTCTCCTTTGTTTTCTTGCAACTGTTTTCTAGTGGTTTGTGGCCCTCTGTAAGTCTGGTACCACTGCTGAACACTGCTTTTGTTCTTAGGGTGTGAAAACCTCTTGCAGAACCATTGAAACACCTCCTAGCAGAATTCATCACGTAACTGGTTCGGAAATTCAGTCTTTCTTTTTTTTACCAGCTTTTTACTCATCTCATTCTTTACTTTGAATTTCCTCTGTGACAAAAAAAAAAAAAAAAAAAAAAGAGGAAAAAAATGCTACCCCTCCCCTGAAGACCTACTTTTAAAAATTGCTATTTCCTGTAGTCTCCAAGAGCACATTGAACACAAATGTGAACCTGAAGTATCTCTGTCATCTCTTGCTGAACGCGAAAGGGAGAAGTTGGGCAGTGAGGCTCCATGGTGACTTCCAGTAAACCCTCAGCCTTGCACGGAGCTGCTGGGTCGGCTGGGCAGTGTCTGTTGGAAATCCCTCCTTCCCCAGGCCACTGTCTGGTCTCCAGAGGCCCTGCCAGGGCTCCAAATAGGTTTCTGCCAGAGATGCAGATGGAAATGCTTCTTTTCCCTCTCAGCATCCCTGTGTGCTGAATGGGGCAAGCAGGGCTGAGCCTTGTGTGGTGTACTCAGAGTCTCACCGGGAGTGTGCTGTAGAAGAGACACCTGCCAGCTGGACACTTTCTGTGCTTGAAATTTCAGTGCTGGGTATTTGTGGTGGGCTGACCCCAATCAGCTCCCCCACGGCTACCCAGCCACTCTCACTCCCCATCCTGAACAGCACAGAGGTGAGAAAATAAGTTGGAAAGGCTCGTGGTTGGGATAAATGCAGGTAGAGCACTTGCCAGTTACCTTCACTGCCAAAACAGACCCAGCTGGGGGACAGTAATTTATTGCCAATTCAAAGAGGTTTGGATGGTGAGAAACAAAGACAAAGCAATGCCTTCCACACACCTCCAACCCATTTTCTTCCCCTTCGTGCCTTCATTCCAGTTCCTCTACCTCTCCCCTTGTGGCTGCACCCGGTTGATAAAACAACTCCTTGCCATTCCTCCCTCCTCATGCATTCCCCTGTCATGGTGTGGATCCCTTCATGCCCTGGGAAGGCATTAATGAGAAGGAAGGTGTCAGGGTGGGGCACACAGGAGGGGCTGGAAGTGGCTGTGGAGGAGAAGAGACAGGGCTGTGCTGGTGCAGTGGATGATGTGTGGCTGAGGTGTTAGAAACGGCCGGCAGTGGGAAACGGTCTTTGTGGGAAGTGACACTCATTATTCATTAATAAGTGTCTATACTTACAATGTCTGTCTATAGACCGGCATTTTCCCCCCTAAATGAAGCAAACCCACCCATAATACAACCTGCAGTCAGCCAGGGCAGGTAAAACTGTCAGCACTTTAGGCAGGACCCTTGAATTGTGTTGTATTTAAATTTGCCAGGAAATGGAATGTAATTGTTTTGCAATTGATATAATGCTTTTATTGCCTATGTTAGTGAGCTCCCCAATATCAAGCTTAAAGCCTGAAGGACTGGAGGACTTACATGGGGACTTCTGTTTGTCTTGTGGCTCTGGCTGGAGCCACCTGAGCTGCTGGAGATACATCGACCCAAGTCCTTATGTGTGTGTTGAGCAGAGGGTGGTGGTCTGAAGTCTGTCAAAAGTTAAATTTCTGTGCTAGTGGCTGGAAAGGAAAGCCTGAATAGAAACTAAGACATGCTTCTTTTTAGTAAGGAACAATTCAGGGCAAGGAGGGAGAACAAAACAGATACAAAAGGTTTCCTTTCAGTACCTGGTATTTTGGGGACACTGGTCTGAACTGACTCTCAGCGTGCCTTTTGTGAGTTACATTTTCAGCAGAAGGGGAGCAGGGCAAAGGTGTGGCCAAACACATTAACCCTGGAGGAAATGAGGAGGCTGAAACAAGGGGCTGGAGCCAGGGGCTTGAGGGGAGGCCCAGGATTTGCACGGCCATTGGCAGGGGTCTCCACGCTCCAGTGAAGACATAGGTCTGCCAACAGGTTCTTTGGTGGCACAAGGAAAGCTGCACGGGTCCCAGCTGCCTGGCACGTGCGCCACTACCACTCTTCTAACCCAGTGTCCCTGTGTCCTGCCTGTGCTCCTCGGCTCTGCCACGCAGTGCTGCCAGGAGGACTCGTGCCATCCCCCTCAGCTGCCGGGCAGCGTGGCACTGTGACACAGTGGGGTTCCAAAACAGCCTGGAGACTGCGGGGCCCAGGTGATTCATCAACATTTGCATTCTGCAGACGACTCTTCACTGGGGCGGGTGAGTCACAGCTGGTGGTGCTGAGGGCTGCTGGGGGACAAAGCCCACCCTTCCATGAAGGCTGGTGGAGTCTTCCCTGGCTCAGGTGCTCTGGCTCCACGGCCTGTGCTGAGCTGAGGACCTTTTGGAAGCTCCTTCCTCCACCCTGTTAAGCAAGGTGCCTGCCTGATCCTGCAGCACTGCCCGTTCCCTGTGACCAGGGATGGTGCTGAGGGTGTCCAGCACTGCCTCCTGGCACCCATGGGCTGGGCTCCCCTCCATGCTGCTGCAGGCCAGTGTAATCCCTGTTCTGCAGAGCTCCCATGTGTCCTGCAGGGCCATGGTGACCACCCTTGCTGCTCCCTGCTGGGTGGGAGGTGATGATCAGAGACTTCCATGACGCTTGGTGGTGGCAGGGGCAGGAACTACAGGGTGGGATGACACATGCCAGCACCCTGCTCTACTTGTTAGCCCTGCCTGGCAGAGGAGGCTGGACAGGGACTCTCCAGAGAGCCTTTCTCACCTTCTTATCCTATGGCTCAGTGCCAGGTCCCAGCTAGAACTGTCCCTCCTCTGTGCAGTGTCTCTGCACTCAGGGTGATGCTTTCAGGCAGGGAAACTCCTCCAGCAGCCAGGGGGGAGGAGGAGATGTGCAGGAGGGGATGAACAGCTCCTCCCCGTTCCAGACATCTTTGGGGTGATGGGCTTGTTCCAGCCGTAGGTGCTCGTGGTGGGCTGTCCCCAGTGACACCTCTCTGCCACCAGTAGCAGTGGTGATAAACAGCTCGGGGCTTAATAGGTCAGCAGATACAAGCAGAAAATGTTTCTTCTTTATTTGGTGGAAAGGCAGCTACAGGAAACCAAGCCACCTTGGGCAGGAAGCAGAGGTTACTGAGGACAGGGACATGACAGCCAGCAGGGGCTTGTGTGCTTCTGGTGGTGGTGGTGGTGTTGATGCACTGCTGCTCCAAAGAACTGTCACAACATTAATTCCCTGATGGAGGAGCATCAAAGGGCTTTCTGAGAGGGAGCAGGGATGAGAGACAGTCTGCTCTGCTGTGCATCCTGCACCTCCCAGTCATGGCTGGATGAGCACTGTCAGGAAACAGCTATGCAGGAAAGAATCTGAAGTCATGGCAGCATATGAACTGCTGTGATAAAATATATGGAGGTCTTGAAGGCTGAGGAAAGGAGGTTTAAAGGGCACTATTTAAATGAACACCCTGCTTTACACATGCAAATCTGCAGACTTGTTGATATGTGACTTCGGGAGGCAGGTACCAGATGTAACCGTATCCAAGTGGGTTCTGGCAAAATCATACCAGACTGCTATGAGAATGTTAAGTGGGAAGCTGAATTCAGAGTAACCTTAAAAGTAAAATCCCCAGGAAACTCAAAAGTAGATTAAGATCCAAATAAGTATCTGCTGAGTTCAAAGAAGTTGGAGGTGGCTGTTGCCAGTACTGTGTTACTGGGACTATTCACCAGATAGGCCCAGTAATGTTACTTCCAGCTGTATGCAGGGAGAGCTTTAGACAAACAAGGTAATATTAAACTACTTAGGCACTGGAGCTCTGCCAGTTCTTTTGAAGATTTGTCACATAGATCTCTTGGGACCAGTGTGGGTTGAGTGTGATATGACGTGTATCAAATTGAAAGTTTTAGCTTGGCTCATCAGCAAAGTGCTCAGTTTTGATGTGAAAGCAAATGGCCTGAGCACGCAGAAGAGAAATCCTTCAATACCTGGATGGTTTTCAACTTTCCATTGCTCTTCCTCTGCTGTTGACAACCCATTTAACTGAGATGTCCTTGCCAAGAGATGGGTCACTGCTCTCTTCATGGCTCAGCATGCAAAAAATTGTCCCAAAAAAGGTCAGGGATTTGTAACAAAACTGTCACAGGCTTGGAAAGGACTATATTATTTAGGGAAGCAGGAAAAGTGGGAAGAAGTGAGAGGAGTTTATTGTATTTGCATGGCAAGGTTTTGGTAGCAGGGGGGCTACAGGGGTGGCTTCTGTGAGAAGAAGCCAGAAACTTCCTCTATGTCTGACAGAGCCAATCCCAGCCAGCTCCAAGATGGACCTGCCACTGGCCAAAGCTGAGCCCATCAGTGACAGTGGCAGCGCCTCTGGGATGATGTGTTTAAGAGGGGGAGAAAACCTGGACACTGGCAGCTGGAGAAGAGAGGAATGAGGTTATGTGAGAAACACCAAGCTTGGGGAGGAAGGGAGGGGAGGAGGTGCTCCAGGTGCTGGAGCAGAGTGCAGACCATGATGAGGCAGCTGTGGCCCTGCAGCTCACGGAGGGAGCAGAGATCCACCTGCAGCTCGTGAAGGAGCAGGTGGATACCCCAAGGAGGCTGTGACCCTGCAGGAAGTCTGCTCTGGAGCAGGCCTGTGGAGAGAGGAGCTCATGCTGGAACTGGTTTGCTGGCAGGATTTGTGACCCTGGGGGAGCATTCTGTTCCTGGAAGGCTACACCTTGTGGAAGGGAGCAATGCTGGAGCAGCTTGTGAAGAACTGCAGCCCGTGGGAAGGACTCATGTTAGAAAAATTGGTGGAGGACTGTCTCCCATGGGAGGGACCTCACGCTGGAGCAGGGGAAGAGTATGAGGAGCCCAGCCCATGAGGAGGAAGAAACAGCAGAGATAATGTGTGATTCAATTGACCACAACCCCCATTCCCTTTGCCTTTTGCAGTTTAGTGTTGTAGTGTATATGGAATTGCCAAGAAGAAGTTAAATTCTAACTCACAATTACCATTCTTGGGAAAAAACAGAGAAAGCTTTTACCCTTACTAGAGAAAGGCACGAGATCCACTGGTGAAAAACAGCCCAGTCTGGGTGAAAAATGAAACACTTGGTGATTAATTAGCCTGAGGAATTCTGATTCGTGCATTCTCCATACCTGTGTGGAGAACAAAGTGCAGCAAAGGTTAATTGCCCTAATTGGGCAAATTACTTATGTGGGGTAAGGTAACTGGGAGCCAGTTCAATTGTGCTTTTCTGAGTGGAGGTAAGGCTGTGTGCTCTTCTGCCTTTCTGCTTTAAACTCAGCAACTTAATGTTCCTGTCTGGGCCTAGGGCAGTGTACGGGCTTGAGTCTGTGTGTGTGTCTGAAGGTGGCCTGGCTTTGTGCTAATTCATCTCTGGTTGCTGATACAGTGCTTCAAATGGAGGCTTGGAGTCCTAATAATGCACCAAATATCTGCTTCTGGGTAGTGCCAGAGGGTGGGCAGAAGCTGTGGGGACCTTTTGTGTGACCCAGCAGCTGGTGCAGTGCTGCGTGGATATCACGTTCTCAGTGTAACTGCTTGGAACCACATCGCCAGAGGTTCTTTGGGACAGCTGGTGATACAGAGGCTGGACAAACTCCAAAGGAAGAAGAATCCCAGTCAACAAGGAATGCTTTGTTTCCCTCCTCTGTTGCTGATACCTGGACTGCAGAGGGATTGGTGCACTTTGGCTCAAAAAATCTGCAGTCCTGTCTAGGCTGCCCAGCTGCAAAAACAGTGACCTTGGCTACTGTGCAGCTCCATATTGCCTATTTGCAGGCCTCGGGAAGACAAGATTTTCAGGACTGTGGTCACAAAAGATATTTTGGTCGTAAACCAAAACACGAACCTTAAATCTTGCATGACAGCGAGCAAGACTTGGCTCACCAGCAGTCACCCAGGGATCAAACAGTGTTTACAAGAAAGGAAGCCACCTAAAAAATCACCCTTGATGATTTTACCTGATGAGAGAGCTGTGCTCCCTCTCTGCACCCCCGAGCACGGTCGCTCCCCCAAGCTGCTGCCTGACACGTACGGGCCAGAGGGACTAAAAGGCACGTGTGAGGCTGCACCTCAGTGGGAGCATTCCCAGCTCTCCTGCCGTAAATCCCCTGGGAACAGGGAGCCTTCCCAGCTCTCCTGACACAAATCCACTCGGAACAGGCTGAGATACGCCAGACTGGAGAGGAGCCAGTGTGGGAGCTGGATGGAGCTGGCTGCAGACACTGCTGTGGGAGGTAAGGGCAAGAGGGGCTCTGGCTGTATGGAGGGGCTCCTGCTCCAGCATGGGGTTAGGTGCTGTGCCTGGTGTGTTTTGGGTCCAGCAGTGGTCTTGGGGGACATCTCTACACAACTTGTCTCAAACTCCCTCAGCACTGATCAGAGGCGGTGTAGTACAAGTGCTTCCCCTGTGAAAGCTGATCTGGGGAGATAAGGTATGAAGGAGGCATTTCCATTAGACATAAAAGAAAGTAACCTCTTTTCCACCACCACCACCACATTCGTTCCATGCCCCGGTGGAGGAAGATGAGAGGAGGCAGGAGGGTTGAGTGGGTAGAGCTGAAGCCCAGTGCTGACCCAGGGTCTAGCAGCAGCCCAGAACTGCTCCGTACCTGGGTATCCTGCATGGGAAATGGAGCAGAAGCAGGCTTCAGAAGGAATGGGTGTCCACTGGGGCTCCAGAGTTAGCTGTCAGCATAAATGGGTCTTTTAACTCACCCTGTGCCCCATCTTGCCCTGCTGTGCCTCAGCTGTGTGTGCTTCTATCCTTCCTCTCTCTGTAGTGGGGCTGGAAAAGGGCAGAGAAATTCTGTGTGTCTATTGATTGATTAGCTGTGGGGGATGGAAATGCAAAGCCCTCCCCTTCACTTACTTTGATTTTTTTTTTTTTAATTATTGTGTTGTCCCTTTGGTTTCTTTGAATGTCAGAGGCTGAGCATCTTCTCGACAGGGACCTCAAAGCTGTGCCCAGAGTGAGGCTCTCCTGCCCCAGTGCCTGTGTTAAATGTGCTTTCCCAGGGTTGTTGAGTCTGGCTAGCGGGAGTCCTCTTCCCATAAGTCCCTGGGAAGGTTTTTGAAAGGTTTTGAGTGAGGAAGGTTCACTCCTTGCAGTACTGTCTCCATCCTGTAATGCCTCACGCTGTCATCTGTGCTGAGGTGGTGTCTGCCACTTCTGAGATGTGGTATTTTGTTATTTTTCATGTATGAAATGAACTTACTTAAAACAAGTGGGAGAAATGCCATTTCTCTTTTCAAAGGTCTGTTGTCCTTCTTTAAAACTCCCTGCCTGGGCAAAAGCATTGCAACTGCCCGGGCTTACTCATTTGGTCTTTTGCCAGGGGATGCATGTTTGTCACCAAGTGTGGGGAACAACATCATGCTTATTTCCAAGATAACAGAAGACTGGTCATTTAAATACTTGTTTAAAAACTACATTAGTGGCTTACTTTCCCATGTTGGCTGGTAAAGGGAGTTATTTTTTGGGTTTTCTAAAAATCTGTTGCAAAATCATCCCCAACGGTATAAAATCTTTGTTCTAGCTGGAGTTCAGTTGTTTGAACAGCAAGATTCTTGTCTTGCTTTTTCCTCTGAGGTTTTGCATCATGTTTCTGATTTTTTTTTTTTTACTCTGTCAATTTGTAATTCTGTGAACATTGCTCCTGGTGAAAATGCTGCTGGTGCCAAGGGTGTGGGGGAATGAATGTTGCCTCCAGCAAGCCGGCAGCTCATCTGGGTGTCATTGCTTGCTGTGCCCAAAGTGGCACCTGGTGTAAGAAACCTGCCCGATTTGTGCTGCCCTGGGCTGAGGGCTGCGAAGAGGGAGGGTGAATTCTCTAGAGGAACATAGAGAAGGGGGGATCCCTGGATGGCAGACAAGCAGAGAGAAAGGGAAACGCTGGTGGCTGGGCAGCAAGGCACTGGAGCAAACCAAAGGACCCCAAACTCTGTGACAAAGGCACTGTGTTTATCAGTCCTGGCACTGGGGCAGGGAGAGGTGCAAGCGCTTCTGCGTGCTGTGCAGATGCGATCAGTGTCATAGATACCCAGTTAAGTAGGAAAAACACCATCCTGCTGGTGATTCTGCCTCTCCGTAATCACTTGCATCTGCATTGTTTTTACCCTGCCCACGTGTTTTACATTTCGGCTGCTCCAGCGAGCGCGTTGAAAAACCACCCTCCCACAGCTCAGTGACTCACGCTGTCCCCCCTCCAGGAAACCAAGAGCTCATCTCGCTGTAGCTGATAACAGCAGCTCCTCCTCAGCTTGACAGATGCTCCGACACGTCCCAAATGCTGCTCGAAGCAGCTCCAGGGGCATCCCCACCTCCTCAAATTCAAATGTGCTCAGGAGATCAAAGAGCCGAGCTCGTCCTGCGCAGCCCGCGGCTGGGTTACCTTTGCACGGAGCCGGCGGGGATTCCTCGCGGGGGTGGCTTTTCTCTTTCCTGCTTTGAGTTGGGCTGCCCTTTGAGGGCTTTCCTGTACTCCAACCCTTTCTCTGCGGGAGCTGCGTGTAACACGCTGTCACACACAGTCACGGTGTTTCTGTGCAGAACAAGGCGAGGATGCCTTGGGGGAAAGCCTGATGGGGATATCCAGGGGGGTGGGAGGAACAGGGCCTGCAGGAGCGGTGGGAAGGCTGTCTCTATTTTGGGATCATATTCGCTCTAAATAACTTCAGAAAACCGAGGCAGTTTGTGGGTTCAGAGTCTGGTGTGCTCACAGCTGCCAGGGCAGTTCTAATATGCCAGGGCTCTTGCTTTTTTCACGTGAGACTTTTACTTGTTTGGCAAAACAGTGGAAGTTCAGGATTTCTCTTGTCTCTCCTGGAGGCCTGGTGATGGTATCCAGCTGGTGATCCGTGGTGTTTGATTGTAAACTCTGAACAGGTGTGAACCCTCAGTCATTCCCATCTGCTCCCCCCACCCTGTGGAAATGACTCTGAAATAAGACTGAGTTTGCTGGCATCAGGTATGCTGGGGGCAGACAGGCTATCCTCATTTCAAAGTGGAGGTGTAGAAACACAAATGAAGGCTGAAACTGCCTGTTTGGGACTCCAGAGAATCTGTCAGGGCGGTGTGAATATTGCTTTTCAGCAGGATGTGTCAGTATTCAGTGTGTTCAAAGCTGCCTTGCTCTGTGTGAATTCCGTGCTGCATCTTCATCCCACCAGGGGATGAGTGCCAAAAGTCACAGCCATGGGGGTGTGGGACAAGGTTGAACATGTTGATGGCTGGGGCATGTCCTGCAGGGCTCTGCTTTCTCAGCTAACAGTTTCCGTGTGAAATGGGTATTTAAGGTGTGTATTGGGAGCCTTTCAAGTACCTCGTGCCACAGAGGGAAATACAAACACTTTAAAGCTGTCAGGGTCCAGGCTCACACTCTGGTTCTTGGAGAAAATCCCTGCAGGACACAGGGAGGAGCAGAGCTGAGATCCCTGCACTGGATCACTAAGTGATGCCTTCAGACCTGCCACGCTGGGGGGCTTGCTGAAATCTGCCATTATTGGGTTTCCTGTCACTCCCTGTTGCTTTTTACTGCGGGTTGGCAAGATCAGTGTTATCAGGATACTGACATCTGTTGTCTTTCTTCCTTGTGTGGAGGTATGCACAAATGTTTATTAGATGTGCATCATACAGACTGTGTGCTCCCTTCTCTTGCCATAAAGACTGAGCTGTTAAAAATGCCCAGAGCACTGGGTTGATTTGAAATAATTTGGTTTGTGGCATGGGCTCCCTAAAGGCTCCAGGAGAGCAGAGCAGGATGGGATTTGATGAATTCCCTTATTTAATTGGCAGCTCCTTGAGGTCATGAAGGTTTGTTCTGAGTGTGTGAAAGCACAACACGGGACACGCCTTGGCTTTGCTGTGAGAGTGCAGATAAATGGTGGCGCTGGTGCTGCAGCGTGGTGGCCCTGGTGGAGTTTGAGCACAGGCCACTAGATGTCTGTATCAACCAGGCTGTGACAAGCAGCGGTCCCAGCTGTGGGCTGCGAGTTTCTTGGCTTATCAAGAACGGAGATGAAGCCCGGATTCATAAATTTCAGCCTTGTGTGGAGAGCACAGAAGGGTGGCAGTGAAGGAGGCAGGTCCTGCAGCACGGAGGGGATGGTGCATGGCCTGGAGGTGGCTTAAAGGAGCCTGAGGCCTGGCTAATGCCCACCTTGCAGCGCTCTGGTGGGATGTGCCATTGTGGTCAGAACTCACAGCAAGGAGCCCCCATACCGCAGTGAAATCTGTCCCTTGCCAAGGAACCTTGCTTTGTTTAATGGAAAAAGAGACTTTTGCTCTTTGCCTGCAGTGAATCCTTCCAGCTGCAGGCCTGACACCACCGCCACGGCACAGCTCAGTCTCTGCTGTGAGGGTTTGGTGCAGCTGTGCTTTCACAGGGAACAAGGTGCTTTCCCAGCTTGCAGCATCCCTGAGGTGCGCGTTAAGGTATGCGTGGAAACTTTCAGGTACTCTGATCCACAGAAGGAAATGCAAAGCTCCAGGTTCAGATGGTTCTCTCCACAGCAGCCCAGCAGCTCTGTGTCTCTGAGCACAGCCACTGCTCCGAGCAAGGGCTTGCAGCTCCCTTTGGAAAGAGAGGTCAGGGTGGGGAGAAGGAGCCCTACTCCCCACTCCCTCAGCACTGGCAGCACAACGTGTGTCTCTGCTCCCCAGGTCCTCCGGCATGGGTTGCAGAGAGCTGCGTTTCCCTGCCAAAGCAGCTTGCTCTGCTTTGCTCCTGCAAGGGAGGGTGATGCCAGTACCAGAGGGGAGCTGCCCTCCTGCCTGCGGGGAGGTAGAGGAAGGGGCTCTCCCAGTGCTTGTCGTCTCGCACAATTCCTCTAAATCCACTAGAGGGCAGGGAAGCTCTGTGAAAGAGCAGGGTGCCTTCTAAGCCTGCTGGAGAACGCTTAGCTATCCCTGCGGTGAGAGATCCTGCACCTGAGGCAGGATCCTGCTGGCTGCTTCCTGACGGAGTCCTGGGGAAAGCTGGTTTTGCTGCAGCCTGGACTAGGGCAGGAGAAATCCCATCTTCTCCCTCTCTGCTCCGCTGACACCTCCCTTCATCCACCTAGAGCCTTCCTACTCTGCTGCGCCCTGCTCCACCCCTTGTTCCTGCTCCACCAGCCCAGGCTGGAGCACTCTGCTCGGGATGCTCAGCCTTGCTGTAGAGATCAGGGAGGCTGCTTCGAGGAGGATCAAGCAGCCTCTGTGCATGGAAAATCTGGTGGTTTATGCCTCTGGCCCGTGGGAACTCGGAGAGCTCAGTGGCTGAGCTCAAAGTGTGAGTCCCTGAGCTGCAAAATGCAGGACAGTGCAAGGTGGAAAATACTTCAGTGTGGAGTGGCGGAGTAGCATGTCCCCCTCGTGCTGGCTGTGTGGAGTTGTAGGAGAGGGCACTGCGCAAAGGGACTGTGCCCCCTGACTGGGGATCATGGCCCCAGTGCGAGGGGCACCTGTGGCTGGGGGGAGCTGGCCTGTGATCCCCCTTCAGCCGCAGGGCTGGGCGAGGTGCAGCTATGGGAAGATAGCTACTAAATGTGCTCCTTGTGCCACACCAAACATGTGCATGAAGTCCCTGAGTGGAGGGATTGGTCAGGGTGTGGCTGGAGGCTGTCTCTGTCTGGGAGCAGGACATGGTCGGAGCTGTGGGTGTCTCCCTGGTTTCCAGGAATGCAGCCGTGTTCTCTGGAGATGCTTGCTAGGCCCCTGCTCCCTGTAGCAGCTGGCAGAGGCCAGGGTAAAGCAGCCAGAGGCAGAGTGGACTGTGGCTGGAGAATGAGCCGGAGGAAGCTCGGGAATTGCATGGGGGCATCGGAGCCATAGCGGGGGGGGGACATGAGGAAAGGGAGTAATGGGACAAAGCTCTGGCTCTGTCTCCTGCTCTTACCTGTAAAAGAACGTTTGTCTGGCTTTTCTTGAAGGAAGCTTGGGCTTTCAGGAAGATCCTGCTTACAGATGTCTGTGCCCTATTAGGGTATTGCTCAATGGTGTTTGTCAGGGCCAGTGTTTGTAAAGTATGGAGCAGACCATGTGTCTCTTGGGGATTCTCTCTTCTTGTTTTTTTGTTTAATTCCAGTTAGCAAGGCATTCTCCCAAAAGTTTGGACAGATAGCTTCCAAATGAATTGTTTGAATCAGGGTATCGGACATCGGACAGCCTCTGATGTACTCTTCGAGGAAACCAAATAATCCACGCTTCAGGGAAGATAGCACTGCTTGCTCCTGTGCACCTTTCACTGTTGCACCTAATTTTGGATCCAGAAAATACATTTTCCAGCTGGTGTGGGAAAGTATAAAGGGAATGGACTGTATTTCTTTCCTAGGAAATAAATTCTGAACACTTGCCTTTCTGACACAGCTGGGAGCAGAGTGTGGAGGCAGAGCTAAGGTTCACCTGGTCTGAGCCAGACTGGGACTTTGCATCCTGTGCCCACAGCATGGATACGTGTATCCTCTGGCAGCCTGGTCACACAGGTGTTTTCTATCTTCAGAGCTCTACAGCTTAATGTATTTGGCTGTATAATAGTCAGGCTTTTAAATCTGTAAGCCCTGGATTTACTCCCAAGCCAAACACATGTATTGTTAACACTGTGCTTTCTGGAAGTACTAGACTGTGGTGTACCCCTATTCATATCCCTGTCTGCCTTTCCATGTGGCTTCCCCTTCCCCCATCTCTAGTCCAAAGCACTCCCTCAGGTTCTCCCTATTGGCTCTGTTATCCTAACTCCGCCCTTGCACATATCATCGCAAGGAACACACACAGCAACAAATGGCGCCCAATGTGAAGCCTCTGAAAAGAGGTGCCCTAGAGAGCGTCCCTGCAGCCGCTGCTGCAGGAGAAGTCGCCTTTCGAAAGCCCCAGCTGGTAGCCTCCCAAGGAAAGTCGCGCTTTCAATGGAGGTCAGCTGGATGGTGGCGGACCACCCCGTGTGCTTTTCTTTGACTCTCCGTGCTGGTAAGCCCTTGACGGGAGCCTACTGGAAAGCCCCGGAATGGGAGCCTGTGGATAGGCATGGTAGGCCTGGTACGGGGGTTGTTTTTTCTTTTTATTTTAACCTTTTTGCCACGGTTCGGGTGGAGGTTCGGGGGTGGGTTCTTGTTGAGGTGAAGGGGGTCGCGCCTTATGTGAAGCCTCGGCAAGAAAAAAAAAACCCACCTCTAAAAAGAGAAGATACAAATATAGTGCCCCCTTTTTGGGAGACCTTTTTCTTTAACATCAGCCACGTGTGGGGTGTTCCTGTGCGCAGGGAATAAAAGGAATTAACCTTTGTTTTGTTTCACTTAGTTATCTGGACGCTAGTAACCACCTCCATCGCCTCTTTCCCTTTCCCAGTTTTGTTTCTTTGTTACCCCGACCACATGGCAGCAGCCATTTCGTGGAATTGCAACCCCTGCCTCTTCCCCTTCCCTGTCTCCCTTGTCCCCCTTATCCTCAGGAGAGATCAGAAGTGCAGAGGTTTGCAGTCCCTCTGCCCATTCTGAATCTCCCCTGTCCCGGCACCGAGCTGGGACTGATCACCCCGGTTCGGGAGCTCCCCTCACCCACCTCCCGACCCCCCCAATACCTCGCTAGGTGTATCAACACCTAGTTTCAGCAAAGATGGCAGCGGCACATGGCCCCGCCATAGTGCTTCTCCTTCTCCTTCGTATTTCCTGTGCCCGGCACAACCCCTCCCTCGCATCGCTTGGTGTAACCGCGGCGGCCCCTCCCCGTCCCTCGGGAACCCCTGCATTCCCTCTGCACGCGGTGGGAGGAAGGGGTTGGGGAAGTGGCCGCGCAGGGCCGGGGCCGTGTGGAACTGGGAACAGCGGCGGCGTGTGGGGCGGGAGGCCCGACCCCAGCGCCGGCTGCGCGGGGCTGGGCCGCCTGCTTCCCACACAGCACCTGCCGGAGCCAGGAGTGGCAGCAACAGCAGCGAGAGGGGAAGCCCGACCCCAGCTTTGGACGCGCGGGGCTGGGCCGGCCCCGGGACAACGCAAGACCTGCCCCGGGGGGACCAGTGCAGAGCCGTGCCTCCGCACAACACGGGCATGGAGACACGGCCCTGCCGCCCCCCTCTCTCCAGTCCACCACACTCTGAGACCAGAAGTACAGCGAACAACTACCAGAAACATGCCATCTTCACAACCCCAGCAAAGAACCTACAAAGCAGCTGCGGTGTGAGAACTCAGCCAACCTCCAATGTCAACACCAACCAGCAACCTCATCATTTTAAATTGTTGTACCATTTTTCTGTTGTTTACTGTAAGGGGTCCTTAGAGGAAAACCCTTCCCTTTTTAATTTAATAAGAAATGGGGAGATGTGGTGTACCCCTATTCATATCCCTGTCTGCCTTTCCATGTGGCTTCCCCTTCCCCCATCTCTAGTCCAAACCACTCCCTCAGGTTCTCCCTATTGGCTCTGTTATCCTAACTCCGCCCTTGTACCGCCCCCCTGTTCCCCAAGATAGGGACTCCCCCATTACATGCTTGCTCTCTTTGCCTTGGGGTTCAGCCAGCCACCAGCTTCTCTGTCTCTGGGCTCTAGCCACGTGCCAGCCCTCTGACTATGGGGGCTAACACGTGTGCAGGTCCTAGGCCTTGGGGAGTTAGCATGGAATAAAGACCTGCTGCTGTCTCCACGCAAGAGAGCCTTCTCGCCTCCTTTGCCGCCACCGCGTTGTTGCTGCTGCGTGCCTTACCATCGCAAGGAACACACACAGCAACACTAGACTACCTTCTGTATCCAAAACTAAGAGCCAGAAAAATAGTGCCTTTTGCTGCAGTCTCCTAAATGGCAGGAATAGACTGCAGCTGGATGCAGAATAACTGTGTGAGCAGGAGATGGGAGAAGTTGCCTCTTGGAGGAGTGGAAGCCTCCAGCCAGTGCTTGAGGCAGCCTTTGGAAATGCAGGAAGCGAGGCTTGCTCAGCTCTGGGTGTCTGTGCAGGATGTTGCTGGCAGAGTGTCACACCAGCACTGAGATTCTGCAACAGAGCTGCTTTCTCTGGGAGCTGCTACTCTGAGGCCTCCTTAGAGCAGCAAAGGTAGAGAAATACTTTGGTTTTGTGGATGCTCTGGGACAGGATGCCTCTTTCACCGCTGGAATTGGTGGGTGCCCCAATAGGCTGTTTGATGGGCATTCTGTGATTTGCTTCTTGCTGAGCAGAGGTGTTGCATAATACCAGGTGTGTTCAGAAGCCTTCAGTCCTTTTGCGAGGTGCCCTCTCCTTCTTCCAATTTGCTTCTATGCTTTTGAACTTTCTTCTTGTAGAAACCTCTTTGTCCAGCACCTTAGCCTCTGTTTTGCTTCCCATGACTTGGCTGAGTGAACTTCCGGCTTGTGAAGGAGACCTAGCCAGAAGGAGCAGAGAGAACACAGAGAGGAAACAGGGGCAGCTAAGAGCACAACAGAGCCAAGGAGGGCAAATAAGTGTACTCTGTGGCTGGTCAGAGATGTATTTTCTGCCTCAGCTGAGGAGGTTTTTCAGTAACTACTGAATGAGCAAGCTGGTGCCATGGTGATTTGGTACAGGTTTGACAGCAGCAGGGTCTGGGGTTGCAATCCTTGATCGATGTTTGCAGTCACTACTTGCAGCTGTGGGTTCTGCTTAGTTTCCAATTCATGACTAATTTCCCATCTTTGGAATGGGGGTCCCATCTCAACACCTGCCCCGTTTTGTTACATTTGTTCTATCATTTTGCCTGCTGCCTCCACGGCTGCGCAGTTGCCTCTGGCCTGTTTGTCCCCAACAAGCAAATCTTGGCAGGGTGCGCGCTGTAGCCAGGTGGGGCTTGTTCTTGTGCTCTGGCCTCACCACTGCTGTGGTGGCATTCTCATTGGAGATGCTGGGAGAGGACTGGAGGGAACCACCCAGGCTCATGGTGACTTGCTGTAAGCCCAGTCTCGCTCTGCCATGTGTGGATGAGGTGACGTCTGTTTGGAAATGTTGATGACAAGGGAAAATCCTTCTCAAAGGTTTAAGGTTCCCCGAGCTGGAGATGGGAGAATTTGAACTTGCCAGCTGACCTTGTGAGGCCTTCCCAACTAAGTTCACATTTTGCTGTATGACTGGGCCTGGGGTAGCACCCAGCCCTGACAAGGCTTGTTTTACAGCACGGTGAAAATGCAGGGTTAGAGCCAGCCATGAGTGTGAAAATCCAAACCATGCCAGTGAAATGAGTCAAAACCTTCAACACCCAGTGTCCTGTGCTGAGTGCCTCTGGCATTTCTGGAATGTGATGCTGAGCAAGTCTGGGTGGGCTCCCATCTGAAGGCAGCTACTGACACCTTTCTATGGGCAAGCTTGGAAATTTATTCTTCATCCTGTGATAGTCTTGCTCTAAGGGAGAACCAGCTGAAATTTCCCATGAACCAACCATTGTAGCCATTTCTTGGTCAGTCTGGTGGGCTCACTCTTGCTCTTCACAGAGTTTTTTCAGTGTCTAAAAATGCTTTCATTCCTCTGAGCATCCTTCAAGCAAGCTCAGAACTGTAGCTTCTCCCACCAGATGAGCTGGTTTTCTGGCTCTGATGTGGTTTGTGGTTACGTGTAACATTGCTCATGTGGCCCTCCTGTGCTTTTGATTTTCTGAATCACCAGTGAGTGCACTTTCACAGGCAGGTGTGGGCCTTGCTCAGATGATGTGTGTGAATACCCTAGAGAGACTCTGAGAGGCACAACTTCTTCCAGCCTGACCTGAGGGGTCCCTGTGCCTACAGGAGGGGTCGGTGTGTGGCCCCCAGGCCACTGTGGAGCCCAGCACTCCTGTGCAGCCCCAGGGACACCCCACCAGGTACAGCCCTTGCACTGAGCTGCTGTGGACTCCAGCCCTCCACTGTGGGAGCTCCCCAGGGTTAGATGGTAGCCAGTCTCATTCCTCACTTGCCAAATTACCATCTCTTCGTTGCCAAGTTGCTGCAAAGCTTGAATTTTGAAAGATTCAAAGAGTCCAAGTGTTGACCTGCCACAGTATGGGGGCTTTGAAGATGTATGCTCTACTGGTGCCCTTTCTGTGTGTCTTAAGTGAATTAAAGGCAGACACTGGTGTCCCAGCCTGCCAAACCACCCATAACACATCAGTGACAGAGGCCAGGCGATGCTGCCATTGGAACATGGTGTGAACATCAGTGCCTTTTCTACTAAAACATGGCAAAGCGAACAGGGGGAAGTAAACTTTGCAGGAGCTCTGGTTTCTCTAAACTGTAGGTCAGGCATGGCTGTGTCAGAGCCTGGGTCCAGTGGGTGCAGGTGCAGTTTGGAGCTACCACACTGTTGCTGGTCCAAACCCTGAGGTATCTCTCTCAGAAATGGTATGTCCTGTTACACTGGGCTGTACTGGAAGTGGACACCACAAGGAGCTGAGTTTGGTGCATCTGCAGAGAAGGACCATGAATCACACAGGCCTAGAAGTGGCCTCTCTCTTGACTTACCGGGATAATTATGAAAAACGTGTCACAGGGTGCACAACAGGGTCTTCCCAGCACACTCACACTAACTTGTAGTTTGTCTGACTGTCTCTTGTACTGCCTTAACTGCATCTTCACCCCTCTGCCCAAATGCTGCTGAGTTTCCAGCAGCAAGTTAGCAAAGCCAGCTGAACCACCAAGAGGAGCCTTCAGCAAGGCCTCATGCCATTAATCAGCAATGGAAGCTCCTCACTCCTCTGTTGAACAGTAGCCAGAGATACAGGATGTTGTTTTGGCAGTGGTAGTAGATGTGCAGGGTGTTTGAGTGGTAGTGGGAGGATGATAGGAAAGAGGGTGCCCTAGATGAGAAGGGGATTGCAGCTCTGCTCCAAAATAGCACCCAAGGAAACAAAAATTGGTCAGTGAGAGGCACAAACAGAAGGAATTTGTGCAGCTGGAGGTGAGAAATAGAAACTGGTGGTTGAAGTCACCCAGAATCAAGACTCAATCTGAGAAGAGATTTCTTATGAAAACAGTTATACAATTAAAGCCTTTTTTTAGAAAGGTGAATGTTTTACTTTGTAAAGATCCTGAGAGATTTCCCATAAAACTGTCACTTGGAGAGGAGGTAATGTCAGCATTAAAACCTGGCTTCTGATCCCACCCTGACAGACAAGAAACAAACCAGGGAATACTGGGAGCATCCTCTTGAACTGAAGGGTCACTTTAGCTCTTCCAGAAAGGAAGTGATGTCTTTCTATGGTATTTTCCTCCTGCCATTGAGTTCATAGTCCTCTTCTGCCTCCTTTAAAGAGGGGGGGAAAAAAGGCCATACGAAGCAAATTAGCCAAATCTTTGTAGCATACCCAGGAGCTGGACTCCCTCAGCTTGCCAAGGTTTTTCTGCAATGTTTTCTTATATTTTGGTTACGTCAAGCACTTGTGACACCCTTAGAAACAGAAATTTCTATGTTTGTGTTTGCCTTTTTGCTTTGTAGATAGGTGCCCTATGCTCCTATTGGCAGATTTGAGTTGGAAGTGCAGAGAGTTTGCATCCTCATGGATTTGGGGTTTGAGACTTCTGGCCCGAGCAATGTTCAGATCCATCACCCAGGGCCTGGCCATTTCCTTTTGTTGTGCAATAATGCATTTAGCTTCCAATATCAGAGGCTGGCAGCGCTCTGCAGCTGTCTGAGAAAGGTCACCGGAAGTCAGAGGAGTTTCACAAAAAACATAGATGAAAAGTTGACTCAGATTCACTGAAATGAACAAAACTCTTTCCTTTTTTCTTTTAGAATTATCTGTTTTTTGTGAAACTTGCTGGTTTTGCTGTGACCTTTATCTCTTACTCAGTCGCAAGAGGCTTTGTTTTGGCAGGCACAGGGGGAAGGACTTCAATACAGAGTTTGCACCCTGTGTTTGATGCTGAAGGATGGATTGAGATTTCCTGTGGCAATCCTGTCACCAATTAACAGCTTCTGCTGTAGCATGAACATGGGCTCTGGGGATCATTTCCAGAACCCTTCCCCTCATCCATGCAGGTGGTAGGGAGGCACCTCTTCGGTGATTTGTTGCCATCCTACCAGTTTTTCTTGCCTGTCACTGACAGATAAAGATCCTAGAAGTTAAGAGCTGTGACCTCTGTATGAGTGGCAGCATTTGGGGCTGTTTGTCAGCCTGGCCTGAATTTGAAGGATTTTCCTAGCCTGCAGCTGCAATGCCAGGCAAGACAGGCTGTTAGTTTGGCTCCTGCATGCTTTTCTCATTTCATTTTATCTTTTCTACATGTAACCAGCCAGTGATATCTGATGAGGTATCAAGAAGGCTCCAGTGCAGAACAGAGAGCACTAAGAGGTTCTGATGCTGTACATACTTTTGGGATCAGCTGATATTTGAGGTAAGAAGTCACAGTCTTAGGTGACTTTAGGATGCTATTAATAGCCTGTCAAGCATAACTGCTGTGGCAGCTGATGGCCCTATGTGGGCTGGTGGTTCCTGCAGACACCACTGAAACCAATGTTCTTGCCTTGCCACTGCCATCTCAAGAGAGGCTGGGGAGCTCAGTGAGGCCCCAGTGACACTGCACTGCAGAGAGGAAAACATTCCCTCCTTCTGCTTGCCCTTTGAAAAGTGCCATATGTACATGTGTCATAACTGACTGAGTTTGTAACAAAGGAAGAAGCTTTCTCAGGGTGGAGTGGGCTGGCCATCAGAGAAAAATGTCCCAGTGCTGCAGGATAGGCAGTGGCAGGGCCCTTGGTTCTGCCCAGACAGTGTGATTTTTAAGGAGAAGTGAATTTAACTGCTGGTTGCAGGGCAGGCTGTTCCCTGGTCAAAACGAGAGGCCTGCTGTGAGGGCTGGAGATAAGTGAGTTCCCCAGCTGCACCTCTCCCAGCCCAGGAGGGTTTTGCCCGTGGGACTTCATTTTTTTTGACTGCAGCAGTAACCCAGAGCTCTGAAACACTGCTAGGGCTCCAGGCCCAAGTGGTCTTTGTGTGCTGTAGCCATTCCCACCTCTCCAGGGAGACCCTTCCTTTGTCCCCTCCAGTGAGATGTGGGTAGGAGTTGCTGTGCCTCACCATAGCCATGTGGAACGAAGGGGGCTTGGCTAAGGCACGTGGGTTATTTCACCAGATCATCAACAGATGCAAAATCCCTCAAGGATGGTCCCAGCATCACTAGTTTGAGCATAACCTAATCAACCTGCATGGTGTGATTGGGTGGATTGAGTCTGAATGCATGTGAACTTCCATCTGTGTTTTGGGTAGCTTTGGAGCCAGATGGGAAGCTGGGAAGAGAAAACTGATCTTGATAAAAATGTGACTTTGGGAGCATCTGGCAACATTTTCAGAAGACTCTGAAGAAAGTGCAGCCTAAATTATGAAGTAAATCCGAAGAAGTCTCTTTAAAGCTATACCTTCTGTCTCAGTTACAAGAACAGGAGCTGTATCCTACATAATTTTGAAGGCTGATGAGGCCTGGGTCCTGGGTATCTGGAATGCTTATTCAGAGGTTTCCTTGGCTCCATGTCATGTCTTTCCCATCTACCAGAGCAGAGACGCCATTCTCAGGCATGTCCTTACTGTAGGAATACAAGACTGGCCCTCTCAGTGAGTTGACCAGCTCATTAGATAAGGTGAGGGGTTTTCCTTAAGACTCAACCTTATCTATTACTTTCATTAATTCCCCTGGATCAAAAACCTGGTGCTGGTTAAAATATGCTTTGGATAGAAGTTAGGAAACAGCTTCAGCATGGAAAAGAGCTAGAATATCATACCAGGAATGCTGAGACCAGAGTAGAAGAAAAGGGCTGAAACTCAGCAGTGACTAATAATGAAAAACTGCTCTTTAGCAGGAGCCTGATCAGTTAGAAAATACTGAGAAGGAGAAAAGTTGTCCGTGTACTGGCTGATCACAGGATGACTACGAGCCATCAATGTTATGTTCTTGTGAAAAAGGCAAATTTAGTGTGAGCATCCAGCAGGTGAGTTGTGACCAGCCCTAGTCTCCTGCTTGGTGCAGTTGTGAAGAATGATGATGGAAATGTCTGAGGTTCTGGGCATTTATTACACAAGACCATGTTGAAAATAAGCCTAGAGAAGACATCCGTGTACAGCTGGAGTGGTGTGTAGTCACAGCCACCTTTCTGTGAGCTGATGTTGTTACAGCCACGCTCCAGACAAAGTCTGTGTCCCTGTCACCCTAATTGCTCTTACATGAAGCAGACATCCCCTGATCTGCCCAGTACAGGCTTGCATCTCTAGACATGTGGGGTCAGGGCACTGTTCAGCCTTCCCTGTGGATATTAAGCTTGCAACACAAAGTACTTGTTTCAAAGCTGATGTCTAGCAGGCTGTCCCTTAGCAAACCCAGCATTTTAAAAATTTTTTTTAATCATCATCTTTCCTTGTGTTTTCTGTTTGTTCTGAGAATTGCTCCAAACTCCCTGGAAGTGGCTCATTCACACGCTGCTGCTTTCTGCTGAGTTTATTTCCCATGGGTGCCTTTTCCAGCCCCATGTGGTGCCACTGTGGCCACCCTCTGGAAACAGCACAGAGCTCGGATCAGAGCTAGGGGGTCCTGCTGAAGCAGGACTGATGTCCCCACCTTTCTGTTTGCTGATGGTGGTTTGGGCTGTAACAGGCAGCTGGAAAAGCTGGGAACTCTGGGCAGCTCTCCATGGCTCATTTCCTTGGTTTGCTTCCTACAGCAGTAGGCAAGACAGGGGAAGCTGCTGGGGCAGTCTGGGAGCACCTTATCTGTGCCCTTGATTTTAATAGAAGGGCAAAGCAGTGGCTGCCTAGCCATGGCTTCTCTTTGCGTTGAAGTGCTACCGTTGTTTGGAGGGGCTGGAAAATGCTGATCTGAGCAGGGCTGGAAGGAAGCGAGCTGGGTTTGTGATTTAGCAACAGAAGGTGCATTTTGCCCGGAGCTGTACAGGCATGTGTCAGTGACTCAGTGCTGGATGGGTCACACAGAAATGGCATTTAAACAGAAATTCTCATTTGGAGAAGTCTCTTTGTGGGCTTTGTTCTTTTCCCATCTGCATCCTCCTTTCTGAGATGTAACTTTGTTTAGTTCATTGGAGTTATTCTAAACCCCCTCAGTGTGAGTAAAATCAGGAGCAGCTCTTGTATTTTTAAATGCAGCTCTGTGTGTGTAGCAACTGTCAAATATCAAGCTTACTCCTAAAGCCACTGGTTTTAAAAGAACCACTGGAAAGTTTAGGATTTCAGTTTGACTAAGGCTGTTTTTCTTTTTATGGGAACACCATGAAGAGTCTCCTTTCTTGATACAGTTTTGAGCCAACAGGTCCAAGGATAACCCCTTTTAGGGAGCAGTCTGTTTGTTTAAGTTCCTGTGAAATTCAGACTCCAAGGTGAAATGGTTAATAGCATGTGTGCTTGTTTTTGTTTCAGGAGAATGTTTATGAGCCCAAGTACATGTTAGACCTTGTGTTTTCCTGATCCAGACAGTGAAATCATCCAGATTTGCTGGAGAGCCAGTCTTGGTAAACCAGCTGAGTTTGTTGTTAGTTTCCTGAAAATTGAGTGCAGGAAAGTCTTTGGGGCAGAAAAGGTTGATTTTTCTACAGTAAAGTCTAAACAGGTCAAGCTTTCTTTAGCAACAGAATTTGAATTGTTCAGGGTTTCGCTTGGCAAAGCAGAGGCTTTTTTTTCATAGTTGCCAGTCAAACAGTGACAAAGTACAGATAAATTGGCAATGTAGCATGATAAACGGTCACAGTATGAAACCAAGTCTCTGCTCAAACAGCACCGCTAATAAATTCCTTGTGGCTTGATATTAATAATGTGGTCTAGCTTATTACAGATAAAGAAATTGAACTGGGTGTGATTTTAATATTAAACCAAGAAACATACTGAAACTTAGACTTTATCAGAAGACAATTAAACCGTCATCTTTATTTACTGTAAGCCTTCTATATTTTCTTTTCTGGCAAAAAGAAAGACTGCTTAGACTATCAGCACTTGCTTATGTACATGTGTATTTATCTGGAAATAACTGCCTGTGATGCCTGGGGTGGCCACCTAAAAAACAGAGACTAGACAGGAATAAGGGAATAAAGGCAGGTATTTGTTTGAAGGGCCTTCAAAGGTACACCCTGGGCAGGCCAAAGGCGACACCCAAGATGGACCCCGAGTCACGAGTTCTTCACACTTTTATAAGTTGGGTTCATTTGCATATCAGGGTTAAATCTCCAATTAAAACCCCAGTTAATGATGTAACTACCCCAAGTTTGCCCTCCTCTTCAGAGGCCTTAGGTTACATATTTTGGGGTCTGGGTCAATCTAGGTGTCCTTGGAGACAAACCTAGAGTGCAAAGGAGCAAAACCTTTGCTTGGAGAGCAAACCTAGAGTGTTTTGTTATGTCTAACCAGCATGAGAGAACAGTAGCTAACAGGCCACAAGAAACTTCAGAGTTACACACTAGGCAGTACAGGATTTGAAAAATATAAAAGTTAAAACCTCAGGCATCACCAGCTTCAGCTGGGGAATTCTGATTCTGGAGGTATTTTGGGCCAGCAGTACTGAGGGTTTGGATAGATGAGCCTGACTAACTGCAAGGCTTTTTAGGGATGCCACCATAACCTCTCACAGCCATCTTAGCTTGACTCAGCACTGGGAGTCATTTTAACCTTTATCTTGTGCTGAGAGCTGTAGCCCTGAGCTCAGGTGCCTCTTTGTGTCTGCTCCTGGGAGAAGAGCAATTCCTTCACTGTTTCGTGGGAGCTGCTTGGGACCTCAGCAAATCCAACACATATCTGATACCCTCAGTGTCCTAGGAGACAGGGACAGTAAAGCTTACCTTCCTATGGACAGAAATGGGAGGGTGAATTTGGAGAAAAAATGTGATTGAAAAATGTCTGTAGGTTCTACCCCTGACATTCCATGCAAATCAATGCGCTGCTGCTGTGCAATGGGTTTTGTGTCATTTTTGTGCCTAAATTGACGACCCTTGTCCCTAAATTTGATGTAGGGAATCCACATGCTTATTCGGATTATTGGTTCCAGAGTGTGCACTGGTATTTGTTTTCCTCACGCAAGAACTGTGGGCAGTTTTAACGGATTTAATCTGTCTCTTGTGTTCTGGCTGCAGAGGGATAACTACTGACAGGGCCAGCTTGCTCAGCTCTTTGTGGTCCCGTTCGTGGCTTTGCTGGTGCCTCTTCTTCCAGTGTGGTTCAAAGCTTCTTGAGTCTGCCTCTGGAGCCCTGGCAACAGGATCCAGTGCTCCTTTGGTGGTGCTGAGAACAGAGCGCTGGAAGAAGGTGTCTGCTGCTGCCAGGAAGAAATTACTCAGGAGATGTCCTGGGCTGTAGCTGACCTGCATTTGTGGTGGGTAAGATACACAGACTGACATCCAAAGTCATGGTGGCAATATCAAACAGAAATTCTGGCTGTTGCACAAAGGAAAGAGGATCTGGCCACCCTCTGAGTGCATATTTGACTTCTTGCCCAAGTAATCAATGGCTTTTCAGTTAATTCCTGCCATTTATCTGTTTTGTTTGGTGACGTCATGAAGTGCATGTCAGTGGTAGGGAAAACTTAACTCTGGTTTCCCAGGCTGTGGGATATTTTGTGGGAAAGACTTGCTTCCTGATAGTTGTTCCTGACAGATGCACTACTTGCTTATGCACCCTCTGAGGGATGTGAGACCTGGCAGCTCTGCCTCCAGCTGGGGAGTAGCTCCACCTGCTATTTCAATATATCTATATTTTTAACTCTATGTTTATAAATTAAATTAAATATTCTGTCTATAGGGATATATCTTTACTTCCCTGTATTTATCTGTAAATGCCAAGAGGCTGCTCGTGTCCTTTGCAGACACAGACCCACGGCCCCATCATGCTGCTGGCAGAAGGGCAGGCTGGTCCTAGTGCCGCTCCAGTGAGAGGCTGTTTTATTGCTCTTCCTCCTCTCAAGCTGGGCTCAGGCACAGCCTGGACACATCCCAGCCACCTGCCTGGGTGGCTTTGGGGCAGATCCTCCATCCCGTACAGCACAGCTGTGGCTGCCTCCCACTGCTGCCCTGCTTCAGCTCCTCCCAAAAACTGTGGAGCAGAGAATGATGCTGGATCTGCAGGGACCGTTCTGGCTCTGCTCACAAGGTTTCCAGCACAGCCCAGAGTTTTCCAGTTGCTTCAGTTTTTGTGTGCGTATAACTCTTGGTTTTTCCGGATCACTCAGAGGCAATCTTCCTGTCCCAAGCCTGTGCTCTGTGTGGGCAGCACTTCCCCTCTGTGACTGGGGCAGTCACACAGCGGTGGTGGGGTGGTTCAGGATGCAGGCACCTCTGACTCTTAAGCAGTTGGATTTCGATGTCCTGTGTAGCAAGAACAAATACTTCCTGCAGAGATCTGTTCTGTGGCAGCCCAGAAGAAATGCTGGGGCTGCCACTGTGGTTGTGCTTGATTATGCTGCTCTTCCCCAAGGCCATTTGGGGCTACAAGTCAGGCAGAACTGAGCCAGAAGCAGTCTTGAAATATCAGAGTAAGTACAAGTGAAGCATTGATGGCTTGCCAAAACCAGCACACATCACCTTTAAATCAAAATCAGCTGATGAGCCAAATTGCTTTTAAAGCAGGAAACTCCCAACAGACTTATTGCCTTTGTTTAAATATGTATGCTTTAACTTCCTTCTGTAACACATTAAATCTTCCTCTGTACAGTTGCAATCCTTCTGGTTTCTTGATACCAAAAATAACTGTGATGATTATGTAGGCTTTCCTGACTAATTACTAGCTGATTTGGCAGGAAAGGGAATGCTTTTTTTTTTTTTTTTTAACAACTTGGATATTGCATTTCCTTCCCACGTGCAATTCCTTAGGGAAGAAGGTTGTCTAGTTGTTTTAATTTGCCAGTACTCTGCAGATAACTTCTACTGCAAAAGTGCTGTACTGAGGGTCTGGACTTGCCAGTTGTCCCCCATCCTAAACATACACACATGAACTTTGTTGTTTGCCTAGCCTGCTACCTTGTGCTCATCAATGATGGGGAAATACATGCCTGGACTCTGATGTGTCTGCACCTTGCTGGTTTTACCTGCTTGGATTTCTTCCCATGGCATCTCAATGCAGAAATACTTTCTGTGTGGGTGAGAAAAACCATGGGTCTTTCTGATTCCACTTTTCATTTGGAGTCCAAACAATTTGCAAAGACCTTGGGAGGATGGTGCTGGCATTGCCATGTGAAAAAGCAGATCCCACCAGGATTGTGAACTTTGATCCCTGGCTGCTGGTGATAAGGAACACCACATGCTGCCGCTTCCCCACCCCACCAGGCTGACCAAGCCACTACAATTCCGCTGCAGATTCACTCGGAGCACACAAGCGAGTCTGTCAGTCTTGTGATGATGGCTACAGTCAATACTTATCAATGTGGCTTAGCTGTGAGCAGGAAGCTTCACAAGTGAGCCAGGCATATCTGGTTTTCCAGGAACAGGGATCCCCAGTTGCACAGGAGCTGATCAAGGATGCTCACGATGGGCACCACAGCACAAGCAGGAGGGTGAACTCAGTGCCTAACATGCTGCTCCTTGACTTCCTTAACAGCAGAAGCTCATGAACACCAGCAGGGGAGTGACTGGAAAAATGCAGGATGCTGGAATGCCAGGAGGTTCTAGCTGGGGCAGGCTTAGACCTTGCTTCTCCTAGGGATATTGCAAAGACTATGGTATCCCTTCTATTTCCATTCTTGGAGGTGGGAGACTCTTTCCAGATGTGGCTCAAGAAGCTGTACCTGCTGTCAGACCACTGGAAAGGGAAGTTGAATCCTCTAATCAGGAATAGTTAGTTAGAAGCTGGTGGCCTGTATCTTGGCCCAGCTCTTTCCTGTCATGGTTTTTTGGGTGCTGGTGGAGTCCTTAGATTCCTGAGCATGGTTATTAAACTTTGCAGTTCTCATGGCTAATGTTTTGACATGGAGTAACCTTCAGAGTGTGATGCTTAAAATCCTGGGAATCTGGCTAGAAGGGCACAGGTGCCACACCCCAGGGAGCAGTGGAAAGCTTTTCCCAGCACATCCTTGCAGTTCAGGGGAAGGTGGAAATCTTCTAGAGTTAACTCTGGGCTATGGTTTGGATCGTAACTATTCATTATAGTTTCATTGTTCGTTTCTTCATTAGCTGTTGATAGTGTTTGCTTCTCTTTAGGGTGCCTGAAAATAGGAATGAAAAGGAATTTGGTAATAGTGAAGTTATGAAATAAGTTTGTGAGGATTTAGACTATTTAAAATTATTACCATCACTGCTATCTACTAACAAACATGTGGGTTTTTCCTAGCAAAGCACTTTCCTTGGAAATGAGTAACAAAACACAAAAACCCGCAAATATTTGCAAAACAAAGGCAGTTGCATCAGTCTGCCCTTTAACAGAGGGGGTGCCAGAGGATGTGACAAAATCCATGTGACTGGGTGAGAATAGGGCAAATGAAGTTTATTACCAATCACTGCAAAGCAATGAGTATGAGAAATAAGGGCTTGATATAGGCACATGTAAATTGACATTGCAATTAGTTCTTTCCTCTCTGGAACACTGTTGGAATCGGATGTCTTGCTGAAAACCTCACTGCAGCTCTCAGTGGGAGTAGAAAAGGCAAACAGGGAAAATTTAGAGCAAAGTGAAATATAAATCCATATTGCCCACATCTGCAATGCTGATGGCAGTTCCAGCCTGAGAAACTTCAGAGTAGAGCTGTAGGAAATGCAGAGATGGACAACTAGGGTGGTGAGCTTTCATGTGCAAGGTGACCACACAAAGCTTCTTTGCTTAGAAAGAGGCACTTCTGAGGAGAGGTACATTTATCCACAGAGAATTGAAATGTGCTACAAGCAATCATGAGTGAAACACAAGTGCAGAGGCACACGGTGAAATGATTCAGCTGCAGGTAAGCCAAAGGAAGTGGTATTTTCACAACACCCAATCCAAATGCAGTGGATTGCTACAGGATATTTTTGAGGCCAGAAATGTACCTGGTCATGGGGGTTAGTTACATTTGTGGAAAGTAGGTCTGTGCCTGACTTTAATTTCTCAGCTCAGGAAGTCAGCAGATTTTGCTTGCTGGGATGGATAAAGCAGGATCCCATACTGTGCACGTTTTATACTGTCTGAAAACCCCTTTGTAGAACTATCAGAAAGAGGCTGTTGGGTTGGACAGACCAGCTGTCCTGGATGAGGGCCACTCCGAGTGTGTTTGTGCAAACTGAGAGCGCTGTGCTGGTCAGTGACATTGTGTGGACAGCTTTGAAGGGATGTCTTGGTTTCTTGGGAGGTGTTTAATCACAATATAGTGGTACCTCCTTTCTTCTGCATGCACTTTGTACTGTGAGCAGGGAAACATTAGCAAAGGCTACACAAGCTCTACCTATGGTGCCTTAGGTTTTAACTTTTATATTTTTCAAATCCTGTATTGCCTAGTGTGTAACTGAAGTTTCTTGTAGCCTGCTAGCTGCTGTTCTCTTATGTCAGATAGACACAACAAAGCCTCTCCGAGCTCGTTATTCAAGGACACTCAGACTGTTCTAGGCCCAAAAGGTGTAAACTAGGGCCTCCAGAGAGGTGGAGAAATTGAAGAATTACATCATTAGCTAAAGTTTTAATTGGTGAATTTATGCTGATGTGCAAATGAACCAAACCTGTAAAAGTGTGAAGAACTCGTGACTCGCCGTCCATCTTGGGGTCCATTTTGGATGCAGCCTTTGGCTCCCCAGGGTGTACCTTTGAAGGCCTTTCAAATAAATACCTACCTTTATTCCCTTACTCCTGTCTAGTCTCTGTTTCTAGGTAGCCATTCAAGGCATCGCCTATAAACGTTAGTGAAAAATCAAGCCAACAGTCTTGCATGTGCTTTAAGTCTAAGGACTCCAGGGAAAGAGATGGTCTTCCAGCCTGCTCCCCATTCTCCTTCATGGCATCAAGCATGGAGCATGAACCCTGAGGTCCAGAAGCAGAGGATCTTGTAGGAGATTAACTGAGGAAAGCTGAGCATGTGTTCAGAATAAACCACAAGAACTTTATCAGCTGCTGTCTGCTAATAGGAATTACCTGCTAATCAGCCTGCAACTTTCTTAATGTTAATGTTTTGCAGAGATTTCTTTCTGAGAGGACTCCTTTTAATGCTCAGCTGTTTTCTGTTCGTTGCTGTCATGCTTGGATTGCATAGGATGTGTGTGGGTAGAATCAGAGGAAGAGGAAGGAAGGAAAAGCTTCACATAGTTTTTTGTGGTTTCACCCACAAGAGAAGCCAGATTTCCCCTGTTTGCATGATATCCTCTCTTTGGGATAATAGCTGCCCTTTTTGGGTGTGGTAGATGTTTCCTGGTCCTGTGAGCATTCTCCTCACACCTGTGCTGTGAATTTGCAGCTGCTCTCAGAAGGCAGATCCAGTGTTCTGGTAATTTTTCATATATTTATGACTTATGGAGTGTATGGTCATTCTCTTGTGTGAGGTTCCTAAGAAAGGGCTGAAGATGTCTCAGAAATCTGTGGTTAACCTGGGGATTTCTTTGCTTCAGTGTTGTAGAACACTAAGAAATGGATCTCGCATATGGATCCTGATATAATTTAAAGCACTTGGTGGTTCCTGCTGTTGGAGGCAGATGAGGTAAATGAGATTTCTCATCCCAGCTACCCTTTACTGCCTGATCCTGTGCACAGATATAAAGAAACACAGTGGTCATCAGTGAATATCTCTTTGTAAATCCCCTTTATCTCCCCTTCCTACCAGGGGCCTGTCCTGCAGGAAGCTGAGTGCTCTGCCTGAGAGATGGCTGAGACAACAGTGTAGGTCTCCAGTGCAGCAAAGCAGGTGTGCACAGAGAGATGCTTGGATTTGCCATTCCCAACTGGGGTTTTGCATGCCAAGCTGGGGTGCTTCAGTCAGTCCTGCACTTGTGTTTGATGTTTGACTCCACTGCCTGGTTTGAAGGTAGTTTCTGGGAGTTCTTGATGTCCAAGTGTCACTTGGACTACTGGAACCATAGTGAAACTGGGTGTGTTCTTCCAACCAACAAGCTGCTCACAAATTACAGGGTCTCTGGCTCTCACAGAGCTGGATGGAGCAGCACAGGGAGACAAGAAAGCTCCATGAGAGAAGAAAAGTTTTATTCCAAGCTGAAATCTCTAAATTGCAAGGGCTAGAAAGTACAGTTGTGAAGGAAAGCTGCTGAGGTTTTAGTTAAATGATCACACAGTGGGTGGAGGGTGATGTGTAGCCTCATACGCTCTTCAGAGCATTGTGAGACTTTGCTAACAGAAGATCTGTTGCCTCCTAAATCTATACAAGAGCCCTGAATGTGACTGATGGATGTGGCTTGCACAGATACACTTCTTGCCATACAAATAATTTTTGCAATGATATTGAAGAGGGCAGGATGAGGACTTGGCTTGTTCATCTTAACTGTCTACCAGAATCTGGGGAGCTGGGGTGTTGTTTCTGTCCTTTCCAGTTTCCCTACACTGGCTATTTGCAATATAAGAAAAAAGGCTTCTATTTTATCGTATTTGCTCTTCAGTTTGTTGCCTAACATTCCCACCTAAACAAGTATACCCACAGCTGTCAAGTTACAAGTAAGAAAGCTGGTGATAACAAAGTCTCTCTGGAAGGACATAGCAGTGTGCTGGCTCACTCCAGAGAGAATCTGACCTTTTATTAGTGGTTTTTTCATGTCTTGACCCTATACTTGGGTATTAGTCTTCCCCCCACACTTGTGTAAAAAACAGATGACTCAGATGCTTGTGTGATGACTTCTGCTTCCCACTTCCACTATAAAAATGCTATCAAATTGAGTTTGTAGGGGTGAATGAAGAAATCGAGCTGGGAAATCTTCATCCTTTATAGGTATGCAAGTGTTTATTTATGGGACTCGCATGCTGCCACCAGCTTAGCTTTTTGTGCAATCAGTGGCTGTTTTTTGGCATTGCTCTCACATACGAGATCATTTTCTGTGCAATTGTTCGGGACTGGAGTGTCCCTCATCCTGCTAAGTTTGGCTTTAGAGAAATATGATGAGTGTCACTCTTTTGCTCTGACTGTTGGGTAAACACATATTCAAGATGGCCTTTAGGAGTAGTATGTATAAAGATTTCTGGTCTAAAGTAGAAATACAAGTTGGCACAGTGTGTTTTGGGGAACAAATGGATGGCATTAGACCAGAGGAGGGGAAAAGTAAGATAACTTGAGAGAAACTGAGCAAGCCTGATTGTTCCTTTTTGCTCTGATGTGAATGAGGGACACATCCACTGGAGTCCACGAAATACTGGGAGAAGTATCTCAAGAATGAAAGAACTTAGAATTATTTGGCCTTGAAGCTCTTCTGAAGTAAACACAAGCCTAAGCCCTTATTGATGTGTGATCAGTGTGCTCCACCTACCTCAGGATCAATTTCCTGGTGCAACAACCACCTCTGAAATCACTTTCTCTAATGTGTTTATCTTGGAGAGAGGAGTAGTGTGGCTGAGATCAAGTTAAACCACAAGTTATTATCCTAGAGCTGCCAGCCAAAACTTCTGCCCTTCTGCCCATTTCACCTTGCGGCCTGATTCTTCTCCTCCTCTACCTTTACATCTTTGCAGTTTTATTTTCTATTTCAGAAGCATTGCCTCTTACTGACTGGAGGGAGGTGCTAACAGTTATTTCTCGTGAGTTTGTTCTTTTCATCAGTGTTGCCAAGCACAAATATTTACAAGAATCTATTGCTGCACGTGCAGTTGTTGTTCTTTGAGAGTAATTTCTGTCTTCATTTCTCCTTTTTCTACTGATGCTATCAGGCAGCCAGACATTGATCCTGTGACAGACTTAATTAACCTTGTGGCTTTCCATCCAGACTTCTCCTGGCCCTGAGGTTTGAAGCTTTGGAGTGCTGCGTTGCACCTAGACAAACATCCTTTGTATCCAGATGTGTGATCTGACTGCTGTGTGACACTGCCCTGTCGTCACTGTGCTTGCTCTGGTCCTTCTTTAGAGATCTGCTGTTGTTCATATTCCAGGGAAATTACGATTAACTGCAGAACAGCTGTGACAGCATCGAAAAATATCCTGTCATAGAACACCAATCGCATCTTATGTTTCTAGTCTTTTATTAAATGTGGGCATTGAAAAGAAGTTTTATCCTTAGTTCTGGTGCATCATCCTTCCACTGCTGAGGTGTGATGCCTGTTGGCACTTTTGGCACATTCCTCTGCTACCTGAATTTCTGGTGGAGCATTTCAGAACAGTCTGTGTAAGCAGAACTTTGGAACAGTAGGAACTATTTTATTTTCTTTTCATTCATACTTTTTCAATTTCGAAGAAGTTTTGTCACAGAAGGGCACAGTCCTTTTGCAAAGCAGGTGAGATGGCACAGCTCAAATAAAGGAGATGCTCTGGTCTCCTGGGCATGGATCACTTCTGTTGTTTTCCTCATCCAAGGTAAATTAATGCCTTCTTTAATAAATATATTAATGAGAACAGGCATTGGGTTGATAAACTGTGCTTCCCCATAGGATGGACCAGCTGGTGCCACCAGCTTGGCAGAGAATGCAGTCTGCCCCTGAACAGGGGTATGAATCACACTGCAGAAGCAGAACGTATTGCAGACGTTACAGTGGGAAAAAAAATCTCCCCTCTTCCCAAGGAAAATGTGAATGTTTAAAGGTACCCATTTTTGTCCTGTACTGAGAATAAACCATCTCAGAACGATTTGTGGAAGTGGGATATCAACAGTTACTTGAAAATTGCCTTGTTCTCCAGAAAAATGTCATTGTGTTGTTATCTCCCAGCTGGAGTCTTTTCTCATAATTTGCTTCAGTATGCTCCAGGGAATGTGGTGTGGGGGAATTTGCATTTAGGAGAAATTCCTGTAAAGACTCACGCCAGTGCTACTGAAGAGGAGGCTGTGGTGCAGTGTGGGAGCATTGGTCTGCTCATAAAAATGAACAAGTAAAACTCTTGGATGACAGCCCTGGTGTTTCATCCAGGCCTTTCGAGTTGATGTATCTGGGTGGAAAATTGACCTAGAATAAAAGCACTTCAAGTAACTGTTACTTTTCTGTTTTGGAAAACCCAACCAGAAGTGTGTCACTTGGGCTTTCTAGAAGTAAAAATTATGAGGCAAAAAAAAGGGGTACATGGTACGTCTACAAGCTCAAGGGACATAGTGATAAGTTGAAATAATTCTTCATTTTTTCAGGGACTCATAATTTAGATTCTGTTGTAAGCAGGAGCTTGTGGAGCTCCAGCTGATGGCAGATTCCTTTCCCTGCTCAATAATACCTGAGAACCATGTGCATTTCCTACTTCTGTGCCAATCCACTCTCTTGTACTGATGCAGTTGTAGATCTTGGCTTCCACTGAATAAATCAGCCACAGTATAAACTGGTGTCCATCAGCTGGGGCAGCTCAGACAAGCTGTGTTTTGTATTGTGAGATTTGTTGTTGAAGCATTCAGAATTCATGCCTTGTTTAATCTCATCCTGAACACCAGGTGTGTATCTTCTAGGAGACCATGGACTGAGCAACGTTGTGGTGGTAACAAGAAAGGAGGGACCCTTTGGGAAATAATTGTGTGTTCCCTTCCAAGGAGCACCAATGTCTTCAGTCCGTATCAAAGACATTGTCCCACCTCTCACGCACTTCATGACCATTTGTTGACTTGTATGGAGGAGCAGGAGAAGGAAATGGAGGGAAACATTCTTTCCCTGTGGTGTGACCTGGCTCTGTTTCCATGGTTGCATGAACTGTGCCTGAGAACGGGGTCAGTGATATGCTGCTGAGTAGTCTGCAGAGTGCAACAAGCAGGGTTTCTGGAGCCGGCAGCCGAGGACCACAGCTGGGACTGCGCCATGCCTTATGTGCCTGAGCTCGCTGTGGGTCTTGGAGACTGGAATTCCCTTGTGTGCTTCGTTCAGAGGGTGAGGGAGCCCTGGCAGGGCTAAAGCAAGGCCTCCTCCCCAGGGGGTGCTGCTACAGGCTGTGGGTGTGCAGAATTCATCTGGGCTATGAAATGCATGATGCTGAGATCAAAAATTCTGCTGGAGGAATTTGCCTGAGCTTCTGCAGCATAGCTCTGGATTTACTCAGCTGCGCAGGGCTTCCTGTCAATGCCTTTGTTTAAAAGACCTGCATGTGGACCTTGAAAACATGTGATGTTGTTGAGTGATGATACTGTGGGCTGTTGGGATACAGGCACTTGAAAATTAAGCTTCCCCTTTCTCCCTCTTAGAATACCTCAGCAGGAAGGTCAAGAGACATAACACTTATTGAAAGGAAGTGGAAAAGTTCCCTAGTGTCCTCTCAAACGGATGCTGGGTTCTTCCCAGTGATCCTGCTTCCCAGTGCTTACTCTTACAGCTTCCTGGGCAGGTAATGAGAGTGGGAAGGAGTGCAGGGGACAGGGGCAGCAAAGATGTCCTTGAAAGGTCAAAGCTGTAAGAGTGTTAATAGGAATAATTTTCTGCTCTAATAAATGGAATCAAGTCAGGAAAACAGTTTTTTTTTTCCCTTGAGTGTGATAGTCCAGCAGAATTGTACCTACTTTTCTGTAACTTTTGCTGCTGCTCATTGATTTCTCAACAAGCTTTTTGATCAGAATCTGTCTCTGAGCACCCTGGCTGAGTTCAGCATGCCAGAATCATTAAAGAATGTTTCTGTAGATGGGAGCCTTGGTTTTCTAGGTGGAGATGGTTTCATTGCACATGAGCTATTGCAGACTTATTTTTGATAAAGTTCCATTTGCCTTCACTGGCTTTCAACCAGCATGGTTTAACTTTTGTCATGAAGGATATGTTTTCTGCCTTTGGGATGATAAATAAAATCACTGAACAGTCTTTAGGCTCTGAAAACTACTCTGGGTGATGCTTACCTGGAGTGAAAGCATAGCTAACTAGACCCTAAAGGATATCAGTGGCCAATCCTCAGGACAGCTGGTGCTCTTGGAATCATTTAGGTTGGAAAAGACCTTTGAGATTGAGCCTAGCTGCTGACCTAACACTGCCAGGAGGGAATCTTAGGGCCCTAAAAGGTGGGAAGTCAGTAGTAGTAGTAGTAGTAGTAGTAGTAGTAGTAGTAGTAGTAGTAGTAGTAGTAGTAGTAGCATCTTTGTAGCTATCCTCTTGTCCAGGCAATGAAGTTCAGATACAAACTACTCAAGCAATCAGAGATTAATTAATTAAGAAAATCAGTTTTCTTAATCAGAATGAACAGAACTACTTGACTTAATTTTTGTGTATGCTTTGATGCCTGTGTATCAGCCTGAAGGAAAGGGAAGAGTGTAATTCATCAGGATTTTGGAATGTCTTTTGGAATTAGTAGCAATGGGGAATGAATAATCTTATCTCTGACATCTCCTGCTTCCCATACTGGGTTGATTTGGGGAAGACAGTGTTTGCTGTAAGATAGAGGATAAGAAGAAATTGCCTTTTCTCCACAGATGACTGCATTTTACAAATCCTCAGCTGATTCTGTGTCAAATGTCAAGGCAGGGCTTAAACTCAGCATCTTTGTCAGGTTCTGTGAAGGAAACATGCAGGAGGGAAATATTCTACTGTGCAGGAGAATTAATTGCTTCAAATCTGAGGTGTGTCCATCCTCACTTTTTTTGAGTCAATTCTTTGTGAAAGTAGGAATGACACTGGGTTTTTTCCCCCAATGGTTTGACTTCTTGGGAAGAGGTAGAGGTGCAGATGGTTTCTTTCTAATCAAACAGCTGAGGTCTCAGCCTGGAGAACCTAGGTTTTCAGTTTTTTAAAACTTGGACTATCTTAACTATCTGTGCTGCAGCTTAATCCTGTGAGTTGTCCTGAGGCAGAGCTTTCCCAGGAAACTGAGACCAAACAAGTTGTGTCCAGGGCTATCTGGATTTTATGGATAGCAGGTGCCAAAGCAGACCTATTCAAAGGCTAAAAGGAAGGTGAGAGCTGTGGGATGGGATCACAGCCAGGGGGTTTCTGAACTCTTGCATTGTGACAGGGTTGTTTGGTGTTGTGTTGCCTTGAGGTCAGCTCAGTCAGTTCGGTGTGGCCTATCTATTGAGCTGGGCAGGAGCTGCCTGCAGCCTAACCCTCGTTCCTGTCAGGATTTTCCCAGAAAATCACTCTCTGGCTTTTTCTGGGCAAACCACCTGCGTCAGTGCTGTGCCACATCTGCTTTGTCCATCTCCAGACTGTCCTGTCCTTCCCTGCTCTTAGGTCTGCCCACAGCTCACAGCGCTTGCGAAGTTCTCGGCTGTTGTTTACGTAATTACAGCAAGCTGTCTGAAGAGAGGAATAATTACTCCTCGTTAGTAGAAGTTTTAAATAGTTTTAAATTAGTGGAAGTTGTCAGTGGTTTTAAATAAGATCAGGGTTGTACACTGAACAATAAGGAGGTGACAAATGACAACTAACACTCAGCAAATGATCTTTTGGCTGTTCTGTGTATGATGATGCTTAGGGAAAACCACTATTTTTAGGGGTAATTGGAAGTTATACAGTGAGTGTGTGAAGGGAAGCCAAACTGGAGGGACAAAGGCAAACTTAATTTAGGTGTTTCCTGAATCTTGTATTGCTAATAATACTTTCCAGTGTAGTCTTATTTTTGTTCACTTCCTAAGTGGAACTAACTACTTACGTCTTCCTTATTTTTTTAAAAAATATGACCTTGTAAGAAATGTGTTCTAGTAGCAAGAATAGTCCCTCTGTTTTGTTATTTTATCCAGTTTATTAGCAAAGCAGTAGAGTTTCTAAATAAGGATCATGGTTCTGAAATGAGGCTCTGCCTGATGTGAATGCCAAAGAAAAGGAGGATTTTACAAGCTGGGTTAGATGGACACAATGTCCAACTGTCTTCCTACTCCTACCTCTGGATTTTCACATCACCGCTGTGCTTCCTTCTGCCCAGCAGCACAGAATTCCCCCAGCTGAGAGGTGAGGAGCTTTTCATCTTGGGCCAGCAGCCTGTGCTGCCTGCATCTGTGCAAAGTGCTGCTGCTTGAATGTGTGCAGTTTTGACAAACAGGAAAATCCTTTATAGAAGTTCCCTCTTTCCATTTTAGTGACATCAAGCAGTGTCCTTTCCCTACTTACGTTTGATAATTCTGGGGTTGCCACTTCCTCTGGCTTTCCCGTGATGCCTGAGACGCAGCATCTACTCTGCCATTTATACACATTTTACACTTTCTTCCCCTTGAGTTAGTCCTTTTCCACAAAGAGAGCAGCAATCCCTGTCCAAAGGCTGTATGTTCATGGGAAGCTTCTCTTACTCTGCATATTTAATGTAAAGAATTAAAAACTGCTTTGCAAGTTAGCCAAGACAAGAGTAAATGTTTCCTGTTGTGCTTTAGGAGATCACCCCACTTCACCACCTTTAGGGGCTGAGAAACCCTGACACCCACAACAGCCATGCAATTTTCTCTGGTTCAGGACTGATAAGAATTTCTACAGTTTATTTGGAAGGGAGGGTGATGGTGATCACTGCTCATTTTGGTCATTTGTGATTAATGCTGCTTGTCATATCTTAGACAAAATATGTTGGCTATGATGTATTTGGAAATTACTGCAGACCTATGTTGCAATATTTTTGGTGCCAGGACATTTTATAAATGTCATCTTCTAAATATGTTGTATTCTAAATATAAACCCAAATATTTGATAATGGCTTTCTAATGGTAAGGTTATAGGGGTGAGAATATTTTAATAAAGCAGGCATGAAGGATTTCACTGGATTAATTTTAAAAAATCCAATTAAAAAAAAATTGTCCATGGAACTGAGCCTTTCCCAAAATCTAAAAGTTTTGTGGTTTTTGGCTTTGTGTTGGTCTTTCGTCAGCAAACAAGCAGAAAATTGTTCTTTATTCCCTTCTGGCCTGACCAATAGAAATTTAAAAATAGTTGTAAATAAACCTGCCCCATCATGTGTAAACCTTCTTTTACCTACTCTTGATGTAGCTTCTTCTGTGATTTGTTTGTGGAAATAGGTTTCTCTCACATTTTGAGAGCTGCCAGCACATACCTGGAGTAGTAGCTCTAAGGAGGAAAAATCATTCTGTGATGGAATCTGTGAACCTCCATATTCACCATGGTGGAGGGAAAAATTAGGTGAGTGTCCTGGGTTACAATGTANCAGAGGGAAAAATTAGGTGAGAAGTGGTGATTTGTGAAAAATATTAGGAGGCCTCAAATTCTGCTCTTCTTTATGGCTTTATACTGTTTTGACACCTGGTTTGGACAGAGAATTACAGTGGGTGAGGGAAAAAGGAAAAAAGAAAACATCCAGAAGGCATTTGTTTAGCAAAGCTCCAAAGAATGTGGTCTCAGTGGGATGAGCTTTTTCCAATTCTTGAAGCCTTTACCAGACGCAGATTTTTAATTTTTATCATTCTTTCAAAAAAGAATTTAGTAGCTTAAATATCAAAAGACCTAACAAAAAATAGTTTGAAAAAGAGATTGGGCAACACTGTTTTATTAGAGAGAAGCTAATAATGGAGGAAAGTAGCTTAGAAATGAGCTTTGTTGTGATTTTAAGGTATTTTCTAGAGGAAAAGCTTTAATTAAGCCATAAAACTAGAGCTTAACGGAACAACTAACCAGTCTGTGGTTATACAAAGTAAATTGAGGTAATGTCATTCAAGATATGAGGTTATGTCTTCAAATCCGATGGTAAATTAAAAGAATTATTTTAATAACACACTTAAGGAACCAGCCTTAATGGTTTGGGAGCATCACATACCTGTGCATTCCCACTGCCTGTGTTTTGGCCTCTTGTCTTTTTGTGTGCATTTCAGATGCCACTCACTCAGCCCGGTACCAGAGCAGCTCTTGCTTGTTTGAATCCCTCACCACAATGCCTTTGAGTGCTGTGGTTTGCACTTGGCAGGGGCCATTCTAGCAGCCTGAACATGATTTACAGTCATTCTGAAAACTGGGTACTTTCTCCTCCCTTAAGCAAGAAGACAATTCTTCGTGTTCTCTTGAAGCTCAGTTATGGGGTAGATCTTCAGTCATTTGCCTTGAGTGGAGTATCTGTTGTCTTCTGTTTTCTTGTGAGCTGATTTATGAGTGAATTTCAAGCTGAAGCCACAGCAAGCAGGGCATCCAGAAACTGGCAGGCTTCCTTCTGATTTGGCAGTCAGTGTTTAGGAGATAGATTTCAAATTCCTACAACTGACATGAGTGCGTTTTTCATGGATCACCTACTGTGGGGAGCCTGCCAAGCCACATGTGGACAGATACACATCTGGCTGAGTGAATGCTGAATAGTGAGTGTTTGCATTTCAGGATTCCCTGCCTTTGCCACACTATTTGCGGTTCCTTGGATCAGCACAAAGATTTCCCAGAAGCTGCTATCAAAACTGGTGAAACATTAACAGAACTGTTAACAGAAGCTGTTATACAGTTTTCAGTAGTGACCACAGCAGTCGGTTTTAATGTGACCATAGGAAAGAGATAACTTAAAAGTTCTGTGTCCAATAGCACTCCATCAGACTCTTTTCTTGTCTCCATGGCCAGTTTTTATCCTTGTCCTTCTCTTAGTTTATTGCCTTGCAGCAGCGGGCATTGCACACACAGTCAAGAATGAACAAGTTTGGTAAATTGTAAGAGCAGTTATGTGGCACCTGCAATTGACAGGGAATCTCCACTGTCCTGAGCCACTGGGCAGACTTGGTTGATTTGGTCCTGGCTTTGATCCAAGCAAGGTGAGAGCTTCTTCCTGTGTCTAAATTGGCCAAACCTAACACACTGAAACAGACATAGTTAGGAATCTTTTCTGTAGCAATCTATTACCTAAACTACAAACTCCTCAATTTAGAGCTACTACCTTTTTTTATTTTTGCATATTATTTTGGCATTATTTTTGGGCATCCTTACTTATACCTTGGACCAGTACTTCCTTCAGTTTTAGCAGCTACAAATTTGACACAGAATCTGTCACTGCCATCTACTAAGGCAGATAGCATCAAATATGGTTTTTAATTTGCCTGTTATCCAGACTTGTGTTAGCTGAGGTGTTACATGGGAGAGGAATAAAGTGGGGAGGGAGGAAAAAGGGACAGGGAAGGAGTGGAGAAAAATGAGAGACAGTAATGTTTGACCTTTGTCAGAGTAATCTTTCTAACTGAACTGTTTGCTTACCAAACTTTCTTCTTCAGGGCTGTGTGAAATCCCCGTTTATGTCCTAGGTTGTAACACTCATCCTTCATCTGCCTCTGTGACAAACAGATTTATGTATCCTGCTCCAACAGCGGGGGTTTCTCCTGCCGTGATGTGGGATGCTGTGATTCAGCAGGAGAATCAGCACAGCTGCATCAGCTCTGCAGCACGACCAGTCTGGCAATGCAAAGCATACCTTGGGTTTGCAACCTTTTTGGGGAACAGCATCACCTGACAGTGTCAGCAGTGACAAAAGGTTTTCAAGTGCTGGAATCAGGGAGATATTTCAGTTCTTCCCCCTTCACATTTTCTGTAGTGTAAGGAGGTCACCATCACACACCCATTTATTTACAGGCAGGCATGCCCATGAGAGATGCGCTGTGTGTGGCAGCCTGCAGTACCTGGTCACTGAACTACAAATAGTGCCTGCTCCCTGAGGGAAACCCCTATGCAGCTTTGGGAACTGGGCTTTGCAACTTGTGGGGATTGAGTGCTGTGTGCAGTGCAGGCATCCAGCACGGCAAATGGGAGCATTCCCACCTCTGACCTGCAGGGAACTGTGTGGCTTCTGCGCTCCAGGAGAGTATCAAGTCAAAGCCAGCAGCTGCGGGTGAAGCTGTGTGTGCTGCCTGTTAGTCTGATCGTGTTAAGCTGCTGACTTAAAACAAATGAAGCTGTACTTATTGCCTGTTTCCCTGTAGTTTTGCAAGTGGGTCTGGTCCAAGTGTTCTTTTCCCCCTCTCTTTCAATTTCTGAGGGGTTAAAATCTGTTTATTCTACCGGACAGGGCTGTGGGGCTTATTAAGACATATAAAGCATTTTTAGATCATTGGCTGGAAGAGGAAAAGGCAACGGGAAATATTTTAGCAATTATTCACTGTGAGAGCAGAAGAAGCAGTTGAAGACAGTTCTCTGTGTGTATCAAGATGTGTCTCGGGGTGAATCAAGCACATGGTTAATCTGCTTCAGGTTACCATTTTCATCAGTGACCACCAGAAACTGCCTAAGAGAAAAGGGAAGGAAACCTTAGGGAAGCTGCTGAGTTGTTCTGCAGGGAGATTGCTTTTTGCTGTTCTTATCCTGGAGTCAAATTCTTCATTGCTGGTAACTATTAATAGGTAGCAAACAGCTGGGAACTTTGGGCAGCCTAGTAAGAGGAATGTGAGGGTTTTGCTGCGTGCTTAACCTTTACAGCGTAGTCACTGGTGATACTGTGCCCCTTCCCAGAAGCAGAGGACTCTTTGGTGGTGGTGAACCTGGGGCAGAAAGAACTTACTCTGGATCTGGATTGGGGGAACCACAGTGAGGGATTGTGGTTTATTCTGATGTTTATAAGTTTTCCTGGCAAGCTTCCTTTGTTTTGGAAGCTATAGTATTTTTCTCTTTGGGGTTGGTTGGAGTTCACTTGGGCTCAGGTGCACAGCTCTGAAAGAGGTGCAGTGGTTATTTTCTGGCTTTCCAGGACTGCCTGCCTGTGCGGGGGATACTGAGTCGTTCCTTTTCCTGCCAGCAGGTTAGGAAAGGGGGCAGCTCCAGCCCCAGGGCATTGAGGATGCTGCAGATATGTATGATGTCCACGTGTCTAATCCATGAATTATGGAAAGGGAAAAGCACACTCCTAATTCCTTCCTTTGACACTGCATCTACCTGATGTTCTGGTTCCTGCCTCGATGCAGTCCAGCTGATGGCATAGCAGGAGCTTTACCCTGTGTGGCAAATCTTCATTGAAGTGTTTTCACTGCTAAGCAAAGGAATTTTACTTCTTCTCTGCATTTTTTATCTTGCAGAGGGATGGAAAAACATAGTATTTTCTCTTCTTAATGCTGGTACCATTATTTGCATTAAAATTCAGATGAGATGAAATCAGTAGTCAACAGGAGGAGAAATTCTGGCTGTGTTAAGCAGAATGCAAGACTGACATGCTAATGATAATTTTTGGGCACATTTCTTATTGCATTGGATGGTAACACACCAGTTGAAGAAGACAGCTAATCTGTGCTTCACTGCAAATGTGCAAAAGTTGCCTCTGAATTTAGTGAGTGTTTAGGGCTGTCCTTCTCATGCTTGGTCTTCCCTGGGCCTGTGCTATTACCTCATCTTTATGGCAGTGATAGAGGAAGGGCTTTTTAGCCATACCTGATGATGAGTGCCCAGGTGAGAACACTTGAAAAGGAGCTCATTGAGTGCTGAGTGGTGGACCTTTAGAAAATCAGACTCACTGTGGTGAATCAGCAAGGCAAGTGAAAATTGAAATATTCGTATGTGCTAATGACTTTTGAAAATGCTGTGAGAGCATTTGCTGTAGCCAAGGGTGATTCCAAGGGAAATCCCAGAAAACTGCTAAATCCCTTCTACAGAGGTTGAGAGGCAGTGGTGCTTGCACCCTGTGTGATGGTTTGTTTTGAAGCTGGATGTGTGACTGCTGCACTGTAAATGTGCATGGACTCTTGGCTGGTGACACATAATCCAAATAGGTATGATGTCTTTTTCTGATGTCTTTTTCTCTGGTCTTAGAATTAAGAGTCAGACATGATTAAGGGATAGAAGGGTTTTTACCTTTTTACCTCGGTACTTAATAAGGATCTTTATGGTGCAACAATTCGTCAAGGTGGAATACGCCAAAATGTACACACACGGTGTATCACATATACAGTGTTACAGACTTTGTAAATTAGCATATTTGACGACGATTCCCCAATGAGAAGCTTAAATGAATGGTGTGACATCTCCCTATTCTAAAGTATTCTCTTCCAGATGGCTTTAATCCTAGTTTACAGAGTATATTCTAGAGAGAACCTTGGTTTCTCAAGATAGCGTAAGGCTTTCCGGCCTCCAACTGTGAGGCCTTAGAATGTTTGGTCTTCTGGCCTAGCAGAATACCAGGACTATGTTAAGATATCAGGCTTAAAGAATTAAAAGTATGTATGCTAAAAATACTGAGAATACATAAAAGGTATATAAAAAGAAAAGGCAAAAAATCATCATGGCATCAGGTACAGGCTGTTTTATAACCAATCCCTCCCTTCCCTGAACAACATTTGGTTTTATTTTATGACCTGCAGATTGGTCATTTTTTTGTCTCTGATGAACCTGACATCTCTCACATGGCCACATGACTGCAAAGCAGAATATTGTTGTGGCTTTAGATTTCAGGGAAGGCTTCATGGTTACTGGTGCTACCAAGCTTTCCTGTCTGGGATGTTCTTACTTCTGGTAGGTGCCTGTGAGGATGAGGGAGGAGACAGCCATAGGGAATGCGGCAGAAGCAGATAGGAATGCAGACAGGAATTCTTCCCCCTCTTCCTGTATCGGGTGATAAATGTCTGATCTTCCTTCTTCTTCCTTGAAAGCAAGGGAACGTTTTGAACAGATTGACACACCCCACCTCTCTGTTTATGAAAACATGACTTAGATTACAACAATTGCATGTTGTAATATGTGGTTAGTATGGTTTAGGACAGGGAGTCCTTCCATCCTTGCCACAGCTCTTTCTCTTCAGATACATTCTCAGAAGAGGAAAAAAATCCCCCTAACCTTGGAAACTCCCATTACTGAACCTTTCTTCTTGCACCCAGGACCTGTCCCAATCCTCTGAACTAATGAAACTCTCTACCTGAGAGTCACACCTCTGTCTGAGGTTTGCAGAGCTACTCTAAATGAGCAAATACTTATTCTTGAAACCAACCCCAAGACCATGAAAAAACTGCCTTCATTCTATTGCCCTGCCAAACTTCTAGAAAAGGAGACAAACTCTTAATGGGAAGAGCAAAATTATTTTTTGTCTTCACTTCCCTTATTCCTCCAGCTTCATAGTTTATACATGCCCTCTTTTTAAAACCTCACTTTTGCTTGACAGAAACCACTTCTGCATAGGAGTTATGTACTTATCTTGACTTCTCATTTTTCATTCCAAGTTATTGCTTCCTCCTACTTATCCCAATCTTTCCTTGGTCAGTGCATGCATTTCCTGTCATTTGTGTGGTGATATCTCTGGGTCAAACACTTGTAACTCGCTGGTTTTGTGCTGATACCTCACTATGTTTGACCAGCTGCTGTCTCTTCCTATAGACTGACATTGGTAACGTGGAATCTGTGCCTCGCTGCTGGTAGCAGCACTTCTCGTTGCTTCTGCCCTTTGGCTAAAAGGAAAGATGAAAGAGATGTCCTCACCTGTCACTTTTGTCTGCTGCAGGGCAAGCAGGGCAGAGAGCAGGGGAGGGGAAATCCTTGCTCTGGTGTGATGCTCAGCAGGCAAAACAGCAATGGGAGTTGACTTGCAACTGAGCACATTTGAAGTAAAAGTGGGCTTATAAGTACATTGTGTTGTAGCTTAAAGTACCCCTTTTTGCCCAGCCACCACAGTGTGATGAAAATGCCAGGGCAGACCAAGGACTTGCCCTTTTAAAGTGAGCCTCTTCCTATCAGTGTGTGCTATATCCATCCTGGACTGAGTACCCAATGCTGCTTTTGGTCCCCTTAGCAGCCTCTCCTTCAGTCTTCCCTGCTGTCCTTTCAGGAAAAGCTCTTAGAACCACAACAGTGTTTGCTTTGTGCATCTGAGTTTCACTGTTACTGGCTGTACCCCACACCCAATCTTCCTGTCATATTTACCTTCTGAGGGGAAAGCTGAGAGATAAAAGCAAGACTGATACGCAGTGGTGATTCCCAAACCATTGGGCACTAAGATATAAGCAATACAGTGCCTTGCTCAAATAGGGCAGGCCAGGCTGCTCTGCCAACCCTGAGGAGTTTCCCACTGTGGTATAGGACAGTTTCAAAATGACTTTGAGCTGAGCTGGTGCTGGAGTCACAGTGAAACCTGTGTGGTCTTGTTACTTCTAGTCCACCACTCACTTGGTTAATTCTCCCGAGTGTCTCTGATGTCCTCGGTCCCTTGGCAAATGTTGCCTCTGATGAAGGGGGAAAACAGACACCACTGTTGGGTCCAGAAAGTCACTCTTTGCTCACTCTCTTCTCTGTCCCCAGTGCAGACCTGTTGAGGGAGGCAGTGGAGCTGGCAGGGTGGATGGGAGCTCACCCAGGGGATATGAAGAAGTGCCAGTAACACCCTATCTCTCCAAGTCAATGCAGTAAATAGGTTTATGTAGTAACTCAGGATGCATTTCAGTTGAGATGTCAGTTGGAATGAATGCTTCTAAGTCATGTTTTGAGACAAACAGCTATGATCTGGGCAAAGCAAATCTCTAATAATAAATAGTATGTCAGATTGGTCTGTCTTCATGGTTGGAGAAAGGACACCGTCCTCATTCTGAAATCCTCATATTGCAAAATACACTGAGGAGGAGGCAAAACCTCAGGTCCCCTGAGGATCAGGCAAATACTTCTGCAATTAAATTCTAAGGGTATGTAGGAGCAAACACTGAAATACCTTAATCCAAACCTCATTCTAAAATCACAAATGTGGAGACAAAGTCTCCTTGTTGGTTGTCAAAGTAATTTTGATGCTGACAGTAAAAGACTAAAGTCTGAGCTGAGGGAAAAGTGAAGGTTTGCTTGCACATGTTCCTTTTTGCAAGCTCAATTCATTTGCAGAATAGATTTACTGCATTGTATCTTTTGTATCCAAGCTTTAGCCCTAAATATTGGAGAGCAGAAGGCACTCTCAGGAGCACACAATGAGCAGGGAAGTACTTGGATAGACCTTGGGGCTCTCCTTTGCTTAACCTGAAGAACAGTTGGTTACAGCCATTGCAAAAATCAGTGCTCAAATAAGACAGGGCTGTTGACCACGTGGTATTACCCTATAAAATAGCCACTTCTACAGCTGTAGCCAAAGGCCTGAGGCAAAATCCTTTGGATCTGAATGCTTGAACTGTCTTGTGTAATTTGATCATACCAGGTTCTACATTAAGTTGGAGGACAATTCCAGGTTGCTCCCAAAGGGCTGTCACATATCAGGATCAAAGGAAACCACCAGATATGTGGTACAGGATGATCCCCTCTTAGAATAGTAAACAGCCTAGAAATACCTGCTGAAGTGACTCCACTTTGCAAATGTTTGTTAATTTGGTGGCCTGCTCAAGTGGGTGAGCAGAAGCTCTGGAGTCAAACACTGAAAACTTGTCCCAGTCAGTGTTGAGCATTTTCAGTGTTGAGATTAATGCTAACAGCTTGTGCCCTACTGTCATCATGAAGGACCTACTGGCACAACCTGCAGGTGTGTTTTAAAGTAGGCAGGAGCAAATATGTATGCGTTTGTGAGGAAGAAGAAAGCCTTGAACTAGACTGAAGAATTCAACTGCAGGGTTCAGGCAGTGTGAAACTAGTCCTTCTGGAGGTAATCCCACTCAGTGGCTATTTTAGCTCAAGACGGGAATCATTTGTAAGCAGTTTAGCACACTCACAGCTGATCCCAGGCTCTTGGAGGAAGTGAGGAATGCTGTTCAGGATGACGGATCTCACAGTTTATGGGAAAGAGCTGTGGTGGCTTTTTATAGCCTAATGCTGTGCAAACAAACCTTTGTTAGGAGGTGGTCCTGCACAGGACTTGCAAATCTCTGTGGTCTGGGCCAGAGGCGGAGTTCAAGCTGGTATCATTGTTCAAGTCTGAAGGGTCAGCCAATACTGCCCTGTTGTTGTCCTGGTCCAGGGAGAGAGCTTCCCTGGGGAAACCTAAGGGATGAGGAATACAGGGCCCTGGTGGCCTGAGCTCTGATCTCAGTCTGTTTTACAGGAAGACCAGGGTGGGAGGAATGGTTGCAGTCACATTTAAATGTGAGGTTTGGAGTTTAACTACAGCGTAATGGCAGCAGGAACTTCGCTGGCCTTACTCATATTGCCAAAAATACACTCTCGTTTCTCTATGTGTCCCTGCACAAAGGAGGAGAAGGTAGTGCTGCAATCTTGGATTATCCCAATGAAAACCAATTTTAGGCCTTGCATTTATTCCATCCCTCTTATTTCTATGTTGTTTGGAGGTGGTCTAGTTGAAATGAGCTTTATTGAATATTGTTGGATAACAGAAGTTGCTGGAGGGATGTGAATGACCTTGTGATGGTATGAGTGGTGAAAACAAGGATTCCAATCCTGTCGCAGCTTAGGTCGCTTGCCTGTGGCTATAGGAGATCCTCTGTGGGATGGCTGGATAGGGACTAACTGGTTAACCTTTGGAATCCTCTGGCTGGGAGTCTGAGAAGGCCATAGCAGTGAGGGGCACTGGAGCTAATGACCCAGTTTTGGAGAAGAGTAAGCCATGGCAGATGCCTTGTGTGAGGTTTTATTAATGAAAAGCCTTATATAAACTGAGGCCCATGTCCTCCATGGACTAAGGATGCCCACCATGCTTCTCTGGGTGAGGCCTGCATATCTGAGGCAGAAGTGGGATGTTTGGATACATCTGGGGAGTGTAGGAATTCCTGGGTGTGTGCCTGCAGGAGCAAAGGAAAGTTGATTTGAACGTATGTTATGAGTCCAACCAGCCAGACAGCATTTATGGGCAGAAAGAGACACTGTGTCCTTGTAAATACAGTGTGTGATCCCCCCAACCTCCAAAATTTCTGCTTTGAAAATTGAAGATGGGTAAGGTCCATTTGGAAGTAGAGGGCTCACATAACCATTGCACAATCAGTTTCTGTGCTGTCATTTTTCTATTCCTGTTTCCACCCTCTTGTAAAAAGTTCTCACTATTGAGCCATACAGTTATCTGGACTTAATTTTCTTTCTACATAGGCCTCCTGAAGCCTCACTGTTGTATAATTCCTCTAGTAGATGAGGTGCTGCTCTGTAAAAGAGTATTGGGCTGGTACTGGACACATATCTGCAGCCTTAGGTTTAGCCCTACCCCACAGTTCAGCAAAAAGGTGTAACGCTGAACATCTTTAAGGCTCTGGACTGTTTGGTGCATATGGCAGGAGAGTGGGGCTTTTGAGGATCTCAGCTCTTTGGTACAGCGTGATGCCATCTGAATGGGAACTTCCCAATCTCTAGGGCTTCAGCTGTCACTGTTGATGTGCACTGAGCTCTGGTGCTGGCCAAGGGCTGGCATCATGTGAGTGCAAGGCTTTTAACAATGCTGAGCTGCCTGCCAGTCGATGTTTACCCATCTTTTTTTCAGTTTGCTTCCACTAAGGGTTTTTTCCCAGTTAATAGATGGTGCCGGCTGTACGCCGGCTGTAGATGCGATCGGTGCTTTCCCACTAGAGGGCAGTTTTATCGTGCCTGCGCTTCCATAGGTTGCTGATCCCAGTCTTTAAGACCGGGAGAAATCAGATGAAAGACGTTTAATTAACGTTTAATTAACGTTTAATTAACGTTGATTAATCAACGTTTAATTATTTCAGCAGCTACCAAGTGCCTATATGAACGATAAATCCATTGATTTGGAAATACGCTACTCGAGCTAAAGCAGGTATCAAGGCACATTTTTGGGGGGAAACGCTCAGCAGGTGTGTCACAGTCACATGGAAATGAGTGTGGCTGAGGCACATGTTCGGCACTGAGACCAGGCACACAGCTCCTAGTGGAGCTGGTGAAAGTGGAGATGTAGTAGGTATCATGGAATTTGAATGTAGTAGTCAGATTTATATCTATATATATATGTGTGTGTGTGTGTGTGTGTATATGTAGGTATTCTGCACCTTTACAAAGAAAACTAAAACTATCCCCAAAGACCCTAATTGCTAATGGAAAAGACAAATGCTCCCTACTAAGATATCAGCAGACCTGGAGGTTTTGCTTCTCAGGTGAACAGTGATGTATTAATACACATTAATACATTGCAAAGCTAAGTGAGTAAGAGCCATGATTTCAGGCTTACTTAATAATGTAACAAAAGACCTCAGAGGCAGCCTGAGGAGATGTCTGCACTGTGGGGTGTGGCTGTGTTGGGAATATCACACTCAGTTCTGCTGATAACATGTGAGAGGATGGGAACTGAGTTTCCCAGCTAGTGAGGAATAGAGGCTCAATTACAACCTTGTTGTGTAACCCAAATTTGGTCATATTCTAATATGACATTTTTCCCAAACACTTAAGTTGGGCTTGTTTGCTTCTGCTACTCCTCAGCTATTCATGCACAGCATGGAGGGAATGTGTTCCTCTCTTCCTTCTGGGTGCCTGGAAACATCCAGGCTTCTGCCTTCCTGAGATCCGAGCTAATGAGAAATGTGAGGAATCATAGATGGTGACCTTGCTGGGAAGCTCCACAGACAAGATTTCTTGCTTGTTTCTTTTTTTTTTAAGTCTAGTGTTACTTGCCCAGGCCATTTGTCCCTAAGCCAGGCACAGCATCTGGAAAGAGTGGCTGAAGTCTTGCCTCATGTCCCTTTTTTCCTGGGGTCAGAAGTTCCTAGGTCTTTGTCTTACCAAGCCTTTCCAGCAAAGCTGAGCTCTGATCCAGACACTGTTACTGACGTATTTGTAAGTCTGGGTTGCCCTTTTCCCCCTCCATTTGTGAAGTGGGTTCTCCAGGGGACAAGGTCTGAATTCTCTTCAGTGCCTGGCCTGGTCTAGTCTCTCACTTGTTTTGAGGAGACAGTAGTGCCTTTTGGGTCACAGATTCCTTCTCAGCCCTGCTGAAAGTTGCCTGACCCCACCTGAAGCCAACAGTTGGGTCATGGCACCAAGGCCACACTCTAGGTGCAGGACAAGCGTATATGATTCTGTGATTTGCCTGAATCTTGCTTGCTTGTTTTGGGAACTCTGGCTGTGATGCCCCTTCCTCATGTTGCCTGCCAGAGTTCTTTCTACGTGATTCATCCCTCCAGGACAGTCAGAGCAAGTTTTCAGTTGTCAGGAATGGAATGATTGGTTGCCCTGTGTGGGGCTTAACCCATGCAGAGCTGAGTGAAACTCTTGTCCTCAAACTTTGCCTGATAAGGCCAACTCCATCTGTTGCCTCCTTGGTGCCATCCACTCCTGGTCGTGTGTGTGCACCTCCTCTGGCAACTCTGGCAGTAATAGGAGAATAGAGAAGACCAGGCCTGTGCTGCAGGCTCTGAATGTGTCCAAGCCACCTCCTTGATGTCTCTCTCTCCTGTTAAAGGGATCTTTCAAACAAACTCTTCCCTCTGACCCTTGTCTCCATGAGGAAACACAGCTCTGTCCTGAGCCCTTCCACCCTTGTAGATTTGATCCTGCATGATTGATGAGGCTTCCGGGGTAAGCTTATCACATTGTTTTGGGATCTCTCACTGTTTGTTTTTCTAATGGTTTCATTTTCTAAATGTTTCCAGACAAACTGTAGGCTGCTTCCTGTTAACTAGACAGCCCTCTAGTCTCCTCATCTGCCTCTCTCTTTCTCAAGTTTCCCATGAGAAGTTGTATTGCTGTTAGGATCCTTGTTCTTCTTTATTGTCTTTTTGCCCAAGAAGTTCTTTCTGTGCAAGCCTTTGTCTGGTCCTTCCTTTCTCTGCAGTGGTAAAGCTGCACTGACCCAGGCCTAGGAGAACTATGTCAGGAGCTTTCTGCCTTCAACAATGAGGAGCAAAGTCTGTGGTTGTATTTTTCTGTGAGGTTTGACTAGAAGTGTATGGGTGAAATCATATTTAAGTACCATTTTGTGAACCATTTTGTGGTTGCTCTGATGAAAAGTGGTTTTTGAAGATACTTCTTGATGACTTGCTTTCTGGCTCCTAACTCTGTTTCTGCTAACCACCAGTCTTAAAGACAGTAGTAGAGAGCAGACTGTTCAGTTAATTCTGCTTGTCTCTGGAGGACATGTTTGAGCTGTCTCTTTCTGCCATGGTCTGCTCAGTTAAATCCAGCTCATGCTCTTGTCACTTGAAATTACAGCTGCTCACCTTGTCAGGGATAGGGAGCAGTTAGGGCCACATCTTTTAGGTTCTTTAGGGCTACTATTGTATGGTAAAGATACAAGGATTTGAGAGGATTTTCTTGCGCAGGATGGTTTCCTTTGGAATATCCTTAGTTTTGTCCTGCATATGGGTTCCAGGCTGTCTCCAAAATAGAGCTGGAGCCCACAGTCTGGCAAGTGTTGGCAGAAAGAGCTCTCTTGGGTTATACAACCTGCTCTTCACCTCTGTGGTCTTATTCCAGCCTTGGTCTTATTCCAGCCTTGGTCTTATTCCAGTGTTTATATTCTATTGCTAGTTGGGGCTTTTCATTCTGTTTCCTCTGAACACGAAAATAATGAACTATGCTTAATTTCTACATAGAGCAGTATACTCTGTTCTATTTTTTGGTTGTTTTTTTTTTTTAACAAGTGATTGGGCAGAGGCACAGTGACTCATTCTGACTCAACTGAGGTTTTTCAGAAGAGGTAAGGCAGGATGAGGCCTGAAACCTGTCTTACCTTCTCATTGGTGTGCATGGAAGATCAAGGGACTGTATTGACATGTTCTGAGAACTCTCTCTGTGAAGCCCAGTCATCCCAAAATATCAAGGGTAGCCTCAAACTCCCTGTTCCAGCTGGCATTGTCGCCTACCAGCCTGGTTTTCCAGAGCAAGGAGGTGCAGTGAGCCAGGGCACCTCATGCTGCAGGAGCTGCCTGCGGTAACTGGTGTGACTGCAGGGCAAGTGTCCTAAGCTGGATAACTCTGCCTTTGGTTGGGAGCAATTTTTTTTACATCAGAAGATGTTTGATTTTTCTCTACCCCTCTTGTACTCTTGAGTTGTTGTCCTTGCCAAGATGACCTAGAACTCTGCCACCCAGAGCCTCCTGGTTCTGGGAGACTGGTGGTGTTGGGACATATCATCTCACATCACAGCTTGTCACTTGTTTCCTGTGTTCAGCCCCATCCTCTTGAACACCACCACCATGGAAAATTACATGGGTGGTGCAGGGAAAAGAGACTTTATCTTCCAGTTTGCACAACAAGAAGCTCTGGAAATAGCCTGGAAGTTGCTGATCTCTGTTTTGTGGTGAACTTTCCTAATGACTGTATGTACAAGACATTCTTTGATTCGATTGTTGTCTACCTCATACAAATGTCTTTAACTAGAGTGAAACTTTAATTCTTCTGACTCAGGGATCTTCTTTTTTAAGGAGACAATTTCCAGTCTTATTTCCACTTTTCTGGAAGAACTGAGGGAGAAAGGAAAATAACTTGTGACTAATTTCCCTTGTTAGCTCTTCTGTTATCACACATTCCTCTTTTATTCCCTGAGCACTGGAGTGAAGGGTTTCCCTGGGATTGGACATGAGAGGTAGATGTGAGATTTGTCACTTTGGTGATCCAGCAAGTGATCTAACCCCCAAGCTGTCCCACAGAAGATGGGCACTATTGCTTTCTGTTCTCCTTTTAGTGTTTGTGCTTTTGCCCAAAGCAAAGCCACTGTCAGATGAGTGTTGGCTTTAAAGACTACAATAATTTCCTTAAAAAAATGGAAGGACTAACAGTAAAAAGTACTGACAGTCTTTAGTTACGCAACTCAGCAGTCCTGTGGGTTTTAGGCCAAATATGGCTGCAGGGACTGCGTGGTGATTTGGGAAGAGTTTCCAGTGATTTATCAGAAGAGGAGGGGGAAGTTGCTGGTCAGGTGAATTTGCAAAGCAGAAGGCTGTTTGCTTCTCAGCCATCGCGTGCAGCTTCTCTTAAGCACAGCATTCCTGTCTACACAAGCAATTTGTACACTTCCTGCTGCAGCTGGAATAAATGTCCCAGAAATGCTTCTATTGAGAAAGCAAATCTGTTGATTGCCTTGAAACAGTAAATATGTTGGCCTCAGGAGAGACTTCTTGTTCCCAAGAGAAAGCTCAGAGAGGTCCAGGTGGGTTCAAAGAGAGTCATGCCTTGTTTGGATTATGTCTGTTGCCCATCACAATACGTTGCAAAATCACCAAATAAGCTGATCAAAATTCTGAATTTCCACACCAAGTCAAAACTCTGAAATGTTTGTATTAGAGTGAAATGTGTCAGGAAAAAAAAAAGTCATTTTAAATTGCTGATCTATTTTTGACTTTTCTCCAGATAAAAGTATTTTTGGTTTAAAAATCCAAGTCAGGCTTGTGTATTTTCTTCTAGTTCACTGTTAAGTATAATCTTTCTAAGAGCCTCTGAGCTCATGAGTTACATCTTGGGATTATGCTGCTGCCATTCTAATCTTTAATACAGTTTTGTGTATGGGGGTTTTGGCTCCTGCCAAAACCTGTGTATACACAGGTTTTTAATTGGGTCAATTAAAAACTGAACAAGAAATAGAGCCCTCCAAAGAGCCTAGGAAGAGTAACTTTTCCCAGACTGAAAGGAAGGTGTAGCCCTGCTTTATCTATTTATAATATTGCCTGGAAATGAAATAGCTGTAGCACAGGTAAATAAAGTGAAATATTTAATAAGAAAAGAGTGATCTGACCAAAACTTTGCTTTACAAGTTTCTTCACAGAAATTAAAAAACAAAATTTAAAGGAAAAAAAAAGGGGGGGAGAAATTTGATTATTTGACTTTTTGTGGAAACTTCAGTTCCTGTATGAAAATTGTATTGCCATTATGTTCTATCCAGCCTTAAGAAGCAGCACATCAGTTCTCCCTTAAAGAAAGCTAAGCAAAACAAACCAGAAATTTCAAATGCTTAGTGCAGTGTTGAATTGCTACAACTAATGCATCACCTGGACATCATCTAGCAATTACTTGCTTTTCTACATCTTCTTCTGCCCCTCTAATTTTATAGGCTGTAATCCTGACCCTACTCAGGTCAATGCCAAAGGTTCCCCTGATTTCCTTCGAGAGAAGGGACTTCACCTGCTCTCTGTTTTAGTAGTGGCAGACATAATGAAATGCATTTTTGCTGTCATAAAACTACTCTGCCGTGCTTTTCAGTTCCTAGTAGCTCTAGTTTCAGTCCTCCCATGTTTCACTGGTTCTGAAAGTCTCTAAGGAATCCTAAGAGTAAATCTGAGACTTGTTCTATATTTTATACAGTAAATTCTGAATACTCCTATTGAAGTTGTATTAAGGAACTCTGTATCTCATGGGGGCCTGCCCTATTCATAGGGAAATTTCTGTTGTGTTTTAGCATTGCTGGTAGGTGTTCTGGAGACTTGGTGTTTAGGAATTGCTATGAGTTCATGACAATTTAATTTCATGGTTGTCTGTGAAAGGACACCTCTGCTTTCCCTCCTTCTCTGTTTATCATTGGTGGGTGAATGTCACCAAATGATGGTGGTGGTCAGAACTGGAAATGGGGAGACTGGCCCTCTTTTCCTGGGGCAACAGTAGGCAGCTGTTTGAATTCTTCCTCCTCCCAGTGCTCCCTATAACATGTCCTAAAGTCTGGCAGGTCCTCAGCTGTGTGAAAAAAGCTTAACCTGGTCACTGGCCTGGCAGTGGTGAGATTTTTAGTATTCCACTCACTCGTTTTACTAACATACAGTTTTTTTGGAATCTTCCTTCCACACAAAAGAAATTCTGTTCTGTAGTTTGAGACTTTGCTCAAACCCTTGCAGCTATAAAAGCCAGGTTGCATCAGCACATAGCAGGAGCTGGGACATGGGAAAGGGAGTGAGGTGCTCCACCTTACTTTGGAGACTTCCTCCTGCCCTTGAGTGACTCGCATCAATCCCTCTCCAAACCACAAGGAATGTCTCCATATTGTTAAGAGAACACTAATAACAAAGGCTTGTCAATTGTTTTGGGCTCTTTAGACCTCAAGAGTAACCAAAACACAACATCTTGCCTTCAGAGGCTCCCAGGTTACTGAAATTGGGGTAGCCTGAGGAACAACCCAGCCTTTGCAGAGTGGGCAGCAAGGCACACTTGTTGTTCATCCCCCTTCTCAGCTGCTGAAGTTTCCTCCAAATTTCTATTACTTGGGCAGCTATTTTGAGGCTGAAATGCTGCTTGAGATTGGACACTTTTGCAAAACTCTTTCCCTGAAAAATATTTCAGCTTCATTCACAGAAAATTAGCCTTTTGGTGCTTCATGTTCTCATGACTGTTCAGCTCCTGGTGTCCCTCTGTATCTACTCTTCTCTCTCTCCTTGTTTTTCTCTTTGAGAACTAATGGCCTTTTTGAAATACAGGCTACAGAACACCCCACAGTCCGTGCTCTCCTCCCAGGTGAGAGATGGTGTTAACTCTCCAGTAGGAACAATGGAAATTGGTGTTCAGATATCAGCCAGATCTTTCAAAAATCCCAAAGGCATTTTCTAGTGGAAGTCGCTGCTTTCAGAAAAACAGGTTTACATCTGCATGTGTCTAACAAGAGCCACCTCGCTTCTCTGGGAGATAGGTGCTTTATCTTGCCACAATGGAGTTCACAAGGAAGTGAAAATTCAAGCTGAGTGAATAACTGTGCTTAATAAAGGAAAGAGAGGATTTATTTACCAAATCTGGAAATATATGGAAATGTCCAGTGTTGAGGAAGAGGGCTCTCCTGCAAACCTCCAACACAGCATCGTAGCATCCTGCCCTTCTAGATGGCGGGGGACGTCTTCAGAGGAGAGCAGCATATGAACTCTTTCACTTTCAGCAGTCTCTGGTTTACAGTACATTGCATCATGTTTAGGAGCATAATGTTTATGGATTTTAGGAGACTATGCAATGATGTCAATTACTTTGCAAACCGGCTTTTTTTTTTTTTAAACTTTGCAGTTTTCCATGGGAGCTTACACTGTCTGTGTAGGAGTATGCAGTAAACCAAAGCATCTCGTTTTGCTTCTTATAAATCTACTCCCTGAAAAAGTCACTGGCCGCCCCTGGATTTTGTGCAATGAGGAATCTTCTTGTCACTTATAGTTTTATGTTTATCTGCTGTTTCTTCTTCCTATAGTAAAGTTTTCCAAGCTGAAAAATCCTTCTTTGCCTAATCCTTATTCAGCTTCTAAGCCTTTTCTTTTTCACTTGCCCCTCTCTTTGCCTACCTCTAGTGTATCTTCCATAAGGGTAATTCCTAATGCTGTTACCTCTCATGAGTCATGACTTTGCCTTCCGTGTTCTGTATGAGGATAGTGGGTTCTCCTTCCAAATTAATTTAGTAACTATTGGCATGTGTGTACATTGGCAGGTTTTCTTCCCCAGCTGTATTACACAGCATTTACTGACGTTGAGTTTTGTCTGCTGGCTTTCTGTTCACTTACCCTGGCCCACAAGAGCCCTCTATGACTCTTCAAATTCACCTTCAGATTTCACTATTAGGAATATTTGAGCAAACTTTATCATCTCACTCATCACCCTGAATTCCATTGATCTGTAATGTGAGGAGGACACATTTCACCTGTTGAAATTAGAATATTGAAAACTTGAAACTATTTGAAAACCTCTGGGGAAAGAGACCTTTTTAAACTTGAGCCCCTGATGTCTTATTTTGTTGTCAGTGTCTTTTCAGAGCTATCCACAATGAAATCCCAAACTAACTTTTGGTATGGATAGGCATATCTCAAGCATTCAGAAATCCCTCTGCTTATTCATCAGTTGTAAACACTTTTGAGAGTTTTTCTTAGTTTTAGAACTGTGTACACACACATCAAATTTCCAGTATTAGTAGGTGATTAGCAATTACTACACTTTTTCCTGGCATTTAATCTCTTGCTCAGAAGTAATGTGAAATGGGAATACTTTCCACTTAAATGCTGCTTTCAGTTAGTTGTCAGTCTGCCAAACTTTTTGACACGAGCTGCCACTGTCCAGCTCTGCCCAGAAGAGAACAGCCTCTTCCCTCTGCAGCTTCTGTGCAGATTAGGGTTTTCCTTCTGCCCCTCAAGTGCCTGTTTGAATTTCGTAGAATAACCCTGTGCATGCTTTTCTAAGTAAAACAGAGACAAATCCAAAGCCAGCCAGATTGAGAGGATCTGTCTGCATCTCCTCAGCAATTCCTGTTTGGCAGCCAAGTGCTGTGAATGTGTCTGTGTCTGAAGGGAGCCCGTCTCCATGTCTGGACTGTGGTTTTGCCCCATCATTTATCTTCTGCATCAAGCAATTTTCCTTTTTATGGGGTCAGGGGGAAAGAGGCTGCCTTGGACTCTCAATGCTGCCAGCTTTTCCCCCCTTAAAAAGGGGGAAATCATATAGAGGCAAATAGGATAAAATGCACAGTAGAGGGGAAGTGTGGGGATGTGGAAGAGCTGGTGTGTCTGTGGATCTGGGAGAGGGAGCCGGTATTGACAGTGCGGTTATTGAGGAGCAATGGTCCCACTCTGGGGAGATGGAAAGGGTCAGGGCTGTGTAGGAGCTGGGCAGGAGCAAGCCAGGGGTCAGGAAGAGCTGGCTAGGAGGTGCAGTGATGAAGTGCTGTGCAACCTTTGTGATACACAGACTATGTAATGGCAGAATCTTCTGATCTGTCTGATCAGAAGACATTCCTTGCTTACAGATGTCTCCTGAGCAGCTGTTTTAGTTGAACTTTCAGAAACAACCCACCTGCATATTTTTCTGAGTAGTGTTAGTAATTCAGGACCCAGAAATAGCTGCAAGAAGCATAAATTCATTCCTTCTAGTGGCTCACATTTTTCCTATTTGTCAACAACACATTTCTGTTGTACCTGCCTGACCTCGATACTGCAGAGAGGAATGAATCTGTGTTTCCATGTTTAGTCTGTCTTTAACTTCAGGTCAAAGATGTTTACTTTTAAGAGAAGACCTTCTGAGCTACTAACTTCATTTTAAGATCTGGAGCCTGAGCTCCTGTCACAGCTCATGTTATCTCTAGAAATAAAAACTGTGCCTTAGAAACTCAGCCTGACAATTCTTGATTCTGATGTGGAACAGGAGCTTGCTTGTTCTTCCACAGAGATCTTAAATAAAGTGCTTTTGTAGATCAAGTTACCTGTGACTACTCCATGTAAGAAAAGAAGGATGAGTAGGGGTAGAACAGTGTTCTAATAAGTATGTACAGGAAGGTAAATTATTCTCCAGCTCCTTTGTGGATGGGGAAAAAAGGTAATGAGCTGGAGGAGATGTCTTCTAGTAGTAAGGATGGTGAGGCACGGTAATCAGTCATCCACGGCAGCTGCTGAGGCTCCAATGTCACAGCTTTTCTGGACAAGGCAAGTGCAGTTGCTTGTACACAGGGCACATAAAAATGCTCATAAAAATGCAGCTGCGGTCTTATCCCTTTCATCCTCTCAAAGGCAGAATGGCCTTTTTGCACTGATTTCTCTCCCTTAGGAAGTTCTGGGTTGTTTGGTTTCTCTTACGCAAGACTTTCTCCTTTGTCACAAACTCCCTGTATTCCTCACGTCCTGGTATCTCGGTGCATGGCTGTGTGAAACTGTGGTGCTGTTCTTTTCACTATTTCAACCTTTGTTGGTATTTCAGCACAGAAAAGAGGCACCATGTCAACAAAACCCTTCCTCTCCAGCTGCTGGGCAAAGCCCATGCAGGTGAGCACATATGCACTCCCTGTGTTTGAGCTGGGAAGTTTCCACATCAATTGAGAAGTGACAGTGCAGCGAAAGATCCTGGCATGAGTAAGAGTGTCAGAACAGTTCATGTGTCCTTTGCCAGTCTGTCCTGCTTTTCTGGTGCCTTTGTGTATTTCATCACGTGGGAAACACAGGAGTGTGGGAGGGAAAGAGATAATGAAAATATCCCTGTGCATGGGAAGTGGAACTGCCACAGTGTAAGCTAAGCAGTGACCTGGAAACGAGGGGTTCTGAGCCACCAGGGATAGGTGCTCAGCCTCTTTGGAAAGAAAATTTCTTTGCAACATCTGTGAGGCTGCATGGTGCCGCTTTTATACAGAGGCTGCAGGATAGAACGAGATGGAAAATCTCCCATGTCTATGAGCTCAGAATTTCTTCAGGGCTTTGGCTTTTGGAGTGCCAAAAGAAAGGTCTGAATATACAGTGGGAAAGGCCCACTTCCAGATTTGTCTAATCATCCACTGTCTCCTGCAACCAAAACTGCTGTAAGGATCACATGTGTAAGGACCACACACATGAAGGAACAGATTTCTTGTTCTCAGATTTGCTCTTCTTAACCCTTCTACCACGTCCCAAGCTTAACCCAGGTTTCCACCCATCAAATGCTTAACATTTCATTCTCATAAGAGTTGGTTAATGCTCCAGTTGTTAAACATGGAATTAGTCTGGAGGCTTACCCCTCCCTAATTATCTGACTGTAAGCTGAGCTTGATGGCTGATCTTTGAACTGATTCTCACTCATAACCACCATGCAGCCAATGCATCTCAGCTCCAAGGATAAAGCACCTGGTGATTGCCAGAAGTTTAACAGCATAGGTGAGGCTGTATTGGCCACACAATACTAAGGACTATAATTTTGAATATGGACCCAGTTATTCCATGTGATCAGTGGTCAAATTCTGCCCTGACATTTCAAGCAAGCAAGACCCTTATGTGATAATGTCACTTGGATGAGACGTTCTGGAGGTCACAAACATGATATACTGACACAGCCACTAACACAGCAAGCACTGAGCTGTTTGGGAATACCTCTGAGGAAGACCTGTTCTTCACAGAGATAGGGCCAAACAGGTTCAGATATCAAAAGAGTTAGTGAAAACAAGTTCTTTGTGTGCTCAGCTGAAGTAACTAAGAGTGTGTGTGATTTTTCCTAGTTTTATTTATAGGAGGTTTTTTATTAGCCAGATAAGGTACTATTCTCAGATGTCCTCTGACATCTGTGAAGAAAAGAAATGTTTTTCAGTTTCAGAGTTGTGATTTGGCAAAGAAATGAATGGGAGAGGGTTCCAGTGTTCTGCTGTTTCCATTGACTGTGATGCTTTGCAGACAGGCAGCTGAGCAGTGCTTGGAGGGGGCAGTATTGAGGCTCCAAGTCCTATTAATTGCTTGTTCTGGTTGCATTTTTTTGTTTTCTGTTTATTTTATGAAGTATCCTGTTGACTACGCTTGTGTTTTTAATCTTTATAATAATGTAATCACTTTCTAGTGTATAACATCCAATTCATTACGAATCCTTTTTCTTCCTGGCATTTTGGGAAGGCTTGGGGATGGTCTTACTGTAAGAGCACTCAGGCAGGCAGAACCTCTGCCACAGGGAAGGATGAAGGGGACTTGAGCTAAAGCAGGAGGCTCCCCACATACAGCACTGAAAGAAGTAAAGGCAGAGTTGTACAGTTTCACCCTCCCGGTAACCCTGTCCCAAGCTAGGCAGAAATGAGAGTAGTGCCACTCTGAAGTATTTGATGTGGCTTTCTATTTCTTTAACAACCTCCTAACTCTTTACCCTGCCCTCACTTTAACATTAATGATTTTAGCCATGCAAATTATCTTGAGAATTGTTAAGTCACATGTTACTTTGCGGGGATGGGCTGCAGAGCAAAAACCTGATTTCCAGCATTGGGCAAAACCAATTCATTTTCCTCAGTGTAATTGTTTTGATTTCAGAATAGGTTGTATCATGTTCATGTTAAAACTGGGCATTCTGTTTCATGTCCTGATGACTTGTCCTTTTTGCTGTGTGCTACATCAGCTGCTTATTTTTTCCTGGTTGTATTTCCTTACCATTGCCTGTATTTGAAGCTGTGCTGTCTGCAGCGTCTCCTCTTTGACACTGACGGAAAGACTCAATCTCTCTTTTTCCTGTGCCAGTAACAATAATTACATAATTCAGTTTTCTGCATGCTTAGTCTTTCAGTTTCTTTTTTCATTTAAGTTCTGGATTTGATGCACCTCGGAACTTTCTGCAATGATTGCAGAGAGGACGGCGGCAAATATGACGTGTCCATGCTGAAATTCATCCCTAAGTCACAGAAAATCTCTTGCTTTGTTGTTTGCAGTTAACATTAGCACAAACGTACCTTGGTCTTGGTCTCTGGCTTTCAGAATTGTTTGGATCTAAAAAACGGATCTGAATGAGTCTTGAGATTTTTAGTATAATTAGCTGTTTACCCTGCAACAGCTTGAGTGGGGATTTTGAAATGCCCTGCATGACAAAATGTTGCCCAGCTGGAGAGGTGGCCAGTGATGAAAACCAGAGTATTCTGGAATTAAATGGGATTGTTCAAAACACATAGCTTATGCTTATATTAATCAAGTATTTGCTGGGTACACAAATCATGAATGAAAAAGCACCAACTGGACCATTCATCACCTATCCCAGTAAATTGTTCCCCAGGAGTTAATTTTCTCCCAAACGCATTAAGGTCATGATCACCACCAAAGGGCCCAGTAACTGGTAAGAAACTGATTGCAAATCTTCCCAGTTCTGTGCAGTGACCCCTTGACCAGGCCAGTGGTTTCCAAGCATTTTGGTGTTCATCCCACAAGCTTCCCTGTGCCCAATGGGCTTTTGTCTCATCATGGGAGAAGTGAGGGTAGAAAACTGTTGAAGTCAGCATGAAGGCGTTTTTTGTGGGGGTGGCAAAACTGTGTCAGTGTGTGCGTGGTTCATAACACGTCTGCATTTCTCCAAATGTCCACTCTGCCAGAGCAGGCATTCCTGTTCTTCTGTGATAAGGAAGGAGGTCTGGCAGTGGCAAGTGGGAGTCTTTCTGTTTTCTACCATTTCTTCATATTTGTGCCTTGGTTGTTAAGCTGAGCCTGGCAGCAGCTCTGTGCTGCCACATTCAGAGGCTGGATCATACTCTCCAGGTACAACCCTGGGCAGAACTGAAGGGAAGTGTGGGGGCACACTGTGTCCCTGGGGAGACCAGTCCTGTCCCAAACGCACATGCAGCCAAGCGCTTGCTTGTGCTAAGGAAAGGTGAGATTTGTCCTGAGATTTTCAGCCACAAACACCCGGTGTGGGAAATGAGGAGATGGGACTGTTCTGCCTCACCCTTCTTTTTGCTTTTCCATCCATCTCCTTTGGGTTCAAATAGAGTCTGCAGCCAAAGAAGGCTGATGGTTCATCACACCATCTGGATTCAGATCCATGAGTGGAGAGGATGGGTATTTAGAACTTCAGTCACAGAGGCCGAGCCAAGCTGGTTGTGCCAAGCATCCTGTATCTGATATCTGCCATGATCATTTTTGCTCTGGGCTAGTAGAGTGTTTATGTCCTACATTTCTTGGGCTTGGATGCTTTTTCCTCCCATTATCTCTCTTTAATTCATAAAGACTTTAAGTCCTTATGTTGCAGAAGCTGAGGAAAGCAGTATTTAACTTCCCATCTGAGGACCACATTCCTTCTGCTTTTGGGAATGTAGCTGAGTATTAGAAATGCAGACAGTGGGAGCCAAGTGACTAGAAGGGGGTCAGGAGACTGGAGAAGTTGACTTTGTTTCGCAGTCTTCTGCCAAGGAGTTTCCCCTACATGTTGTAAGAGCAGTGAGCTTTGGGGTTGTGTAGTTGATGTCGTCCTGAATCACTTTTCTAGGCAAACTTGCTGATTCAGTCTTCCTTTTTCCCAAGGTGTTTCTTAGGACTGAATCATAGCAGAAACCTGTGCTGTTGGGTTGGTGCACAGAATTACCAGGGAACAAGGGACCTTTCCCCCCAGTCAATGCTGTGTGTGCAGCCTGGGGTGACAAAGCACAGCTGCACTGACATTAGGGACAAAACTTAGTAGAGAGTGACCCTTACTTTCTGAAAGGATTTATTTATGTCTAGCTTCTCTGTGCTGCCTGAATTCATGTGCTCAGTTGTTCACTATCCTGGCTTGAATGGCAGCATTTATCTGTGACTATTGAGGTCACTAAATCTGGAGACGTCATAGCTGCCCTTTGAAAAGAGGGTGGCAGGAGCATGAGAATGGAATTGGTGGTTCCATGGTGCTCTGTAATTTGGTGGGGATCAAAGGGATGGAAAGGAGACAGGTGAAACAGCAAGTGTGAGTATCTCAAAAGAGATAAGAGAAGCTAGGGAAGGGTAGCAGCTGTAGTCCAAGGAACAAGTGCAGTGAAAGTCATGGGCAATACAGCAAAAGGGAAAATCATCTAGGTCTGAGCTGCTGGGATCTCGTGTACTCTATTAATACTTCCCTGAGAGCACTTGGGATGTGAACTCCATTGCTGGGCCTCACTGTCTGAGAGTCTAGACTTGTCTGGCTAAGACTAAAAAAGGGGTAGTGGTAAGGATGCTTTTACCAGTAACATTCAAGCTACAGTGATGCCAGGATGCCTTGGCTGAGGTTGGGACCCGGTGTGAGAGGTGGTTCAGATGTAAAGTATGCAGAAGTCATGCACAGATCTGAGTTCCTGTGAGTAGGGGTGCAACTGGCATAGAGCAGCTGAGATGAGGAACTGCAATATGGACAGGCTGAGGGTGTCAGCAGAGACATGTCTTTAGAAAGGGCTGTGGACCACAGAACTGTTGTGATGTGTGACAGGCTGGTGTGCAAAAAATCAGCAAGGTGATCAAAGGAAATGAGGGAGAGAGCTTGGTCTTCATTTGAGTAGAAGGGTCTCAGGGCCTTGTGGTCTCTCTCTGACCCTCTTTGTGCAAGAGCCAGCTTGAGGGGGGTGGTCTATAAACTTCCCTTTTCAACCTTCCTGTTTGCCAAAGCCAGAATGAGAGAGTCTCAAAACTATTGGCTTCCTGTGGGCTTATTCTTTCATCTGAAGCTGCTGCCAAAGTTCTTCACTTTGGGTATTCTTAACTGGAATGCTACAGACATGACTTAAATCTTTCCAGCCAAGATTATCCTTCCCAAAGCAGGGTCACTGTTTTTCACATCCCTTTTTTTGCATCAGCCTTCAAGACAGGAGGAAACATCCAGTGCTTTCTTTCCCACAACAGAGGTACTTCTAATGCTCTGCTCTTATGGTTTTCTGTTACCATGAAGCATTTTTGTACCTTTCTAGTATCTGAACACTGTAGAATCCCATGGCTTCTGAAACCATGTCAGCAGACACCATCTGGGCTTGGATGCCCATGGAGGAGTGTGTGCAATGCTGTGCCACACAGAGCCTGGGCTGATCAGCCTGAGGTCTTTGATGCTCTCTGCTGAGATCTATGACGTAAGTGGGGAAAAAATGCAGCTAAACTTCCTGAATATGTATTTTAAAAGGGAGTGATCATCAGTTTGACCTTTCGGGCAAGGCAGGGAGAGCTAGGTAACCTGTGCACTGACCCCAAACTGTTTGCAAGACCACCAAGCCCAGAAAGCTTTGAGGAATGTAAAGGAGAGAAGTGCTTTGTTGGTAGAAGTGACTGCTTAGTGATTTATCATCATGTTTGCTAAAAATACCCGGGCTGCAAAATTATCTAGATTTTTTGTTGTATTATATCCTACCTTTTCATCAATTATTTTGGAATAATGTTAAGGAGGAATCACAAATTCAAGAAAAACACAATTCAAGAAAGTAAAGATGAGTCCTGATTAGAGAGATTAATTTCAGCAAGGATCTATGAAGTGCTAAGCCCAAACTGGTTTTGTATCCAAATATGCCTTTGGACTGTAGAATATGAACATCATGGTTTCTTTTGGATGCATTAAGATGAAAATCAGACCTGCTCCTTCAGAACCAATTGATGCTGTTTTACGCTTGTGAGAAAGAGCTGTTTGCCTTAGTGAGAGAAGTGGCTGACTGGGAATAGCCATGGTGAGGTTAGTACTGCTTTGTCTATCAAAACAAATTTGATCTAACTAAAAAGACTCCAGATGCTGGCCCTTACATGGAGACGGCAGGTGGAGGGGAAAATCATGGCACAAATAGGTATTGTCAGTCCTAAAGGGAGGCTTGAACAGCACACAGAAGCATCTGGCTGAGCTTCAACTGAAGTGGGACTATCAGACTCTGGAGACAGGACACAGAATTTCAGCTGAAATCACAAAGCTTTGGCTTCATTTCCATGAAGTAAGAAGGTACCATAGAGAACACTAGTGGACCTCCTGAGCTGAGCAAACACCCCAAGCAAGGGTAAATCCAGAACCTACACAGAGTGCAAGGACAGAATGAATAGCTAAGGAGCACACAAGATTCAGACTAGTCACAGATAAAAAACTGAAATGAAACATGGAAAAAAAAGAGTAGTAGGGAAAAAGTTTGGCCTCATAAACAGAAGGTGAATAGCTGTGGAGGAAGTGGAGATAATGTACTTGAAGGAAGTTGTGTAGGTTGAGGTACAGCCCAAATCCTGAATTAAGGCCTTAACTCGGTTTTCAGTAGGCTGATGTATAAAGTTAAAGTCAGAGTCTATAGTGAAAATTTACCTTACCACACTTATATTTAACCTCTGGAATGGAAGCAAAATTTAGGCTGATCACTACAAAAATACTATGGTCCCTGAGTAAGCTCTCTTCTTGGCTACTGAAAAAAAATGGCACTTGAAACTGCAGATGGATTTGAAGAGACGTTTTTATTAAACTGTAAATTTGGGAACAGAGAAGTGGCAGATACAGTGCCTATCTTCAAAAGTGGGAAACTCTTCTGCCCTGAAATTTATACATTTCCTAATTTTCTGCTAAATGTATCAACTCTTGAAATGGAAGAGGGAAGGATGAATGAGGGTGAGGAGGCAGTGGAAGGGGATAAAAAAAATCTTCACACAGACACACACAAGGGCAGTAATTTCAGAACTATTTTAATATATTTTGCAAAAATATTAATAACTTCTTAAAGGGTACTGCTATGGACATAACCAAGAGTCAAGCAAAACACTGATCTCTAACCTCCATAAGGATCTTTTCTTCAGTGGAAGAAATAATAATGGAAATTACAAGATAAAGATGGACTAAGTTGGGCACCAGGAGGATTGAAGCTAGGATTGACCTTATTTATTATATTCCTTCATTATACAGAAATTTGGCTATGAAGTTTGCAGATGACATAGCTGGGATTAATGTCATTACTGTGGAGGACTGTTTTTTAGAAAACTAAATTATCTTCCTTTGATGGGAGGACTGAAGGCAATAACATCAAGTGTCCAGTTGCTTTTTTAGGATAAAAGGAGAAAAAACTTTTGCAATATCCTGGGAAGTTATTCCTGAGAGAGGGTGGAGTAGCAGAGAAAAGGATGGATTGCCTTTGTGACTCAGATGTAAGACCTTATAAGGCTTTAAATTCTTAGTAGAGACAAATTTAAAGTACTAGTAGAATTGTAGATGCTATTTTGAGACCCTATTTGAAGTACTGTATATAGTTTTGATCCCTAATATTTAAAAGAAATTAAATAACTAAATTACCTTGAATGGTGCAGAAGGATTCCTAGGATGGCCAGGTCAGCCTTTAGAGGTTCATTTCCAAGAAATAAAAGAGAGGGAGTTTTTGTTGTTTAAGCCTAGCAGATGGTAGATTTACAAAGCATGCCAAGTTTCTCTATAAACATATAAAGAGGGTGCTTCCTTCAGTTTAAGGTTAATTCTGAGATTAAAACTAATAGTTTATTAATAGATGAAGCTGAAAATTGCCAAAAGTTTTGTAACCATTCTGAACAGCTTTCTGGGAGACCTGTGAGGTTGCTTTTAATAGGGCTTTACAGGAGAGTAATCTTAAGAGTAAGGGGTGGAAATTTTAATGGTACCAATTCTTGGATTACCAGCAGAGCTAGTCATGGTAAGAAAGGGATGGAAGGTATTTAACAGTTGTTAATCTTTGCTAATACTGATATTCTGTTACTGCTCTGGGATTCTGTTAGTCACCTACTGAAGCCAGGGAGTTCCTGTTTTTCTTCCTGGTGCAAGCTGATTTCTGCATCTGGTGCCAGTATAAGATTTGGGTGACCACTGGAGTCAGGAAGACTGCAGTGTGCTGGCTCTTTTGCTGGAATCAGTGATCTGCCTTACACATGCACTTCTGACTTGGCAGATGGCTATATTGCAGAAGAAAAGGGAATTTTTTTCTCTGAGACTGACACCGACTGCAGTGTGGAGCACAGACATGTCCCAGCCACAGGCGGGGAGCTCCACCTGAAAATTTCTTTCTATTGCCAAGCACATAGAGAACATTCTTTGTTTCTAAGCATCTCTTAAGCTGGTGACTTGCTTCAGTAATAGCAGGCCTCTATTTTGGCTAATACTAAGAATGGGGGCTATTTCTTGGAAACTCATCATCTGGAAATGGTGGAAAAGAGGAGGACTTGAGTCTGTTAAAAGTTTAATCAACTGCATAGGAAGCACATTCATCCTTGGGCTTCATCACATGCAGTCCTTCCATTCGAAAGAGTTCTTATTTTTCCTTTCTTACTATCTCTTTTCTGAAGAAAAGAGAGTGTGAGAAGCAATGCTGAAACATGCCATGCATTCCTATTTTGTCCTTGCTTTGTAAACCCCAGTGCAAATTACTTCCTTTTTTTCCAACCACGTAAAATTAGGAATTAAATTATACCCTGAGGAATGTTGTCACTATCCTAGAGGCTCCAGCTTGTACTCAGAGTGCTACCCCCTTGCTAACCTCTCAAATATAGGCTTCAAGAGAAAAGCAGCATTTCAAGAAGTAAGAAGGGCTCCTCACCCTCACTTATTTCAGCAGATGATGAAATTAGGATTTAATTATTGTCCTCATGTTTTATTGTAGATAATTATGAGGCAGGTCTACTTCAATGTACCTTTCTGTGACTACTGGCCTTACTGCACTGTGTGAAATAGTCGGCACGGGATCAAAGGATCATAATAAATTACACAGGACAGCTGTGCAATAATGCAGAAAGACATGAATGGCCATAGACAATTTCAGCTCTTCTCTAGGCCTCTATTGAGATGTTGCTGAGACTTCTAAATGTGTTCTTTATTCTCTCATCCCCATTGCGTGTGACCTTTTCATATCCTGAAATTAAAGAGAAGTGTCTTATAGCTACAGAAATGAAACAAAAAAAATGGATAGAGCGTAATTTCCATGTGACACGAATTATCTCATTGTTCAGATGAGGGAGAACACTGCTGTACTGATTAGGGATTGGTGTGCATTTTGCTGACTCTGGTGCCAGCTACCCACCCTACTGTGCTCTGTCTCTCCTTCCTCAACAGGACATGGGGAGAAAATAAGATGAAAGAGCACATGGGTCAAGATAAGAACAGGGAGATCACTCATCAGTTACTGTCACATAAAAACCAGATTTGACCTCAGAATGATTCGGTTCATTTATTGCCAGTTAATTACAGAATAAGATAGTGAGAAATAAAGATAAAATTTTAAAAATCTTCCTCCCACCCCTGTTTTCCCAGGCTCAACTTCACCCTTGACTCTTCTGTTCAAGACAGGGATAGCTCCTGATCTCTTCTCTCAGAAGCTCTCTCACCCCTGAGGCCCTACCTAAGGTCAACCATAGTGCCTCCAGCAAGAGACATTAAGTTTAGACTCCCTTTGGCAGTGACAAGGCCCTGATCTGAGCTGCTGTTACAGTTTTGATCTGCACAAATATTTCTGGGGTCTCTGGTGCATACTGTGTTGCAGCTGTTAAAGACTGCTATCTGAAAGACAGGTACTTCTTTAACCTTTATTTCTAAAATCTGGCATACAAATGAGCCGTGTCCTTTGGAAGGCCCTTACAAACTGTATCACAGCTAAGCTTTCCCTTCTCTCAGGTGGAACAAATCCCTTCTCTATTTCCATCCTGAGGATACATCCAAGTCTGCTACCTGTTCCCTCCTACAAGCTATTCCTGCTGCTCTCTTTCCCTGCATCTCTTCCTCCTGTCCTCAGCTACCCTGAGTCACCTGCTGGTTTCTGCTCCTCCATCAGGTTGATCCCAATGAGCAATGCCAGCTTGACACCTGTGAGGAATTCCAGCAACAAGAAGGTGTGAGAGCGATAAATGAAGGTTTTATGACAATGAATGAGAAACGAGTCTGGCTCTCAGACACATTAGCTCTGCTGGATAGATCACTGAGGACATGCCTGTGAAGGTGTCACACATTTGCTCCATGCAGGCCTCCTTGCAGAGAAGGCCAGGAATGGTGCTGGGCTGGAAATGAGGCAGAAATATAAATGTCTGCAACCAGAATATCCCTGAGGAACCTTCAACTGCAGGGCAGGATGTTTCCATATGTTCCCCTGAAAGCTTTTAAAATGAAGCAGTTGTCAGCCTGTATAAATTATCACAGCTCTGCTGAGGCTGTTGCAGGAGGACCTGGCCTTGCATGTTAAAAGCTCTTTAATAAGTTTTTTGAATAATCAAGTTTTTTGAATAGACTTCTTCTGTCTTGAGAAGAGTTGTCTCACCAGAAAAAGAGGATTTTTTGCACCATCTGACTGATGGCCCCTAGTCAAGTAACTTCTCTGCAGCCAGCAGTATTGGGAAGAAAGCTGTGAGACACACACAAGACAGCGGCTGAGTAAACATCTCCTGGCACAAATTCTTTGCTGATTCACAGGCCTGCTCTAGGCCTACGGGAATTTCAGTTATAGGGATGGATAAAACCGTTACTGTTTTGTCAGGATCTGCCATAATTTCCTTGATGATCCCTTTGTTGCTAGCCAAAATAGGTTTTTAGGATAATGCATTGCCACTATTTGAAATACCCTATGCCTAAAACTAATTAAAATCTTAGATAAGTACATTTAAAATTTAACATTAGTAATTTGTATATGATGGATTTGAGCCATAAAAGGCAATGTGAAACAGAGAATTTGGTCATGTCCATTTGGTTTTGTTCCAGAGCCACCAGCCTTTTTAAAAATAAACCCAAATGAATTCTCAAAAAAGGCTTAAAAGTACAAGGTGATTTCCAATTTCAGTTGGCTTTTTTTTATTCCACCTCTTTTATGTGCTGTCCTGCAATCCTAGTCTTAGTCATTACATTACAGGGTGTGAAGTATTTGAGACATTTTCATGTTGAATAAACCTAAGACCTGAGATTTAAACATGGAAAGCTTCTGTGTTTGAAGTGCGCTATGGTTTTCTCTTTCAGTACTGTTTGTGAGTCTCACCATCACTTGTTGTGCTGTTTGATGCTGTTATCTATTTTGGTCACAAACTTTCATAAGCCAAAGGAGCCAATCATTTGTGAAGTTTTGGTGGTCCCTGATTCTCACATGTAGTTTCAGAGAAGGCATATGATGGTGAACGGAGGAATGTAACAAATCTCATCTCATCTCATCAGGATCTGAAAGAGGAACCACTCAGGGTCTCTTGCTGAAGTTGCTGATTTTTCTGTGTGCCCTAAGCAGTACATCTCTTCTCGGAAGGACAACTCTGGCGTAAATGAAATGTAGCCAACTGAAAGGATACCTGTGCTAACTTGGATGCAAATGGTGCACTGTAAGCAAATGCCTCCCCACTGGAGTAACTCTTCCTGGCTTTTACACTGTTTCCACTCTAGGTGAGACCCTGCAGAGATCAAAACCCCATCCCTGTTGTCATTGGCAGTTGTCATCCCAAAGTTATTTCTGTCAGCGCTGCAGGTCCATGTCTATGATTCATGTCTGTCCTGTGTTTGGGTATTACACCCACACTTAATTGTTTCAAACTGCTGTGGGCTTTGTTTATTGAGGAAAAAGAACACTGAGTCCCAGCTTGTCCTAGTGTAGCAAACTAGCAGTGGATTTTTTTTTATTCTTTTAAATGACCCCTTGTTGCTGTGCCTGGTTTCTTGTGGTGGCATGGCAGGCCGCAACCTTCCTGAGAGCACCGCAGGGCATTCCTAGGGAGAGTGGGAGAACCACTTTTCGGCAGCCCGAGCTATCTCAGTTCATTGTCGGCTCACAACAACGCAGTGGCGGTAAAGGAGGCGAGAAGGCTCTCTTGCATGGAGACAGCAGCGGGTCTTTATTCCATGCTAACTCCCCAAGGCCTAGGACCTGCACACGTGCCAGCCCCCATAGGCAGAGGGCTGGCACATGGCATGGTGCCCAGAGAGAGAGAAGCTGGTGGCTGGCTGAACCCCAAGGCAGAGAGAGCCGGCTCACGTGATTCCAAGTCCCTTATCCCGGGCAGAGGGGGCGTGGAGAGAGCACATGGCAGGGCACAGGGGCAGTACAAGGGCGGTGTTAGGATAACAGGGGAACCTGAGGGAGTGGTTTGGACTAGAGAGGGGGGAAGGGGAAAGCCACATGGAGAGGGCAGGCAGGGACATGGAATAGGGGTCCACAACAATCCCTGTAGGGCTGGATCAGGGAAGAAGGGAGGTGAAATTTTGACATCTGGCGCTCCAAATGGCTTGAGGAAGAAGGATTCTGCTTGATCAGGGGCTGGTGGTATTTTTGGACAGGAGGATACCTATGCCAATAGGACAGACTTCATTCAAACTACAAGTGAAACAGCTGCCACTTCACATCTAGAAAGGTGTCATCAGTGTTCGGGTGCGACATTGCGGTTTGGGGTTTGAGTGGGATGTGGAGGTGGCATTAAGTACTTTGACTTAAAATTTAGTCTAATTTTAGATGCTTGAGTATCAGTTTAGCAGAAGGTAGGCTCTAAGACTGGATCTTTACTTTGTATATGAATTAATGTCTGTATTTAGAGCTGAGCTAACAGAGCACAGGTATAGTTTTTCTATAAAGAGACTGCCTTAAACACAGCTAATAGTGCAGACCTGCAAAAATAGTCCAAACCCAATAGCTGGAAGCACTGGACAGCATGTGAGGCTACATGGGAAGTGGGATATAGAGAAATGTGTAGAGAGAAATTCTTGGACCTGGCAATTAAATAGTAACCTATGCATTTCCTCTAGAAAAGAAAAGACTCTTCCTGTTCAGTATGGGTTATAAATCAGAGACCATTCTTCTCTTGTTTGTAAATGCTGAGTAAGCTGGTCTTTGTGCACAATAAGAACCTTTGTGAGATATGTCAAATCAATATTGATACTAGGAATGCTACAAAAGAACTGAAAATTAAAATCAGCAGTGGCCACTGTCCATACAACAAATTCAAAGCAGAAATCTCAGTTAAATACCTCAGACTGCACCTGTGTGTTAAATTACTGTGAAGAATAATGGATCGAGCATTCACAAACTGGGAAACACAGCCTTAGAGTTGCCCCTGCATCTTTGGTTTGGTTGCTGTGTACAGAAATCAGGGCAAGCTTTTATTCACTGGTTATGTTCTCACTCTGTTTGCATGCTCTGCGACCTTACTGCCTTCAGGGCAAGGATGAGGATGTTCCTTGATTTTATTTTATTTGTTGGAGTGCAAATTACCTTTTTATCTAACCTGCAGCTATGGATCCATGTAGCTGTAAAAATGAGAGGCATCTCAGAGAATGAGGAATGTATCATTAGCAGCCACTTTTAAGAGGTTTTGGTTTTATTTGCTTAACGACACACAGATATACTGTTTGTGGAGGGATGAAACAAATGATCAAACTATCCTGAAGTCATCTCTGAGTCTGCTGTCAGCTTGCAGTCCTCTGTTCTATGCCCCATGTATGGTCCCGTTTCTGTGGCAATTATAGCAGAGCTTAGACAGACTAGATCTTCCTGTCTTACTGGATCAGATCCTTCCCTAATGGATGATATTTGCTGTGCAGGGAATGAGACCTGGTGTCCTGAGAATGTGCCATGGCATATCGTGGTACACATGCACACAGATAACTGGAATTATATTTAGTATTTGCAAAGCAGTTTGCATTCTAATATTTCATGAACTTCAAATACTCAAGCTGATGACATAAAAAGATTATCTTTTTAAATGTTTATTTTGTACCCCTGTATTAACACTGAAAGAGAGGCAAAGCAGGACTGGCAGTCCCGGGGTGGAGGAGGACCTGCCTGCTGGCTTACAGGGTCTCCAGTGGGCTTTATCCAGCAAACATTTTCAGGATCTTAAAAGAAGAAAATTTTGGCCGAGTCAGGAGACAGAAGCTAACTGCCTGTGGTTAAAGAGAGCAGAGACCCTCTTTGGCTGTCACCTCCACGCTGGAGAGGGCAGAAGGCGAGCAGGAAAGCCCCAAGAAGGCACATCTCCAGGTCAGTGCATTTTCCCCACCTGTGGGGTCTTTTGCTAATGTGTAACAGCTGCAGGCATTCAGAAGAAATTGTCGTCTACTTTACATTACTTTCCTAGGAAATTGTAGGAGGTAGACTTACAGAATCCCCTGTTTATGTGCTTTGTTCATATAGTCCAGCCAAGTGGAAACAGACACACTGAAGTATATAGGAGGAAAAACTGGGAAACTTTGAGTCCTTCCAAACACACAGCCGCAAGAGATCACGCACAAAAGGAAATAATGGTAATACATTGAATGAGAGGAAAAGGAGACCTAAGCACTGCCTTTAAGGGACAAATCATGTGAATGTCTTTACTGCAAGGGGCTTGGGTCTTCTCAAAGCAGCTTGCAATTCCCACTCTGCCAGTTTTGAGTGCCACAGCCAGTGACAAGAAGGCCATGTTCTGTGGAAGATGTGGTCTTTGTTGCTTAGAATTACTCAAAAGGGATTAGTGGCTAGGCTCCATGCAGGGTGCTGCAGGGATCACATCCTCTGCATATTCCTGGCTGCACCTGAAAATTAGACATTCATGTTCTTTGCATGTCCCCATATTTTTCCTCTGTCTCCAAACAAGTGAGATAAAGATCTTTGAGGGGAAGGTGGACAGTGGGTAAATAGCCATCACCATATCACTAAAGTCCTGGCTCAGGAATCAAGGCAGATGTGCTATAATTCCAGATCTGTTTCAGCTCATCTGATTTCATGCTAATCACTTAACTACTTTTGTTTCCCTACGAGTGTGGTGTACCTCTATTCATATCCCTGCCTGCCTTTCCATGTGGCTTCCCCTTCCCCCATCTCTAGTCCAAACCACTCCCTTAGGCTCTCCCTATTGGCCCTGTTATCCTAACTCCGCCCTTGTACCGCCCCCCTGTTCCCCAAGATAGGGACTCTGAATCACATGAATCTCTCTCTGCCTTGGGGTTCAGCCAGCCACCAGCTTCTCTCTCTCTGGGCTCTAGCCATGTGCCAGCCCTCTGCCTATGGGGGCTGGCACGTGTGCTGGTCCTAGGCCTTGGGGAGTTAGCATGGAATAAAGACCTGCTGCTGTCTCCACGCAAGAGAGCCTTCTCGCCTCCTTTGCCGCCACCGCGTTGTTGCTGCTGCGTGCCATATCATCGCAGAGAAACGCAGCAGCAACATACGAGTTGGAACGTGAATTCCCCTTTCCTATACTTAGAACAGAAGGAATTTTTGGGCAGGGAGTTCACGATTATGCAGTCCCACTTACCACAGCCCTTTTACTAAAACTACACCAATAATGAACCAGTGGCAGAGTAAGCAGGGCAAAGGCTGGCCACAAGGGAGGGATCCCTCCAGGCATGTCAGGAACTGTCCCACCAGTGCCATAAGTAGATGAGTGAGCAAGTAGACCTGACCAAGTGAGACTTGAGTTACCTGCTTAATCCAACAAGCAGTGCTCAGATGAAGTATGCAGGTGAATTCCAGCAAATCTTGAATTCAGTTGCAATTTCTGAGCACTCGTTGTAGAAATGTCTCCTGGTTCTCAGTTCTGATCTTATCTTCATAGCACTGGTCCAAGTTCATCACAGCAGAGTTAGGACAGTTCCATTTTGTACTACTCCAGTAGGATTCCAGGAAAAATCACTGAAGTAATGATATGAACCATATCCTTATTGCACTTATTTGCTCATCTAATTAAGAGTAACAACAATTATTTAATAGCTAATAGTAAAAAATTGGTCTAGACTTTGCCCTTAAAGGCATACTTAAATTTCTGCTCCTTTTAAAGTTATCCAGATGAACTGCCAACACGAAGCCAAGGATGATCACCGCTCAGGGCAGGATAGTGTCCTCAGCCCCCACATGCTAAAAGACCACATGGTTAACATGATGTTACTGAACTGGTTTGATGTCCTCTGTCTCCCCCCACTTACTTAAGAATTACTATAAACAATTAGAGATAAATTGTTTATATAGATTTCCCCACCAAATAATATTAGTGTATAACCCAGCTTGTGTTTTCAGTGTCAAGGCTGTTGTGTAACCATCTGAATTTTGGCACATAAATATCATATTTAAAAAACATACATATAAACATGTTGGTAGCCAGGAAAGTATTTCCTTACAGATCTTTCTCAACACTGAAAGCAAATAATTTCACTTAGACTGGTGATAAGTGATTCTTTAAGCCAGCCTGCAGTACAAGCACTTCTACATGTTTTGACTCCTTGATATCCTCCCTTTCCTTGGCAGTAGCCGGGCTGTGTATCAGGGTTGAGGTCTGCACTTGGCTGGCTCCAGCCCAGCAGGGTTTGGATGTCCTCCCTGTGGTTGAAGCCTGAAAGTCTTGAAAGCCTAAAGCACGTCATGGCATTTTCATGTTCAGAATGAACAAAATCCATGGTGATTTGGATCAAAATCTGATGTAGGTGTGGTCTCTAGGATGGTCTTTTTTCCAGTGCTTTCTCAAAATGCCTTTGTTGTCTCTGCTGTTCCTGTGCAGGTACTGGCCTGTCTGGGAGGTAGAGGCTCCATCCCAGAGAGGGGAGGAGCAGGACTGAATTTCTTTTGAGGCTCATCTAAGGGCTTGTACCTGTGTTGTCTGAGGTAGCAGCTTCATGTAAGCATATTCTTTGTGGAACACCTCAAATGGGGGATGAGAATCAAAGCAAGGTTTCTTATCTCTGAACATGGGTCGTGTCCTTCAGGCAGGATGGGAGCCTTTCACTGTGGTGCCCTGGGTACCTGCTACAGCTGCCAGGCAACACCAGAACATCCCATGTGCAGCACTGAGGGCCTTCATATGGGAGAGAAATGAGGTCTGTTCTTCATCCAGTGGCAGGAAGAGCTCATGGCACAGGGTGTTCTGTTCTTTACCTCAGTCTGACTTGTGGCTTCATGCTTGTCTAGACAATTTTCTGCAGTGAGGAAAGGGAAGCTGGCTGTTAGCTGGCTTCTCTGGATCTGGCTGTGGTGTCTTCATCAGTTAATTGAGCAGTTCTTCAGTGGCTCTGGCACAAAGGATAGCACAGAGCAACTCCATTATTAGGGTAGAAAATACACATATTAATGTATGAATACAAAAGGAGCATAAATATGAGAGCATATAAGTGTGGTTGTAAGTGGCAGGGCTGGGGCAAAGTGACTGCAAGTCATTTGAAATCTTCCCAGCCACACAGAGCTTCTCCAGAGGGGTGAGATGACAATTCCCTGCAGGGTTTTTGTGGCAGGTACAGAGAAACAAAAGGAATCATTCTGAAATCAGTGTGAACATTGCTATTAATGTTCACCAGTCTTCAGTCTGTATGCAGGCTTCACGGAGCGGTATGTTTAACACTACAGAGATAAATGCCTGCTCCCACTGGCAGGTGATCAGTATGTGGCTGAACTATAGATTTTGGTAAATGTTGTTCTAGATTTCCAAATATTTAATCTCATTATGTGTTTCTTCACAGCCTACTAAGCTACTATGAATTGTCATCTTCTCCATAAAAAGGGGAACATCCGCTCAAAAGGCATATATATGCTGAGAATAGAAAGATTATAAAAGTGTCAAATTTCCAGAAAAGATTTCAACATCAGTTACATGAAAGAGCTGTATATTCCTTAGAGTTAGAAGGAGACTGAGATTAGGCTGTTTCTCTGCATGTGACGCTGTATCCTCTGTACTGACGATAATCCACCTATTTTGCATGGCTGGTATCAGCTCAGTTGGAAAGGGGAATCATTCCAAATTGCTATAGTTTTGACACAGCAGGGCTGACGAGTACAAGACAGAGCTCAGGGAGTGGTTGAACTCCACTGCACAGGACAGTGTGAGCTCCAAGTTCTGGAAGGGCTTCTCTCAGAGCTGTATCTATTTTCAGCACTAGATCCCAGCTGCAGTTTCCACAGTCCAAAGCTTTTCCCCCACACCAAGGGGTAAAGGATTAAGCCATCTCTAATTTTTTATTGTGCACTGTAAGATTTTCCAGCTTTTCCTCAAAAAGAGTTGTGCCAAACAAGACGTAACTGTTACAGATTCACCCCTGGCTTCCATCCCCACTAATTTTTCTGTAGTCCCTTTTCTTAAAAGTATTTAAACACATCCCCAAATTTCAGCTCTTCTGCTCAGGCAGGTGTTTTAATGACTGGCCAGTTCGTGAGGTGCTGTGAGGTGTTTCTGCCTCATGGCCCTGAGATGCCTGAAAAGGGGGAAAGAAAGCTGCAAAGATTAATTACATTGGAGACCTGCAGAAAGGCAGCGTTGGAGGGGCTGCCCTGCACCCACTCTGACTCTTTCTCAGATTAAAGACTTCAGTACTTGAAGAAAGCTACCTACCTTTATAAACGGGAGCTGCAGAGTCTCTGGGACTCACGGATTGATTGCTGATGGTTTGCTTCCTCATCCATTCAAAGGCCTTGACTTGCTGCTCAGGTGTTTGTTTTCCCTCATATAAGAAAATACCTGTCCCTGCTCCACTTCTCTTATCATGGGTGTAGACTTGCTGTATGTGAAGGGAATGTTTAGGAGGGAAGAATGGGAAGAATTTGCATGACCCTTTAGGAAAAGGGCTTCACATACAATTAACTTGATCTGCAAATATTTTAAAAAATTGAATCTGATGAAGATCAAAAGCCAGTGGTATTACTCACCCTGGCTGTAAAATGCAATTTCCTGGATTAGCTTTAGATCTGGAATTTGAAAGATCTTCCCATTATTCAGCTCCAGCTATAGAGTTAGGACACACATTTGAAGGAATTTGGGGTTTTTTCCTGACTGGCATTTTTTTCAAGACCCCCCTCTGTAAATTCCTGGGCTGCTGAGATGAGCACAAAAATAGCTAAAATTGGAGCTTGCTGTTGTATTCCTCTCTTCACCACATCTTGCAACACACCTTCCATACATCTCAAAAGTTTGTATAGGTTTTTCAAAGTTAAATGTCATAATGGGGTCCATAGCAAGGAATGCTTAAGTATTTACTTAATATTGCTAGTATTTTTAATATGGTTTACTTGATCGTCTATTATTGCTAATCTGAAATATTCAAAAATTTTGATAAAGGCTTCAAATACTATGAAAGCAGGTATAAAATCTGGAGACTGTCAGAAGCAAAATACTTAGTTTCTGCTATCTTGGAATCTTTTGTTACCTTGTTTTCTTTTTATTTTCACATTTTCTTCCAAAGCCTCTCAGGAAAAGAGCAAGCCCTTTAATTGAAACCTGCATTGCTGGTAGCTGGTGCTGTGGGAAGTCACTGGCAAGGCTCCTGTTTAAAATTTTGTGGCACGTTTTGAGGAGAGGTGGCAGTGAGCTGTAACCATTCCAGGAGAGTTAAGGAGTACTGGAAGCATAAGACTTGTTCACAGAGGAGAGGGCATCAACCATCCCTCTCCTGGAAATGCTTGAAGGACTTGAATGACCCAAAGCCTTCCAGCTGGAAAGACAAGTTCCGGGGAACCAACAAGGATGGAGCAGGGGGGAAGGTGTTACCTGTGGCAGCAAGAAGTGAGCTGGGGATTGCAGGATGAAAGAGCATCCAGCTTATCCCTCTTACAGTATCATGTAATGTAATACTTCGTCTGATTTTTATACGAGGAGTGACTCATACCCCTGTGACTTCCCTTCAGGGGCTCTTCTGTGAATTGTTTACTTTGCAAATACAGGATGTGTTGCCTCCAAATCCCTTCTACTTCTTCAGAGGTTTGCCAGAAGGGCAGGCAGCTTCTTGGCCATGTCAGCAGATGTCTTCTACAGCAGCAGGGTCACACCATGAAGCAGTTTCACCCAAAACCAGTTGGGACCCCTTGTACTGTTGACCAAAAGTCCCAAGTGCAGATGTGTTTTCTGCCTTGTGCAATAAAGGCTGTGGTAGCAGTACCCAGTTACTGCTGTGCTGTCACTAGCGTCTCTGGGGTCTGTGTAGGGATGGCATGAATTCAGAATTTCTTCTTCACAGATTGAAGTTGTGTGTCAAAGGGAAGAAATGCTTTTGTGGCTTTTTTCATCTCGAATGAGATAAAATGTGGTATTTGCCAAATTTGTGCTGGGAGAGTCATTCAATGTGAAATCCTATTTCAAGAGACCTGAAGCAGAAATGGATTTTGCTCTTGAGCTTGAGAAAGTTCAGGGATCCACAGCACAGGCAGGTGTCCAAGAAGGCCAGAAGAAGTGGTGGGTGAGCACTGTGCTGGCCAGCCTGGTAACACCACCCGAGGCTGCACCACAGTCATGTTTCTGGCACTTGGAACATTTTTTTTTTTATTTTTTTTTTTGGGGTCCATTTCTGGGATATTTTGAATGTACCATTTATTCCAAAAGAGGAAAAAAAAAATAGACTTGAGTCCATATCTGGCACTCTCTGGGTTATTTCCTCAGTGCTCTTATCACTGCTTTTATAGTCCGCGATGAGGATGTTTGGTTACAGAATCTCAGAGAGTCACATAGAGTCAGTTTGGTTGGAGATGGCCTTTGAGACTAGTGAGTCCAAGCTCTGACCCAGCACTACCTTGTCAACCAGACAATGGCATGAGTGCGCGTGTCCAGTCTTTCCTCAAACACCTCCTTGGGCAGCCCATTCCAATGCCTAATCACCCTTTCTGTGAAGAAATTCCTCTGAATGTCCAACCTAAACCTCTCCTGGCACAGCTAACACTGCATTCTCGTCCTGTTACAAGTGGCCTGAGAGAAGAGGCTGAACCCCCACCCCCTGGCTCCAACCTCCTGTCAGGGAGTTGTAGAGAGTGATAAGGTCCCTCCAAGCCTTCTTTTCTCCAGGCTAAACAACCCCAGCTGCTCCCTCAGCTGCTCCTCATCAGACTTGTGCTCCAAATCCTTCATCGGCCTTGTTGCCTTTCTCAGGATACACTCCAGCATCTCAACATCCTTCCTAAATTGAGGGGCCGAGAACTTAAGGTGTGGCCTACAAGTGCTGAGCACAGCGGAAGAATCACTTCCCTAGTCCTGCTGGCCACACTATTCCTGATAACAGGCAAGGATGCCTTCCCCCAAGTCCCGTGGTCAAGTTTCATCTCTGCTTGTCTGCACTTCTGGTGGCCCTAAGAAAATCACATAATCTTGCTGTGACTTTCTTCGCTATCTCTAAAGTGCTGATAATACTTTCATCCTCTCCAAGTGGTGTTCTGCCTATTAGACTAAAATCCGTGATGACGCAGGTTCTCTTTTACTACAAGCAAAGGTGCTGTGCCCAGCACAGTGGACCCCTGGAATCAGGAGGTACCACAGCACAGAGAAACCTGGATGTGGGTGGTTCCTCACAAAGCATCTGCTTGTGTCACCTGACATGGTGAGGCAGCTTTTGGTGTGCCTGGGAGGTGAGGAAGCTGTGTATGGTGCAAGCCCTTCTCTAATCTGGGAGAAGAGAGCAGGAAACCAAAGTGCTGTGCCTCAGCTGGGGTGTGTGACTTGTCAGCAGAAACCTGGTGCCTTTTGGGTTGCACCATTAAATCTCCACTCAGCTGTGAAGCAAAGACCACCACAACAACCTGTTTCATTCACCTAAAGAGGATTTAGGGGATGTATAACTACATGCTAAAAGCTGTTGTCACTCTGCAGGGATAGGAATAACAAAGTTACATCTGCACTGGCTCACTTGCAGTTTTGAGCTTCCCATGCACTTGTCTTTAGAGCTGAAATTACGAGTGCATAATTTGTGGTGCCAGACTGAATTTATTCCCTGGAAAGATCCCATTGAGACAGTTCATTTTTGCCCTGGAGGCATGGGTTGTGTTGTCTAGAGGAAAGGCTTTTCAGAGTACCCTGCTGTGGCAGCTATACTCCCTCCAGGACCAAAGCCAGATTTCTTAGCTGCCATGTCCTTATCTGCATCATTTTATTGCACTGAGCTGCAGAAGTCTTGAGCACTGGAAGTTAGAACCAAAATTAATGATAGTTCTGCTTACACAGTAGAAGCTACTCAGTAAAATTGGGTCTTCAGTAGTTTGCTTGAAGCAACCCAAATTAAAGGTTGTCATTTATCTTTCCTCTTGTCGTGGTTTGATGCTGGCCAAATGCCAGACACCCATGAAAGCCATTCACTCACCCATTCTTGCTCTCAGCTGGGTAGAGGAGAGGGAAAAAAATTAACAAAGGGTCCATGAGTTGAGATGAGGACTGGGAGAAAACACTCTAAGAGCAAAACAGGTTCAAATTTAAAGGTATAAAGTAAATTTATTATTAAAAGAGTCAGAGGAGGTTAATGAAAAGTAAAATAAGCCTTTAAAACACCCTTTTCCTCCCAGCCCCTCCCTTTTTCCCACTGCCAGCGCAGGGAGCCAGGGCATGGGGATTTTGGTCAGTTTGTCACTCGAGATCTTCTGTTCTCTCAAGGAGACATGTCTTTTCCTTCTATGCCGTGAGTCCCTTCCATGGGCAAAAACAGTCTTCCCAAAACTGCTGCGGCATGGGTCCCTCATCCACAGGATGCAGTCCTCTAAGGATAGGCTACTCTAGTTTGGAAGCAAGGGCCCTCACTCTCCATTCGGGTCTCCCACTGGATCACAGCTCTCTCTGGTATCCACCCGCTCCAGCGTGAGCACTTCTCACACAGGCTGTGGGGGGATCTCTGCCTCCCCTGTGGACTTCATGGGCTGCAGGGGGACAACCTGCTTCACCGTGGTCCTCACCACGGCCTGCAGAGGAATCTCGGCTCCTGCGCCTGGAGCACCTCCTCCTCCTCTTTTTCCACTGAACTTGGTGCTGCCATGTTGTTCTCCCTCACGTGTTCTCACTTCCTCTTCTTCTCTGACTAGAAGAAAAACTGCTGCCTATAAGTACCATTGCCAACAAGTTCCACTAATTCAAGGATTCTTGCAGCATCTCGCAGCACCGAGAGGTTGATCTCGTCTAGGTTCCACGTCAGGGAATCGCTCGCCGTGTTTCCGTCGCCGGCCAGGTGGCCCCACCGCCACCGTGTGGGCAGTGGCGGCCGCTGCGGCACTGGCGCTATTGAACGCCTCTCCTCATGCGGGGCACCGGGAAGGAGAAGCCCCCGCCGCCCCCCCTGCCCTTCTGCCTGCGGCACGGCTGGCCAGGGACGGCCGGGCAGGCCAGGCTCTCTGTGGGCCGTGCCGAGATGGCGGCGGCCGCGGCAGCACATCGCCACACGCTGCGCCGGGATGGGCCCAGCGGCAGGGCCTCGTCGCCCCTGGGAAAAACTGTGCCTGCCCTGGTTTGATTTTCTTCTTAAATATCATTACAGAGGCGTTACCAGCCTCTCTAACTGGGCCAGTAACATGTCCATCTTCAGAGCCATCAGAGACTGCCTCTGTCGGACACGGTGGAAGCTTCTAGCAGCTTCTCATAGAAGCCACTTCTGTGGCCCTCCCCCGCCACCAAAAAGCCAGGCCGTGCCAAATCAACACACCTCTGCTGTTGGGCTCATGGTCTGTGAACAGAGGACAGCACCATCCACTCATTTCACTGATCCATTGAAGTTTCCCTTGTTTTTGAGACACAGGCAGAAACCACTGTTTCTTTGGGCAGTTCAGAACTGGGACTGCTTTGCCCCACCAGGCTTCGTGTAGTGACTTTGAGAGCAGCCTGAAGAGCCCCTGCAGGGGAAGTATCCCCAACAACGGGTGTCTGCACAGCATCATCAGAAATGTCTCTGCCTACTGTGCTGGTTTTGATGTGCTTCGTGGCACTTTCTTAATGAACTTTCAGATCATCCTAGAACAACCTCTATTGACTATGGAGAGAGAGTGTAATGTAGCGAGATGTGGGGGCGATAGGCAGCTGTGGCTGTTTGTTGAACACAAAAACTGCTGATTATATTGTGGTTACTTGTATTCAAATATTTATTTGTTTAAAAGTCTGATTATTTCTTTTTTAGGACTATGTTTTGGCTAACTTCTAAAGAGACTGAAATGTCTCCTTCAAGGGGCATCTGCATCTCTGATCCTGGGGAGGCTGTGCAGTGTAGTAAGCTTCTGACAAAGCAGAAAAATCCCTGAGTTCTGTTAAAAAACCACCACAATTTTTTTCATGGTGGAAGGCACATGACTCTCTATTTGTACAGTCAATCTCATGATGCATTCATCTTCCTTTAAATTATACTTCCTATAGATTTGAAAGCACATTTAATTAAAATGCATCATGGCATAAAGAAATATACTTTTTTATAACCCCACACCTTAGTGAAAAGGCTTTCCAAGTGGCAAGTCTTAATTTCAAAATGTTGAAAAAAAGAGGGGTTTTTATGTAAATTATTGATTTGACAATTCTGCACAAGAATTTTCAGAGAGGCAGCATTTCCATCCTAATGTATGTGGGGTAACATGTCTTTTAGATCTGCTGTGCATTCCCAGGTACCAGGGGCAAGGGAAGGAGAAACATTTAAATGCTGAAGGAATCCAAACACTGGCATTTTGTTCATGCTAGCAAGGATTACTCCTATTGGCGTTCAGTTGCCGGTAATCAACCATAATCTGCCACTGTCCATTTGGCTTTTTCACTGGCCAGACTGGGGAATGAGAGTGTGAGTGAGGGATAGCATCTCTGTCCTCCAAATCTGCTGCCACCCTGCCAATGCCCATCTGTGGGGCTGCTTGTAGTGTGGCTGTCAGGTTGGCAATACTGGGTCTGCAGCTGTTCGTGGGGCCAAATCAGCTTGTAACTTCAGATTCCACTCCAGGCTGCAGCAGGAGTTTGGTGCTGTGATACAATAGTAATTTTTGAATCCGGGAATGCAGATGCTCTATGGAGTAGATGCGCTGTAGTCTCTGGATTTCTTTTAAGGTCAGGATCAATGTTCAAGCCAAAAGACCACATGCTGCTGTCCAGCAGTGCTAGGTTGGGCTGTTCAGAATGGACAGGGACAAGCAGGAGCTTGCCATGTGCGCAGCTTCCAATTTTGCAGCTGGTGCTCTAGCACCTGGTGCTGCGACTGCTGGAGACAAAGAAGCTCCGTATGCTTCAGCATTCCCATATCTGTCCCTTTGCACTACTTCATAAATTTAGGTTGGGAATATTTGTTTTAACAGCGTGACCCATTTATCACATTCGAATGTCTCCTGCTGAAAGGAGCTGGAGATGTGGTGCTGTGACACCGGCACTGGTGAGCGCCTGGTTGTCTGACCAGGAGAGCTCTGCAGGTGATGGACCCCAGAAAAGTGGGCTGAGGCTGATCCAGAGAAACACAAAGAGAGGGTGTTACCTGCCTTTTGGGAGGGAGAGGGAGGAAGAAATGGGTGTGGGGATCCAGCAAGAGAATAAATGCAGGAGACAGAGCCTAGGACAGGGTGGCTGGGGAGAGGAGCTGTGGTGGCCTCAGTTCCTGCTGGAAGCCCACTTGGCTAAAGCTGCTCTGCACCAAGGCTGTTTCTGGAGCATTTAACCATTAACATCCTTGCACAGCTGGCCACAGGTTGGTGACCCAGCAGCCACAGGTTGTGACCCAGACCCAGGCAGGTTGGTGAGCCAGCAGCCTGAACTCTCCTGTCCCTACCAGGGTCCTCCAAGGGGACTCTGAACCCTGTCCCTGCAGAGCCTGGAGCTCCTTGGTTTGGCTGTCTGCCCAGGGATGCTCAGGGCTGTTCTCATCCCGGGAAGGACTTAGCTGGTGTCTCTGCCTAAAAGTACAGGACACTGCTTCCAGGTCTGCTGCCTGCATGATTTTTTCCTCTTTTTATAAAAGAGAGGAGGGACTGGTGCACTGTAATGATTTTCTTGTCCTTAGGCTTAGCTGATCACTGGGGTCTTGGAGCCAGATCTTCAGGTCAGGTGCTGCAGGGTCTGGGATTTTGCTGGTCTGACGTGTAGATAAAGAAGCGCTTCATCCCCAGCAGACCCTTTTGGGCTTTGCCTCAGAACTGGGGAGGGTGGTGGTGTGAGTGTCTTGACAGAACCATATCTGCTTCTGACTGTTCTTTTCCTACTTGCATCAAGGCTTAGCATGTTCGGGGTGGGGGGCCCCAGGTGCAGGTGTGCTGGTGTCCCCCCCTCCTTCCTTGTCCCCTGGGGCTGAGCTGCACGGAGCTCCCCTGTATGCTGAGAAGGTGACTGAGTTCTGCCCTGGGACTGTGCAATGCAAACTGATCTTACTCTGTGCTGCCACTGCCAGCCTCTCGGAGCAGAGGAGGCCCTTTAGTGAAAGTAGACAAAGGGTAGAGAAATGTGTCAGTCAGTTATTTTTTCAGCCCGTATCAAAGAACTGAGATACGCTTGCGGTTTGTAAGGGTGTTTTTTGGTTTTTGGTTTTTTTTATTTTAAATTAAGAAAATCAACAAAACCGTGTGAGAACTAAAGTATAATTTTAATTGATAACAGCTTGTATGAAACTGAGCATAGAGTTTGCAGTGTCTGCAAAAACTTGACTCTACATTCTCTGAAGTTACAATACATAGAATATAAAATTATAAGAGCAAATAGCACTCCTAAATGCTTCAGTCCACCCCAAGTAATTATTTATTTCCATCCAACTTCTCAGTTGCTTTGCTTTCCTATGAAGCAAAATGCTATGATAAGCTGTGAGGAATGGTAGGAGTTATCACCCGTGAAGGTCTGGGAGGCAGGAAAGCAAAGCACAGAGCCCCTGGGAGAGCCTGCCCAGCCAAGGGAGAGGAGGAACCAGGCTGTGGGGCAGCTGGGCTGTCCTGTAGCCACAGCTGCCTGCTTCTCTGAGAGCACTCGGCCTTTGCTGAGATTTTGAGGTGTTCCTGTGATCTGCAGGTGATTTAATGCTCATTTTGGAAAGCACAGCAGACAGACCCTGAAGTGAGCAGGTGAAGAGTGTCCCACTTCCCTGCTAGCTCACGTTTTCCCTGCTGTGGTGCTGGGTGGCAGTGCTTTGTGCTGGATGTCAAAGCTGTGTCTGTGGGAAGGAGGTAGTCAGGGAGGGGTGCTCAGCCCTTCCCCATTTCATGTCAGGACCATGTCTGCCCTGCCTTGCTTACAACACCCACTACACAGCACTGAAAAAAAATTCTGGGAACAGTTATCCAAGCCTCCATCCTCTTCTCTCCACTCTATGCTCACCCTCCTCAAATGCATCTTTCTACCACTAGCTCTCCTCCACAATCTCTATTGCATTCAGCAACCTCAACTTTGTGCTACTCAGCCAAGAGTGATCCCTCCCCCCTTGGCATCTGCATTGGCTGCATCCGCAGGCTCCCTGTGGTTAGTGTGTCTGGACCATGGCATGGAGCTGGCATGGATTTACACTGCATGTACTTCACTGGAAAGGTCCTTGTGCTCTGACCTACCCATGAAGATGGAGCTTCCCTGGCGTCTTTCCCATGCTAGTGGCAAGGCTGTGGATGGGGCTGAGAAGCTTTTCTTCTGTTGTTTCTGAACTATTTCGTCCCCCTGCTGTGGACATGTTGCTTCACTGGCAGGTTGTGCGTGAAGGATACAAAATATCTTGTCTTTATGTAGCACCTCTTGTTAGAAGGGACCCAAGGGACTGACAGGTACCCAGTTCCAATATGCAGCCAGCTGCAGAGTAGAGCTCCTCCCCAGCTCAGAACAGACTGAATATAGTGACTTGTTTTTCTAGGATCTCAGAGTCAACTCCATAACGCATCAAGATTTTTTTTCCTCCATCTTTTGCTCATACTTTGTGTCCATCAGCAGCCATCCATTATTACTAAAGTTTGCTGTTCAATGTCACTGCAGGATACAAGCTTACTATGGCATGTATTCCAGCAAGCTGAATTTCACCCAAACAGAAATTGCAGATTCTTCATCCATAATGTAAGGTTTCCTGGAGGAAATAAGGGAGGAGCTGACTCAGAGCAGAATCCTGCTAAATTTTAAACAGGCCCCAATAAGTCTGATTGCTTAGCAGAATGTTGTCCAACTTATCATTTTTCTTACAGTACAGCCTATCTCCCTTCTCCAGGAAAAAGGGTCTCGCAAAATGTATTGTGCCACTCTCATTTCCCACAGCGTTGTTGAGGTTGATACCTGGCTCTTTGCAGAGCATAAGCGTAAAAAGCTCTTTGATTTTCTTTTTGCGGTAGGCCTGAGCATAGACGAAGTAATTGCCACTCTGCTTGATTATGAGGTGCTCCCCTTGGCCCTGCACAATTCCGTCGCAGTGCTCTAATTTCCAATTCCAGTTCATATATTCTTTTGTAGATGACTCGTTTACTGAGGAAAGCACAGACAAAATGGTGTGGTGATTAATTATGTGCCAAGATAACCTTGTTCTGTACATGAGTGTGTTTTATTACTGTTTCCCATTCGTGCCTCTCACTCCCCATTCACTTCTTGACTTTCTAATAGTTATTATTTACTTATTATTCTAATTGCTGCTATTATAATTATTATTGATCATTCTTTTTGAGTTTACTAACTTCTAAGAAGTGCTAGAAAGGGGTCTCAGTCTGCCAGGAGAGGCTGTGAAGGACCTCTGTGGCTATGGGTGGCTTGGAGTTGCTCCCTGCCAGGACAGCTTAGCTGTAGAAAGCACCCTGGAGATGGGGAATCTTCAAGACTGAGGGTCTGAGCTTTTCTATTAAGAAAAAACTTCTAGGTGGAATTTCAGCTGGATCTGAGGATGATGAGGGTTACGGTAATCTTCTTGCTGGCTGCTGTGGTTATAGTCCTTCACGAGGTGAACGGTCATTAGCTGAAACGTTATGCGGGCAGAAGTTTTTCATGGAATTAATTGAATCCCTCTGAAGGTCTGAGCTACTCTATGGGCATTACTTTAGAACTGCCCTCGGGTTTGCTTAGAGAACTGGTGATTAACACCCAGCAGCAATAAATCTGATGAGCCTTGTGGTGCTGATTTTACAGGCCATTTTTGGGGAGGTGCACATAGCTGAGTAACACAGAGAGGGGCGGCCACTGGCTGACAGCCCTGGGTGCAGAGCTGGTGACCTCTATTTGTCATGGCGACAGTGCCCTGGCGGCTCTGTGTTTCTGCTGGCAGTACTGACACCTGTCCTTAAACAGGCACGAGGCCTGTGAGAAAGTCATCTTGTGTCACAGCACAAGTCTGACAAAGCCAGAAAGCAGGTCTAGAATTTCCATACTTACAAGATCCATGTGCCCAGCATGACCCTGATGCCTGTGGAAAGAAGCAGGGCTTGGTCAGTGTTTTCTGCTGTAACTTTCCATTTATCAGTGAGCTCAGCAGAGGAGCTTTATCATTACAAGAGCACAAAATCATTCTCCCAGGAAGAAAAATTATCTTTCTATCCACCACTACAAACACAAGCACTGTTTTGTTATGAAAAAACAGATGTTTTCCAACAAAGTTTGAAATGTTTAAAATAGGTAAATATTTTTCATATCCATTTAGATGGTATTTTCACAAAATAAGAAAAAGGCAATCCATCAGCAGTGACCTGCAGTAGACTTGATAAGAGTTCTACATTGCTCTTGGGTGACAGGATTTGATTTCATCCTTGGACTCGGCTCTTGTGGACGTTCACAAGCAATGACTCTGTGGACAAGGACTTGACTTAAAGCCAGTGTGTAAATGTGGTAAGCTGCACAGTGTTGTGCTAATTCACCCTCATTAAACAAACCCATGAACCTTTCCTTCTATGCATCGTAGTTTGGAATCACTTAGGCAAATATAATCAATAAAATAAAAATAAATAAAATCAGCATCATCATCCAAGACAGGCAGAAGAGGGAGGACAGCTGCTGACTTTTAAACCTACTTCTCTCTAACTGCTGCACCATGCTTCGCTCAGGGCGACAGGCACAGGGCTTTCTGATCCCCTAGTCAGCTCTGCAGTGCCTTTCCAGCCCACAGAAGGACGTGTCTCCGTGGGTGTCCCAGTGGTAAACTGGCAGCGGCAAGAGACTCCAGTCTATTCCTGTGACTCATGGCTTGGTCTTTGCTCATGGAATTAATGCTCTTCCTACACAGCAGCTCTGTTCTTTCTCTGGCCAGAGCCTATAAAAAGCAGATTTGGGATCAGCTTACAGATACAGGGACCCAATTCTGCCTCACATCTCTCACATCTCAATGAGTGCAAGCTCTGAAATGCTTAAAATTGCTATTGGAGCACAACCTCATTCCTTCCTTAGGAAGTTGCTGTCCTGAGTTCTGGGGAGGTTGTCAGCTCCCTTAAAGGGAAAGGCTTTCATTGCCCAGTCCTGCTTTCCCCAATTAATATGAATCAACAGGACTGCAGGCAGTTCTTTCACTTACTTTAGTAACTTTCTGCTTACTAAAGTAACTTTTCTGAAAAAAAGAAGGGGAGGAGTGGAATATATGTGAAAGTCTATGTGCTCATTGCCATCAGAGGGATGCAGTTGTGACTGCAGGTCACAGAGCTGCTGCTTCGCAGCTCCCAGATGGATGATGGAAGCTGGGGGTTTGGGGCTAAAAGTGGACTAAAAGCAAATAATTTATTTTGGGGGTTTTAATATTTTCTGCTATAAGGTGCAGAGAAGGTTCCTCTCTTATGAGAATTTAGCAGACTTAATATTTTATTTAAAAAATCAGTGCCTTCTAGGATCAGTCCTCAGAGGGGTTCCTGGCATCATTATGCCCCAAGCAGCTCCCAGACCATGAGAACAAACTATCCTTCCTCTTAACAGAAGGGGACTTTTTCCTTGTGTCTTCCTCTGAAGAACTGGAACTGGAGGGAGGTACATTACAGTGGGATATATCAAACCGGCATCCCAAATTAGCGCTTGGCTCCTCCAGGACACGGATTCACAGTTTGGAAACCACAAACTAAGAAGCTGGCCTTCAGCTTCCCCCAACCAAGGGGGGAAGAGGAGGTTTTTGGGTGCATGGTGTAACCTCTGGTGAGAGGCAATAAACACCTCTAATAAACTCTGATTACACAAACTGGCCCAGCTGTGGAACCCCCAGCCCCACAGGGCACATCCACGTGAGAGGCTTTGCCCCACAGGACTGCATGTGATGCAGCAGACCCAGAGACTGCTGTAAGAGACTGTCCCCCTCCCCCAGGGGAACCTGCCCGGACGTGCCTGCCTAGCCTGAGCATATATACCCACCGGATTCTATGCTTTGCTGGGGGGGATCTTCACCACCGAGAAGACCAGCTGGAGAGGATCAACAGAACATCGCTGGGATCCACGGAGTGGTGATATTTTCCTTATTCTGTCCCTGTCACTTTCTTTCTGTCCCCCCCACTTACTTTCTACTTCTTTCTTTCTTTCTCTCTCTCTCTCTCTCATATCTACCATCAAATAAAACCCATATTATTGTCACTGGCATATGGTCTCGTTAGCACCTTAATTTGGGCAGAGGAATTTCTAAAGAACCTTAATAACAATTGGATCATAACGGTCACTTGGCTCACCGTGAATTTCAGTTCAGTACTGTGTGTACAGTTAGAAAAAGCTCATTGGGATTAGCTCATGAAACACAGAACAAAACTTGATTTAGTAACTGGGTTTTGTGCTAGATTGTATTAGCACTTGGTGAAACCAAGTGTGAAAAGGCTTTATGCCTGGTGAATTACCTCGATTTCTCAGCCTCTCTGGTCCCTACTGAGCATCATCACTTGATATCACATTGCAACAGAGTACATCATCGGTGCAGGAGAAGAAAAGACAGAGAAATAACACCTGATTTTTTTTTAAAGCTTAAGGAAATTAAAGGAAAACACTGAAGATATTGAGGAATTGGTGAGACAATAAGGGATTGGTGAAAACATTATCAGCTGAAATCTTGGAAACGAAAAGCATTAGCAGTCTTCAAAAGAGGAGAGAATTACTAGGTTGGAGTTAGCCGATAGCATCAACACAGCACTGTTAGTAATTAGGAATGCTACAATCCAGAGTTAAGAATTTTGCTTTGTCCTTACCTGCTCATGATGGAGCAAACAGAAGACTATAGGAACCAGGGCTGAAATAATAATCAACACAAATATGAAAGCATAAAAAGCCACTCGCAAGCAGGTGGATTTCCTGTTCTGTGGAGCATTTCCGTTCTCCAGCATGGCTGATGCTTCCATGATGCTTGTCACTGGTACAGCTGGAGGTGAGGATGCAAACAGCACCACAGCTGAGAAAGGTACTGCCAGAATTCCCGAGGTCCGTGTTGCTGCAGCGGGACATGGACACGATTATATGCTGGTGGTTTTCCCCATGCTAATAAGGCCAAGAGGAGGAGCCACAGGGTTTCATCATCAGCCCGGCCTAAAAGGCAGTGAGTTAGCACTTCCTCATGAAAACTGAGGCAGGGAACTTTCATTTGGCTCCTGGCCCAGAAAGCCTGAAATGAAACTGGCAACAAGCTACAGGGGCTCCAAAAATCACCTCGGAATATCAATGCAAGGGGCCAAGGTTAAAAACTCTCCAGTGAACACAAAGTGAAGGGATAAGGTGCCAAGCACAGGAGCCTCAGCATACCTGTGTTCCACCTGCCTCTGTCTCTGGAGGTACCAGTGTTTGCTTTTTCCTAGCTGAGAAGTTGGCATCAGATTGGATCTGGTTCTCATTTTAGCAGATCCGCACGTTGATGACGGAAGGGCATTTTTCCAGTTCCCTGAGGACATGATTCATACAGTAAAAGTGAAACTACACACAATCAAAAGTGTCACACCATGCAGTAGTCTTGGCAGTAAATGGAAACAGCAAATGGAATCCAACTGGCAGCCTTCACTTCCCCCTGACGCCACTCGAGGACGAGGAAGAGTAGGAAAAGAGTTGGGATTTTGTAAATGGCTTTCAATTTGCAGTTTGAAATGAGTGGCTGAGGTTCAAGGTCTTCCTAAAATAATTTTTATCTTTTCCTTTTCTAATTTTTTCTTACCTGCTTTTTGAATTCCTTATTGTGGGAACAAAATTATGATTAAAGTGTTGTGAGGAGAAGGCAAAAATTAAAATTAAAAAGGGGGAAAAAAAGCAAATAGACTTGAGAAGTAAAACACAAATGTAAACTAAATAAAACAACTAATTTTAACTGTCAACCTTGAAAGTAGTTTCTATTTTTACATACTGCACATTCTTTTGAGTTTTGTTTTGATATGAAAAAGTGCTCTTCATTGGTGTTTATTTTCAAAAGAAATTCTGATGTCACAAAGATGTCACTTAGAGATCTCTGACAGCTGTTCTGCACTGCCTTTTTGGGGACAGAATGCATAAAAAATAAACTTTATAAACTTTAGTCTTGGTTCTTCTCTTCCTTTTCCCACCCCTGTGGGTGAAATCTCAACTCTTCTAGCTGCATAAAACCAAAATTAAATTATCTGTGTGGTGCAGAGGGGTAGAATGGAAACAGAAGTTTGCAAAGGGCACAAGAACAAAGCTAAAAAACCTGAAGTGCTGTGTTAATACCCTGCTTCGTCTTCGAATTCTCATTGAGTGATTCAGTGGGTCCTTAGGTTAAATTTGGGCTGTGCTGGAGGGAAACCTGCTTATGCTGCCCCCAGCAGAGCTGCGCCGAGCTGTTGGGGAGCTCCCGGCTGTGCTGGCGCTGGCGCTGGTGCTGGTGCTGGCGCTGGTGCTGGCGCTGGTGCTGGTGCTGGTGCTGGCTCTGGTGCTGGTGCTGGTGCTGGTGCTGGTGCTGGCGCTGGCGCTGGCATGGGAGGATGCCCCAGTGCCAGCCTAAAGCCACTGGCCCGTCTCCCGGATTTCTGCGGACAAACCCGGGGCTTCTCCCTGGCAAAGTGAGAGGGAGTTGAGTGAAGCCAAACCCGGGAGGGCAGTGCTGGAGGCAGCTGCGAGCTGCCTGCTTGGGGCTGGCCCCTGGCAGGGCTGTTTGCCCTTCAGGACACCCTTTGGGGGCAGGTTTAGGGCAAGCCGTGGAAAAGGAAGGCCCCGGGGAGCCTCAGTGTGACTTTCCTGTGTCACCCCCGCAGCCCCTGGAGATTTTCTGCCTGACTTAATAGTGATTTCACAGGATTTATGTCAAGGAGGCAAGGTGCTTTCCACAAACTCCTTCCAAAGGAAATAATTTAAGGAATTGGCCTACGTGGGGAGATCTCTTAACTTGTGTGACACACGCCTTCCTCTGCACCCTTCCCTGGGGCAACAGCAGGGAAGGGCGAACTGTGCCTGCACCAGCCCCTCTCTCCCTTCAAAATCGTCTTCTTAAGCCGTGCGTGCAAGAGCCCGGGATTATCCAGCTGTTCCTCGGAGAGGAACCCAGCCCTGCTATCACCCTGGAAAGCAGCAGCTGCCAGTGTGACAAGTACAGCCCTCCAGCCGGGATTGTTCACAGCTGCACGAAGAGCCTGCTTCTCCTTGGCCATTCCCACAGGACTCACAAGTCCCGCTTTGATCCCAAAATAGTGCTGGTCTGCGGCTCCAACCCTGAGGCCCCACACGCCAAACTCACCATTTGCTAAACTCCTGGCTTTGACCACAAAAAGAGACCTAAGCAATCTTCATTTTAAAGCATGCAAATGAGATTTCCTGTGACATCCCATAGGGAGCAGAAGCAGAAAAGGATCTAAAACCAAGTATATNGTCACCCCTACAGCCCCTGGAGATTTTCTGCCTGACTTAATAGCGATTTCACACGATTTATGTCGAGGCAAGGTGCTTTCCACAAACTCCTTCCAAAGGAAATAATTTAAGGAATTGGCCTACATGGGGAGATCTCTTAACTTGTGTGACACACGCCTTCCTCTGCACCCTTCCCTGGCGCAACAGCAGGGAAGGGCGAACTGTGCCTGCACCAGCCCCTCTCTCCCTTCAAAATCGTCTTCTTAAGCCGTGCGTGCAAGAGCCCGGGATTATCCAGCTGTTCCTCGGAGAGGAACCCAGCCCTGCTATCACCCTGGAAAGCAGCAGCTGCCAGTGTGACAAGTACAGCCCTCCAGCCGGGATTGTTCACAGCTGCACGAAGAGCCTGCTTCTCCTTGGCCATTCCCACAGGACTCACAAGTCCCGCTTTGATCCCAAAATAGTGCTGGTCTGCGGCTCCAACCCTGAGGCCCCACACGCCAAACTCACCATTTGCTAAACTCCTGGCTTTGACCACAAAAAGAGACCTAAGCAATCTTCATTTTAAAGCATGCAAATGAGATTTCCTGTGACATCCCATAGGGAGCAGAGGCAGAAAAGGATCTAAAACCAAGTATATTAAAAAACCAAACCAAACCAAGAAAATATCACAAGAAGTTGTTCTGTCAAGGTGTTCTTAACCTGGAAAACAACCACTTGTTTTGTTCAAACACAGAGCTAGTATTGCTACCACAAGTAGAGCTCAGGGCAGAAAATGTCAGTCCTGGTATGCAAAATTTGCCAGTTACTTCAATAAATACAGGGTTAAAATGGGAATGACACACAAGGGGAGGATCATAGAGGATCAAAAAGGATCTGGAGCTGGATGCTTCCAAATATTGAACAGGCTGGACTCTACCTTGAGTCCAGCTAGTATTATATTTATTTTATATTAATTATATCATGTTACATTAAGCATGGATACAGTTGCCTATGTGACCCACTGTTAAGGGGCAGCACTGGAGGGCAGTGGCCAGGGACTGTAAATCTGCCTTTCCATCGTGTTATTTGTAAATATACTGCCAGTGCGTGGTGGGGAGAGAGCCCTGGCACTGCAGCCCTGTGCCAGCACCCCAGTGATGCCACAAGCCCTGTGCAGGCCTGGAGGAGCCCTGGCAGGAGTCAGCAAGCAGCATTTCATTCTGCAGGTCCCACCAGCCTCAGCCAGGCTTAGGAGCAGTGAAATCACTGTTTAAATTAAAGCTTTCTCTCTACTTGCAAGGATATTTATGACTGCATCTCAACTGTATTTTCCCTACAGACCCCAGCAGTTTTTGTTCAGACAGTGTTTAACCATGTTGCTCTCAGCTGAAAAAAAGGACTCAGGCTAAGCAGAGCAGAAGATGCAATCCCAACCAGATTTGGGCTCATTCTCTTCTTCATTCCTCACACTTCTCAAAAGTAGCCTCAGCTCTCAGAATGGGGTTTTGCAACCAGTGTGTATTTTGACAGGATGCCCGCTGTATGTTGTTGTCGTCCTTCCTTTTCTTTTTTTTTCTCCCTCCTTACAGCCTGTTAGGAAGGGATGGAAACAAATCTACTGTAGAAGCAGTTGTGCTCTGCACAGTGCTTAGAAATATGGTTTAGTGGTGGACCTGGCAGTGTTAGGTTAATGGTTGGACTCCATAATATTAGAGCTCTTTTCCAACCTAAATGATTCTAAGATTCTAAGGAGCAGGATATGACTCTTACCTGCCTTTTTGCCCTTACTTCCCTCCTCTGGTATCTTTAGAATACAAGTATTTGGCAGGCTTCACACTGGCAATGTCACAGCTCAAAATACATTAAGTTAATTTCTGGTTTTGAATTTCCATTGTGTTGGAGTGCCTAGGTGCAGGTGTTTGACTCTCTGCCAATTTCTTAATATGAAATATCTGTTCAAATGATTACAGGGAGTATCATGTGCTCCGCTGTGGACCTCACTTCCTCTGCCCAGCCCTGGGGACTTGTGGTAATGTCTCAGGCACAGACTGGAAGTAGCAAATTTACCACACACATTTTCAGGCAGGAACTTTCCATGACTCTGTGTGGCACTGTGACAGCCTTCGTTAGCACATTTGTCCCAGCCCCTCTCGCTCAGATGCCATCAAACTGTGCTTTGCAGCCTGTCCTCTGGGCAGCTTTCCAAAGCCTCAGCAGTCTCACAAATATCTGCATTTTTCATCAAATTAGACACCATCCAGTATAAGGATGATGTTTGCTTTAACCCTGGAGTAGGTTTCTCAAGTCCTGACCAGCTTGTTTTCTGTCAAAACAAAGATTGCCCTGTCTTTACTTTGTGGTGCAGCCTGCCTTTGTGTGTGTTTGTGGGAAGACTGGCATGTTTCCAGCTGTCACAGCTTTCCAAGAATATGAGAGAGGCTTAAGAAGCATAGGAAAGCCCTAGTGGAGTTTCAGCCTCAGTCTTTAGGAGCAGAGAAAGAGGAGGATTGATTCATTTGAATTTCAGATCTATCTGTTGCACCTTGTGTCTGGGCACTACTACTGTCCTTGTTTCTCCCAAACTGAGTGTTTTGGGGACACAACAAAATCAATGGGCAAAAATGGAAGAAAAATTGGGAATCCATGGGTAAATACCAGTAGGAAACCATGTCAGGATGCCTTCTTGGGGCAGCCCCTGGGCACTCTGAGTCGCACATCTCAGGGCCACAGTCTGTGCAGTGGGCACAGTGCCAGAGAGGGGGGGACCACAGTGGTGAGTCCCCCAGTAGGAATCCAGAGTGTTAAGAGTGAAGGAAGTGATTTGAGTTCACTGGAACCTTGTCCTGGCTTGTTTCTCCTGCATTGTCTGCCCTTGTTTTCGATCCATTTGTATTTCATTCAGACCCTGGCTGCCAGGTTGGTGAGGGGTATGATAAGAATAGTGACTGAATTCAGGGGTGGGTGAAGCAATGGTCTCATGTTAAATGGGATCTTAGAAATGTGCTGTCTGGGTGTTTGATGTTGTGACTTGTGTTTGGAGCCTTAATCCAGCAAAGCCAGTAGCTCCTGGAAAAAGACTGGAGGCAACTCCAGGCCATGAGGTAATGGGCAGAGTGCCTTCCTCTTGGGAGAGCTGTGGGACTGGGAAGGGTGGGAAGAGGGGCCGAGTCATCACAGCAGGCTCTCCTAACTCCAGAGGACCTACTTCCATTGCGCAACAGATGTTCCTGGTTTGGGTTTTCCAAAAGTTCTTTCCTGTGAAGATGGAGGTGTTGGACACAATTTGATGGTGCAGTTCTATTTAGCCACTTTCTTTTCCTTGTTCCCTACTTAACTCTTCAGTGTCCTTCAGTGGTATCAGCCTGTAAACACTGATAGCTAAAGCAGCCAATTTACAAGCTGTCAGAAACATAACAGGAAGAAATCTCTCCAAAGCAACCAGCACAAAGGCAGTGGCAGCACCGTGTGGGTTGGATACTGCTATACTGCTACAAGAGTTGAGTGTCTTCATCAGCCTAATGAAAAAGAGTAAAACCCAAAGAAGTTGTAGAATAGTATTGTCTTTGACTGTGTTCTCCGCATGTGCTGGGGTGAGGGATAGGTAGGGGTTGCCCTTTGGGCCAGGGATACAAGTGGAAGGAGACCTGCTCCAGGCTCTTGGAAGCGTTTGCTCAGCCTAAAGGTGTCAGGGCCATCTAAGCACTCAGTGCTGCAGGGAAAACAGTTTGGGTCTCTTGTTGCAAATGCAAATTTGTTGAAGAGATTGACAGTCTCATTCCAATTGCCCAAGTCCTGCATTCAAACCAAAACAGGGGCAGAGGACTCCAGAGAGGCAGATGGTTCTCTGACACACTGAAGGAAAATGGTGTTTTGCCTAGTCCAAAACTTTAAAGAGTCTTTCCTGATTTCTCAGCCCTTGTCACTGGTGTTGGAAGAAGCAGTGCAACCTCATTCTCTGCTTCCTCTTGCTGCAAAAGCGAGGGAACTGTGGCTTGAGACCATGAAGCGTAAGTGGAAACAATGTGAATGGGACAGGATGAAAAAGTGCTAATTATGGTCTTCTAAAGACACCAAATAAAGAAGTGGTTGTTCTCGTATTTGCACTCTCCTCATCTAGAGAGTACCAGTGATCATGGTTAATCTGGAAAATCACAGTGGTTCTGCATCCGTCTCAGACAATCTGTTTGATATTTGCAGATAGATGGGTGAGTTGGTTTTCCATGCGTCAGTAAAGCTGTTGCAGAAACCTGATGCTTGTTCTCTCCTTCAGCTGCAAGCATCATGTGCCCAGGGAGGTCCTCTGCCCCCTCACCTCATCCCATCCCATGGCAGGAGCACCAGCTGGTTCTTGCATGGTGCCTGAAGGGAATTTGTCTAACTAAAGACCCCAAAGATGCCCTCTGTTCTAGAGCTTCACTCTCCTTAAAAATGTGGAGTTTGTCCTCAGTCTCCCTGGAGCTCCCAGATTAAGCCTGTGGCCCCTTTTATATTCACCATGGGCAGGATATTCCTTTCTCTCTGCATCAGTCATTTATGGACAAATCTTTGCAGAGGACAACAGGACTCTTCGGAGATGTTTCCCCCATCTCCAAATATCCCAGTTTTCCTTTTAGTTATGTGTGACTGATTCATGCCCTTTCAGGAAGTGGGATACTTGGTTCTAGACACTGCCCTCCCACATGTACTTTCAAGCTTCCATGTACAGAGTGATTTCTGCCTTTTCCAGTGAGTGTCATCTTCAGCCTGCTCCCAGGACACTGGGATGTGTCCATGGATGCTTTTCTCACAAACTATTCGCTCCTTATTGCATTTCTACTGCAGATCACTCCTGCTTATGCAGAGTATCAACTTGCATGTTCTTTTTCCTCAGTTGTGCCTCATTTTTTCAGGCACTCTCTCCAGACCATCTGAATTTCACCCTGCCCTTCTGTAACAATCTTGGTCTTGTGCCCAGGCTTGAGAGCCTACACTTGTACTTCTATACCCAGCCCTGCACACAGCACATTAATCCAAATGGATCGTGGGCTCTCACTGTAGGAAAATGTGGGCTGCATGAAAGGAGATGTGACCAGCAGGTCAGGGGAGGGGATTCTGCCCCTTTCCCCTGCTGTGGTGAGACCCCATCTGGAGTGCTGCATCCAGCTCTGGGGCCCTCAGCTCAAGAAAGACATGGATTTGTTGAAGTGAGTCCAGAAGAGGGCCACAAAAATGATCAGGTGAATGGAGCACCTCTTCAATGGAAAAAGACTGAGAGAGCTGGGGTTGTTCAGCCTAGAGAACAGAAGGGTTCAGAGAGATCTCACTGAGCCATTTCAGTACTTACTGAGGGCTTATAAGAAAGGTGAGGACTGACATTTTAGACAGACAGGAAAAGGGCTAATGGTTTTAAAGTAAAAGAAGATCAGTTCAGATTACATATATGGAAGAAATTTTTTACAGTGAGGGTGGTGGTGTTCTGGCATGGAACAAGTATGTAGCAATGTCTTTTCTAGTGTGGGAGGTTGTGTACAGAAGGATGGGACTCGGTTTTTGTGTGACATTACTGAGCTCTTAGAATGCTATGGAGTGTATGCGTGCCTGGCATACCCCGGGTCGTGTTGTGGCAAGGAGCCCAGAGGGAGGAGTGGAGGAAAAAGAGCAGTGGTTACCTCATTCAGCTCTTTCACTTGCCTTACAAATTGCTTTAGGAAAATGAAGTACTGTTTGTTTATTCATCCGTCCTACTCCTTCTCTGGCAGAGATCCCAGACTGCTGAGATGGGAAAGAAGCAGTCCCTCTGAAAGCTGTGAAGCCTTGGTATGGTTCTTCCCCAGCCCAGGGCTGGGAGGCTTGCATCACCCACCAGACACAGAAATTTTCTTGTTCTAATCCTTCAGAAAGACTCAGAGCTCAGAATCTCACATTGCATCAGCGTCTGGCAGCCTGCCTCTCTCTGCTTCTGCTCTCCCTGGTAAAATGAAGCTGCCCTGCTCTTGCTGTCACTCAGCTTGGAGCTGTGTGTCCATTCTGGGCCAGCCTGCCAACAGACCCAGCTCTGAAAATGTTGGCTGAAAACCTGGGCTGCTTGTTAGCTCAGCAGTTGTCAGGGTGCTGTGCAGTGTGAGCCAGGCACCTCCTGCCCTCCCCGGGGCTCCCCAGCGGGGCACAGCCCAGCTGTGGGGTGAGCCCCCAGCCCTGCCCTGGGCTGTCCCTGCTCCCCACAGCATTGCTCAAGGGTGGCTGTGCCAATTGTACTCTCTTATCCTTGTGCATGGATGTTTTTATAGTTTCCCCCTCCTGACTTCCTTCACATTGCATCATCAGATGCTGCTTTTATTTCCTCCATACATTTGAAGAACCTCTGCCTTATGATGGAGCTGGGGCTGTGTCATCAGCATCTCCAGTGCTGCCTTGCACAACTGCCTGCCCTTAATCGCATGAGCTTTGCAAGAGGGGATTTCTTGCCCTGGCAGGGCAGCAGGGGACAGGCACTGTCGCAAGGACATCCAGCCCTGGCACATGGCATGGAGCTGGCCATGGCAGGCACACAGGGGAAGCAGCCTGGCCTGCCAGTTCTGTGGTTTGGCTACTCAGCTCTGGGGACCCGTTCTTTGAAGTATTGCCCTTTCCATTCAACCTTGTATAACAATGATTAAGCTGAGTTGGCTCAGAGGCCCATCCAGTGTGCTATCCTGCCATAGACACCAGGTCTGATGTGCATTCTGTTTCTTTCCTTTCAGTAGTTTCTGAGGGTTTTCTTGTGTGTGAATCTGCTGCTTTCTGAGGCTGTCCAACCTTTTAGCTTCTCTTATGGCAATGACTTCAGCAGGTTATTTGCCTATGGCATGAAAAAGCTTCTAGAAAACCTTGTTTTCCATTTAACCCTGCAATCTGTCCATTTGATGAGATGCTCCCTTCTATCTGAGCTCACTTTGTTAGGAGCAGCCAGCATAGATCTCATGTCACCCTCCTGATGCTTGTGGGTACAAGGGTCCATGCAGGGTCCTGCAGCAGCAGGGTCCTCTTTGGTTATCCCAGAGTGATGCAGCTCACGGTGCTCCTTTCTCCTCTGACCATCCATGATCCTGGGACAGAGGCAGGGATCTGGTGGAGAAAAATCTTTGGAATAAGGAGTTAGTATAACCCAGTGCAGGGTTCTTTGGAATCCGTAGCATTGTGCCATCCAGAAGAGCAAAAAGCACCGCCTGTGCAGTTTGTGGTGAGCAAGCTGCATCATAAATACAGCAGCCACGCTGTGCTGTGGCCCACATGCTCATAAACATGCTCCAAAAGGACCACAGGCTCCAGCATGCACATGTCAGTCGCCTGCCTCTCATCCTGCCCCCGCTCCCTGGGGACAGGATGCGCACACGTGTGGCCAGCACCTGAGACACTGTGACCAGCCCCTGGCTGGCCTGACTGGTGGGCTGGGACCACAGCAGCCTCTCCTGCTCTGAACTGGTTTGGCTTGGCAGCTGGTGAACACACTGTGCTGTTAGAAAACCCATGGCTCTGGGTCAGAACTCCTCAGCAGGAGTTTCCTTCCCATGCTTACGTTGCAGATGGTTTCTGAGCTCTAACCAGAGGAGGGCAAGCAGAATGGACATGCCATGAGGAAAGCAGGCTGGGGATCCCCATCAACCACCCAGGGCAGTCCCTTCCCCTCTCATGCTTGGCAAGAAGCCAGGGAAGAGACATCTGAGCACTGGCCTGGGGCTCAGCCATTTCTGTCACCCAGCACCCGCAGCCTCCCCATCGAGCTGGGTTGCGGCCTACCACCTCTGCACATTTGCTTTTGTCTTCCCAGAGCTGAGCTTCTGTTCCTGCTGTCTCCAGAAAGGTTTGGAAAAACATGAGTCGTTCTCAGCCCAGACCAGAAGCAAGGAAAAAAATCCATCCCTTCAGGCATCTTTGTGCATTATCACTACGAAGTTCCCCAGATTCATGCTTCCTTGCACAGACTTCCTGACATCTGGGAGATGTCCTGGACAGATCCCATGGCTTGTATGAAAAACTTCCCTGGAAGTGTGTGGCTGTCTGGTTTATGAACAGAAAATTTGTAAAGATCAGAAGGGGAAAACATCTGCTCTTCCTTGCAGACAAAAATGTTACAAGTTCAGACGTAAGGGTATGACGTTTTGTTTTGCTCGTAAGGCTTTTATTTGTTTGGCTTTGAAAAAAACACTGTTATTTTTGAACAGAAGCCCTTTTTTTACACGAAAGATGGAAACAATCTTGGAAGTAATTAAGTGAAAATTACTGCCTGTGGGAATATGTCTTCATTTGTATCAAATTTATGTTAATATCATTCAGTCCAACCCTTCAACTGATTTTATCCAACTACTGAATTGCATTCAAACAGCTTTGGAGGCTTTAGCAGAAATTAAGGGATTTTTCACCCCAATCGAGTATGTTTGCTCCAATTAAGGACAGTCACCAACCTTATCCTAAAATCTAACCTGTCAGTGGACCTTTCAAAGGCACAATGCTTGAGAGGCTGTGTCAAGATCCACAACTTTCTGTGTACTCAAACCCCTGCTCACTGACCCTCTCCCCGCCACTGGGATCATCTCCTAATTTGGTAGGTTTTACAGCAACCTATGCTTGCCTTCTGCATGCCCTTACCTAAATGAGTGAGTTTGTTTTAGTAGGGAGCTGGGAAGAAAAGGCAATTCCCCAAGCACAGCTCGTGGTGGAATACAGCCAAGCAGTTGAACTGCAGTTTACCTGATGTGGTGCCTCGAGGGTTGAAACTGAAAGCTGCTTCTGTTTACTCAGCTGCCTTTTCTATTTACTACCAGAAGAGAAAAGCTGATTGAGACTCGGGCAGAAGAAAAATTAAGGTTTCAGCCAATTTTGCAGCCATAGTTAGGTTTTCTGCCCAGCCCAGAAACCAATGAGCTGGCATTACCAGTTGGCATCCTTGTTTAATTATCAACCTCCTTTGGAAGCTTCTCCCATCAGCATCCCCTGGCAAAAGAACTGAAATTCCTTTCCTGCTTCTCTTGGTTAAGCGAGATGTCATTTATGAGCTCACAAACAGGACAGGTTGCTGACAGATCTCAGCTGCCCACACAGCACCTGGCAAGACGATCTCATGTGGTGCAGTGCTCTCCTGAGGTGAGGGCATGGAGAAGAGGAGCAGGCAGGGAAGGCGCAGCCAGAAAGGAAGGGTATTTTTATGTCTGCAAGTGTTCTGACTTCAGGGCATCCCAGGAAATTGCTGCAAGAAAGGTCTTATGATGACAGGGCAGCCTTGCAGGGCTGTGACATTCCCTCTCACTCCTGCTGTGAAGCAATCCCTTGGGAGCTCCCATCTCCTCATCCACACAGCGCGTTTTGTTTACAAGGATCCAGTTGTTTCCCCCACACATGTGAGCTCCCACTTCCCATGTGTACACCACCTGCCAGCACATCAGGAGATAACCAGACCTCATAAATGTAGGGGTATCCCAGGCACCTTTTCTCCCCCAAGACTGCCCAAGCTTATTGGCATGTATTGTAATTAGAAGTCTGTCTGTTGAGCCTGAAGCTTCCTGAGCAGCTAATTTTCTCATCCTGACATGACTCAGTGTGCCTGTTCTCAGCAATGCCAGATTCTTCTCACCCTGCTCAAGTTCTGTTGCAATGTTTTGGGGGACGCGGGAAATAACCTAAACCTTCATTCCCAGGGAAACTTGAAAAATCAGGCAGACTGAATTCTGCTGTTGGCCTGCTTTTGCATGGGAAAAAAATCCCATGTGAAAGACAAGCAACAGGCACAGTTCAGCCTGAGGTAAGACTTGCACCCACAGTGGGGCCTCTCTCACTGCTGCATGGCAGCCATCTCAACCTTCCTGTTGAGCCTGGGTCACCATGCAAAGGTGATGGGACAGGGAGAACAAGCCAGAGGGATCCCAGCTCCAGTTGCAAGGCTGCGATGGGTGGCACATCCTTCATGAATTTTCCTTTAGGCCCTTTTTTGGATAAGCACCAAAACCAGGTCAAGGAACAGAACTCCCATCATAACCTCTCCTTACTCCCAGGCCTTGGCTTAGGGCCACAGGGGCTGCAGGCAGTGTGTGTGTGTGAAGTTGTGTGTGTATTGGCTGCTCTCTGAGCTCTGTGCTTGATGGGGACCTGCCCTAGCCCGTGTCTGAGGGTGCCTTTTGCCCATTGCATTTTTGTGTCACCTCTTGCTTCTTTCATTCCTTTGCTGTCTACGACCAGAACAGCAGCAAGCAAAACTCTCCATTGTCTGAACAGTGTCAGAGTGATTCCTGCAACCCCCCAGTGGCCAGTCTGGTATTTCAAGCTGTGGAAAACCACCACAGCAATTCAGGACCATTTCAAATGAAACTATGAGTCTGGGCCTGAGGTTCATTTTCCCACCACATTGCTGAATTCATATGCCTTGCTATTTGCTGAAGCTGGTCTTACAGCAGCTGTGAGGAAAACGTGGTACCCCTGGCATATCTGTACATGTGTTTGCAGGGTGTGCAAGTATTGCAGAACAGACTTAGAAATAGCTAAACTGAGATGGGCAATCCTCAGATATTTGTGACACAATACCCGTAACCGCAGTCCCTGCTTAATCTGTCTTAATTTGTTGTTGCAGTTTCCTGGGTTCGAAAAAAGTGCAAGTGTCAAAGTGTTGCAAGAATGAGACCAAATGTACTTTCATTTGAAGTATTTTAACATACTCATGCTTTTGATGATCGTGGTCAGGAGGACAAGGAGAAAAACAAAGTTTCAGACCTCGAGGTCTGACTCACTGTGCTCTGTTTGGGCGACAGGGTTCGAAACAGGGCAAAGAAAAAAAACCAAGTTGCTCTCACATGCTCTTGGGGCCACAGTGTCCAGAGAGTGCTGGTGTCCTGAGGACAGAGCTAGTGTAGATAGAACCACTCATTCAGAGCTATGCTCCAAAATTACAAAACCAGAAAATGTTTCCCTCAGGGTGAGATTATAGTATAGCCTTAGGCCCAAGGAAAGTATACACAAGAAGTGAGACATCTGATAGGCATCACTGCTGAACAAAGCACCTTAATTAATGTGCTTACGAAGATGACCCTCAATAGATAAGGTCATTTCTCATTACTTGAGAGGACTGTTCTTTCCTTATGAATTATGACTATGTTCTCTGACTAAACTAGCTTATTTTTCAATCACAATAATTCTTATTTAAAACAATGTGATTTTACATCCATGTGGTAGGATGTGTTGTATTACAGTGACTCCTGATGCTGCATGATTTAGTACTTTGCCTCAGGGTGCTGTTAAGCCAAGGTACTGTCCCAGCCTGCATGTCCTTCCCAGAAGCCTTCCAGGGCTAACTACAATGCTCACTGCTCGTCATGTATATGGTCTGTGAGTGTGGTTTTCCCAGGATCTGAAACACCCTGTCCTGGGGAGTTTGTGTGCAGGAGCTGCTCCCAGCCACAGTCAGGAATGCTCATCTGCAGGTCAAGAGCTTGCACCCAACTCACATGGAGGAGCCACTTGTCTCTCAGCAAAGCCATCTTCACAATTGGCTTGGAAAACCCCTCAGAGCTTTCCCTGCTCAGCACCCCGTGGTAATTTTGTCTCTCTCTGCTCTTTTGATCAGCTGTATTTACAATGTGAAGCATGGCAGGTGTTAATTATGCAGCACCAGTTGTTTCCACCAAGTTTAGGTTCTGATCACTGATTCAGCCTCTTCTCTGGTCTAACACAGCTTTCTTTACTCAGCATTGTTGCACTGATCTCAAATCTTGGATTATTTATTGTGTGACTGGTGTTCAGCTCAGACCAACACCACCTGCAGCACAGTTCTTGCAGACAGCTAGAGCTTCTCTGGTCCAAACTGTGTGTAGATCCCTATGGAAGTCTGCAGGGTCAGTGGAGGGTTTTGTCTCTCCCTCTGTTCCTTTGCAGTTATTTTTGCAAACCCAGGCATGGGACAAAGGTGTATGTGACTGTACCCACAACAGCAAGGAGTCCTGGCTTTTTCTGGAATGGGCCAGGTGAGGTGTCTAGCTGCATCTGTGACAGCACAGTCAGTGCAAACATCAGGATTTGGCACATGGGCCATGAAGCACTGGCACAGGAAAGCAGCACCTACCCCTGCTTCTAGAAAGGACGTTTTTGGAAAAAGGTTCAAGCATAACGTAAGGCACACCTGGGAGATGACTTGAGTTATTAAAACCAACTGGAAATGCAGTGGGATTTGTCTCCTGTGACCTGGAGCAAACCTTTTCTTGTAAAGTGTGGATACTGCTGGGGACAGTGTATATAATCTGAGGCTTTTCAGAGTCAGTGAACAGCTGCCAGAGTTAGTTCTTCACATTTTCAAGGGTGGAACACATGGAACCATAGAGTCATTTAGGTTGGAAAAGACTTTCAGACTATCAACTCCAGCTGTTATCCTAGCACATACGACACATTAAAGAAGTTTCTTGTTGGCAGTATGTCAGTGTCTCTGGGTCCTATGGGAAGTGATGAAGGGAAAAACAGATCAAACAATGTTTCAAAATGCTGCACATAACCCCTAAAAAAGTCTGAAACCAAATCTCATCTGTTTGTCCCCATCAGATGTATGTGTTATGCTCACTTTCTGTGCTGGTGACAGTAAGCCAAATAAGCAGACACGGCAGTAATAGAAACCTTAAATTAATAAAACAAGACAAAGGAAAGTGAGTCCTTTGAACTCCATGAGATAACACCAGTGATATCTTGTCTCAGGCATGTACTTGGTGATAAAACGATAGGGCTGCTGTATCCTTTATGAATCAGCTCCTATGCTGGGTTAAATGTTTACCTTTGCAGTGTGTTCAGTACCACCTTTCCTTTATAAAGAAATGAAACAGGTCTCTGGATTGCCAGTAAATAGGTGTGAATTCTGCCTTAAAGCAAACAGTGAACGCAATTGTTAGGAAAGTACATCTGTGCCCACATCAAGCTTTATCTTGCCCCACGCTTTGTCCTGTTTACTCTCTGAGCACTGACAGACCATCCAAGCATGTTGGCCAGAGGCCCAGCTCTGCACCCTGTGCCTTGTCTGGCCACCAAAGAACAGCATGGACTACCAGCCCCCACAAACTGCAGAGGCTGGAGAAAGTGCAGGCCCAGGAATGGGAGCACTCTTGTGCTTGTGAGTGGGTGGGACTTGTAATCCCCTTGGAACAACAAGTGAGCAAGAGTACAGAGCTGTCAAAAGGTAATTGTGCAAGAGGAGGAAGTGGCTGTGTGTAGGTGTTTGCAGAGGTTTGATTCACTGAGAGTGAACTCACAGGAGAAACACTCCTTTAGCCCTGCCTTCTGACTGTCCTACATTGTAGTCCCAAAGTCCTAAGGACAGTCGATCCACGGACCCCTACCAGCTTCACATCTCTCCTGAGCTCTCCTTCCCTGTGCTTGCCTGGGCTCTGTGCCCAGTGTCCTTCCCTGAGACAGGTCAGCCCACTGTCCTCTCCTGCCTGTGGGCCTGTGGGTTTTCTAATCTGCAGGCTCCTCCTTCCTGGTGCAGTGGGCAGAGAGAGCCTCTCCCAGCACGGCATGTGGGGTACCAAGAGGGTATGTTCTGCTCTGGGACGCTGAGCAGCTGCCAGAAAGTTGCCTCACTGCTTGGCATCTCCATGGGGAGATGTGCCCCTGGTCTCCAGTCTGCTTGCTCGGCTTGCTAGCCCTTAAAAGGAGGACCTTGCCGCCACCTTATTAAAGAGATGGGACTATCATGGTCATTCGCGATTTATTACTTAAAATAACAAACAAGGCATCAGTCTCAGAGGTTGTGAGGTTTGTAACAAGTCGCCATAACTTAAGATAGTCAAGAGTTTCAAAGTTACATGGCAATTTATAACTTTTTGGTCCAATAAGCAATCAACACAAAACTTTGTTTTGACTTTATAACCTATCACCTTTGGTACTTTTTACTGCAATGCGTCTGTTCTTCAACCAATAATTTGCAAGCTCACGTACTCACATGTACTTCTATTAGAACATCTAAATTCTTAACTTAAACTATAAAATCACATTACTATACTTTACTCATCTGCTTGGAGAACTGAGCCTTTAGCAGCCTTCCTCATCCACTTGGAGAATGAGCAAATAACCTCTCCTATCCTCCCTGGCCTTAGGGCAGATAAGACTGCAGACAGTGATAAGTCCTTCTGCTACTCTCTTGTCATTGTCCTTTTCTGGCCTGGCACCAACTCCTCCCAGTCCTCAGTGAGTGTGTTGCTCAGTTTGCTTATTCTGGTGGACTACCCCATAGCTGGAAACAAGCATCTCTGGGGCTGGTCTGGATCCCTTGGAAAACAGGAACCAACTGCCAGCTCGGAGAACAGCTCTGAAGATGTTGCTGAGAAAAGTCCAATAAATCAAACCTTCCTAACTAGTTACTGCAGGAGGCTGCTTGATTCTATGTCATACTTCCTCATTTTGATAGTTGAAAAAGGAAACGAAATTCCTGTGCTTTCTGCTGCCTAAGCTGGACACTGCTGTCTCTACAGCAGCAGCAGTCAGCTGCACTTTGCCAAACACACTTCAGCTTTCTCGTTCTCTCTGGCTAGCAAAGCTGACAGGCAATAGCTGTGACTCACCCTGGCTGATAAAATGTAAGTGGTGTCTGAAAAACCACAGGCTCATTATCCATTATTACTGATAACCATATGTGGTAGAAAACGAAGTGATTTTCACGTGGATGTGAATGGACTTAAAACGTTTCCCATAATTTCTTGTGTAAGGAGAAACAGCCTCCATCCCATGCTGCTCTGTGTCACCTTCAGTAGTTCCTTCTCAGCTGGAGAGCAAGAGCTCTGACGGGAGCAGCGAGGCCAGCTCCTTCCCCAGGGGTGACCATGGCTCTTACATGAGCTTTGTCACCCTGCCCTGTTTTTTAATGTGAGTGAGGAGAGATGGGAAAGAAAAGAGAGAAGGGAAGGAGTACACAGTGGCCACCTCTGTAGCTTGTGCAACAGCACGTGTTAGACAAAAAACACAGTAACGACCCAGCTGTTGGCTGTGTCCTGTGAAACGGCCCTCATGGAAAGCCTTGTGGAGGACAGACCACAAGCTCCCCTTTCAGTGACAGTAAGCACAGGAAGCAGAACGTGCTGCCCCTCTGGAGTTACGGATTGTCTCCAGAAACTGCCTAGTCCAGCCTTGCATTCCCACACCTCCAACTTCGAGGGGTGACCTAAACCCTCAGTGCACTGGCCTGGCTGAACAGAGCTGTAAGATGGGACTCTAGCACCATCTATGAGCTCCTACAAGGCCTTAACAACCCCAGGAACAAAAATTAATGTTTCTCATATCAAGGAGACTTTTAACCTTGTGGAAAAAGGGGTCTCCAGATACAAACAAAAGCTGATGGTATGGAAGCTTACTGATGAGGACAGTCGGTCCCTCAAGTAACTAATGTCAGGAATTGAATTGTTTCAGCTTTTATTTCAAGACAAGTGCATGTATATATATGTGTGTGTAGGTCAGTCCAGTTCAGCCTGGAAGTGCAGTGGAATCAGAGTGTGAAATGCCCTCTCCTGCTCTAAACAAGAAGAAAGGGTGCAGCCTTCCAAAAAACAAATCCATTTGTGTTCTCTAGGCTTAATCTTTCTTGCTGTCCTGTGCACCCCTGCACACACCACTGACATGGCCTGCCCTGTGTTAGGACATGTTGGGAAGCACCAGCCCTGCATACCCCTGTGGAGAGCTGAAACAAAAGCTGAACTGTAGAAAAAAGGAAGTATGTGACAATTGCGTATAGTTTTCACATCAGTGGAAATGTCTGCTCAAACACTGATTGTATCATTCACCCGTCACTTCCAACCTCCTTCTCCCCCAGCCCTCACCTCCAAGGGACACTACGAGCCCATATGTTACAAAGGAAAATTTTATTAGTTTTTAGGAAGAGAAACATATTCTCATTTCAGCTGGGGAGTGTGACAATCCCCAGCCTGGGGGCAGGGTGCAGCTGCCTTCAGTCCCCGTGGTGGTAAGCATGGCCAGAGTTAAAAGCCCAAATATCCCTTAATGATGAGCATTCTGTGGGTGCAAGTCAGCCGCAGCTTCTCAGTTGAAAGGAGAAAAGCTGCTTCTTGGCACTACAAGAGTAACTGCTTCAGCCACAGAGGTTTCCCCTGAGGCTCTGGCCTGGCCCAGGTAGGGAAGTTCATTAGCCTAAAGCAATGGAAAGTTCTCCAAGGCCTGGAAGATTTCCTTAGTTGCCTGTAGCACCTGAGCCTGCAGGAGTGCTCAGCCATGAGCGGGTCAGTCCAGGCCTGGGTGTCTGGATGCCTGCAAAGCAGGAACAGTCCATGGCATTGGGAGCATTTTCAAAGAGGAGTTCAGTGCTGACAACCTGGTCTGAACCCTTCCCAGTGCTTCTAAGAAATCTGATGTAACATTCTTACACCTATCATTTAAATACATAAATACTTTTAACAAAAGACTTTGGAGTGTATAGCCAGCAGTGACATGCTGAAATGTTGATGGAGTTCACTGGGAGACACAGAGTCAACTTGCCCTTAAAATCTGCCTCACTTCAACTGAAAATCCCACCGCTGCTGGCTGTGCTGAGGTCAGGCGCTGCCTGCAGCGTGGGCAGGGCAGGACTTGTCTCCAGTAGCCCCAAGCTGCAACAAGAACAGGGATGAGCAGCCCAGGATCACTGAGAGCAGTCTGACTCCAGCAGGAGCCAGGCGGGTGTGCACAGGTGCACAGGTGAATCCCTGGTGCACACCTGTGTGACAAAGTCAAGGGGAGTCACGAGAACCATCTGAGTCCTCCCTGAGGAAAGGATGCACCAGACCTGCAGGTTTCACTTGGTCCATTAGAGAGAACTCACCAAATCTAGAAGTCTTCATGTTTTCTCAAGTTTTTATGTGCCTGGATCACTTTTGGGTCAAGCCAGTGTGTGTGCTTGAAGGAGATTTTCCTCTGAGACCTTACATCTCAAGATGTAAATGTCTCTCCACATATTCCTTTGGGTCAGGCTTCAGTCATCTGCAGATAGCTGGAACAGCCAGTGGGCCTCCGCTCTCAAAAGCTGCTCCCCAAAACCCCACAGTCAGCGCAGGACCTGTGCTTCTGCTGTCCAGTGCAGTCCTGTCAGCTTATTTCAAAATACCACCTTCTTTTGTGGCCTTTTCCTGTCAGACAGCCTTTATCTGGATCACTCCAAAGGCATTCCCTTGCTGCCTCTTCCCTGTTTTCCACCTTGCCAGGCAAAGGGTTGTTGAGCAGACTTGTGCTCCTCCTACTCCCAATGGCTTCAAGACACTTGAGGTATCTTCCTGACTTACCAGACTTTTATCTGAGAAAAAATACAGCACATTTCTACTATATACAGATACTGTCAAGTAAATAGAGAAACCCAGGGTTTCTCTGAATATGAGCTAAGCTTGGGTGACTTTCTTTGGCTTTCATTACTGTTCTCCTCAAGAGCTCCATGCACCCCTTTCCCCAGTGTTGGAAAGATCCATCCTAGGTAGCAAATCAGCTGCACAGAGCTCTAGAGAGGTGAACCCTGCATGCACTATATAAAGCTTGTCTGCACTGTGGTTTATCTGCACTCCCACTGAGGCTTTCCACAGCCCCAGGGAGGGATTCTAGAGCAGTCTGCCTGTACAAGTACAAAACCTACAGATTGGTAGGGAAGGCTGTACTTTCCACGTTGCATTTCATCCATCAGCTCCTACGGCCAGCACTTGGTGTCACTTACTAACACCAGGCTAAATGACAGATCCGAGATGCTGGCGTTGGAGTTGGTCCACAGAGTGATGCTGTCTTGACCAAACAAGAAGAGCACTGTGGTGAGATTTACTGTGGTGTCGCTGCTCTGCACGGTCTGCTCCCACAGGACACTTCTGGCTGTCTTGTGTGTCCCCCACAGGGTCAGCTTCAGCAAGTCCTCCTCTTCCAGGTAGATGGAACTCTTCAGGGACACGAGGTAGAGGCCATCACAGGGGATCACGATGGAACCATTTCTGATCTGAACCATTTCACTGAATTCGGCAGTGAGATTCATGGCTACTCCCTTGATGCTTTTACCTGGAATGGAAGAAAGCAAAGATGATCCCATGATGACAAGTGTCTTCTAGGAAATGGGTTGTTTTATACCAGCTGACTGCAGGAAAGATTGAAAAATATAAGAAAGGGGAGAGTGAACTAGAGAACAGGGCAGACCAGAGCTAGAATATCATCCACTCTAGACAGACATCATCTACTGTGAAAACTTACAGGTTCCCACTCTTGACTAAGCTGTGCCTTTTGGCACATAGTTTATATGGATGACTCCTCCAAATTTTTATTTTATGCACTATTTCCTTACTCTATGTCTTAGAATACAGAAAAATACAGTAAGTAAGGCATCACTGTGAGTTTAGAAACACAGGTTCATAAAAAGAACAGCAAAATTAAGACAGTAAATAAGATGGGGAAAAAACATTCAGATCTGGAAGGAAGACAAAAAGTGGAGATGCTGGTGACATAAGCCTTTGTCTTGGGGTTTTTTTTTAACAGAAGACCGCATAAAAGAGCAGCATAGAGACAGAAACAGAAGGAAATAACTAAGCAGAATAAGGAGAAATTCAACCGGAACTTAGCATGAAAGTTTTTCTCTTGGAATGAGCAGTAGCAGTTCTCGGGGCTATGCTGGTCATGTTTCTCTGCTGTGCCCCTCGGTTTTCAGCACATCAGCTGAAACCCCTGGGACCAGGGGATCCAAAAGGTCTCAAGGCAAGCAGCACAGCCCCTCTGGGCTGGGGCCAAATTTCTCAAACTTTTCCTCTAAAGGACATGAGTTTCTATTAGGTTGGACTCACTGCTGCCTCACACTTTTAACTGAAAGTAGAACTGTCAATAATATTTTCAGTATTATTTAAAAATTTTAGTAATTGGTTTTATCCTTGAGGCGTGTCATCAGACAAACATCCAGTGTAGCTGGCACGCAGAGCAGTACATCTGATATGGTGTGTGCTCTCACCCACTCTTCCCCAGGAAATCATTTACATTTTTCTTAAATCAGAAAACCATTGACTTGTTTCAGAAATACCCCAAGAGCATGCTGCATGTACTTAGTAAATTCTCAAAACTGCCTTTCTTGTTCATTCACAGAGCGAAAGCTTGTTTTAGGAGATAGGTGAGGGTTGCAGAAATCCATGCAGATTTTCAAGTTTTTTGTCGTGCTCTGGGAAAACCCATTTGTTTCATTTTGGCCCCTTGCAGCACTGGGGCAGGCTTGGCCCCTCTCCCCCTGACAGCTCGCCTGGCACCTGTCCTCCATCAGAAGAAACAGGCATCACTGTGGCACAAAGCACATAAGAGCCATTTAGGTATTTTAGGGGCCACTGGATGCCATGGAGGTCCCTGGGGACTGTGGTAGAGTGGGGAGTCAGGAGCCCTCCCAGTGTGCCAGGGGAATGTGCAGGGGGCTGCTGCACAGCGGGGTCATCAAGGGGCCAGGGTCCCCTCACCCCAACACCCACCTGTGTACCGGATGTGGGTCCACGGCACTTTGTCGCTCTGAGTCTGGAAAACAAAGAAGATAAATCCTCGTTAAGGCACTGGGCTGGCACCTCACTGCTGCTGCTATCACTTTTAATTTCCCAGCCAGGATTGTTCATTCCCTACCGGGGCAGAGCAGCTGCGTCTCCAAAAGCACAACAGGCAGCCTCGGTGTCACAGCTGCTGCCAGACAGCTGTGATCTGGACTTGATTTTATATCATTATTATAAAATACTATTTTAGCGTGGTTCCCAGCCAGTTCGACTTCCAGCCCAGTGCTGAGCCCTCCAGAGCACCCCGGGCAGTGTTGGTTTTGTTTAGAAAACCACGCTGGTGAGTGTAATCGAGTCAGACCAGACAGCAAGGAAGGACCTTGGGATGCAGAGTCTTTTCTGCATGACCTCCTCGAGCGTGGCTTACAGTCTGACTTACAGCACCTGGCAAACAGGCATCATTCGCACAGCGGGGACCCTGGAGTGCTGTCTCACCCTCCTGCAGGGCACCCAGAGGTGGGTCTGCCTTTATGGTTCCTTGCACCTTGGGTCAGGCTGTTACTGGGTGTGTCTCTCAGAGGCTCTTAAGTGCATGAGATGGGTTTAAAATTGATTTGAGGACCTCTCCTATGAAGGCAGACTGAGAGAGTTGGTGTTGTTCAGTCTGGGGAAGAGAAAGCTTTAGGGAGAACTTAAAGCACCTTCCAGTATCTACAGGGGCTGCAAGAGAGCTGGAGAGAGACTTTTGCCAAGGGTTTGGGGTGATAAAAGAGGGGGGAGTGATTTTTAAATGACAGAGGGCAGGTTTAGATTAGGTATTAGGAAGAAATTCCCTGTGGAGGTGGTGAGGCTCTGGCACAGGCTGCCCAGAGAAGCTGTGGATGCCCCATCCCTGGAAGTGTTCAAGGCCAGGCTGGATGGGGCTTTCAGCAACCTGGTCTAGTGGAAGGTGCTCCTCTCTGCTTNGGAAGAGAAAGCTTTAGGGAGAACTTAAAGCACCTTCCAGTATCTACAGGGGCTGCAAGAGAGCTGGAGAGAGACTTTTGCCAAGGGTTTGGGGTGATAAAAGAGGGGGGAGTGATTTTTAAATGACAGAGGGCAGGTTTAGATTAGGTATTAGGAAGAAATTCCCTGTGGAGGTGGTGAGGCTCTGGCACAGGCTGCCCAGAGAAGCTGTGGATGCCCCATCCCTGGAAGTGTTCAAGGCCAGGCTGGATGGGGCTTTCAGCAACCTGGTCTAGTGGAAGGTGCTCCTCTCTGCTTATGCCAGAGGGGTTGCAAAGAGATGATCTTCAAGGTCCCTTCCAACCTAAACCACTCTATGATTCTGTGATTTGTATTTTATGAATGTAACAGAGAAAGTGAATGCAAATATAGAAGTGTGTATCTTATTGGTCGGATATGCAAAAGACCAAGCTTCTGTATTGGATTTTTAAATCTGAACTTTGCATCTCAGACTTGTCTCTCGTCATAACCACAGGAGACCCAAATCTGCAGTCTCTGCACAACCACAAGTCTTCAGTGTTTTGCCTGATTAAACAGTGAAAGCTTATGCTCAGTGCTCTGTGTTCTTCTCCTTACCTATGTCAAAGGCTTCCTAAGGGAGAAGGTGTGCTGGTGAGATGTGGATTGGGCTGACTTTCATGTATTTGGCCTCAGGTGCTACAGAGGCAGAGCAGCCCTGAGCACAGGGAAAGTGCAGAGTGTGAGCACAGACTATCTGCAGGTTCCGGGCAAAGGCAAGCGGCAGGGGAAGGCGGCGGGAGCCCGGCTGCCCTGTGTGCTCTGTGCCGGAGGTGCGGTGGGTGCTGGTGCCGGCAAAGGTCTGCTCTGGCACCCTCTAGTGCTGCCGCGGCTGATGCTGCGCGCCTGCTCCACCGGCACGGCTGGATGCCACTGAAAAACACAAGCTTTAGTCGCCCGGTGACTCTGGTGGAACTGTCTCCCTTGGCAGTACCGTCCCGATCCTTTGCCAACTCCCTTGGCATTACCAACCCGATCCATTGCCTCAGCTGGAATCTCATGCTTGCTCCTATTCTAGGTACCTGAGTGCACAAGCATTTCTCTCCTGGCTCAGACAGCCGGGATTTCCAGGTAGTTTCTCAACAAGACAATAGCAAAGCACTGAGTGTCTGAGATCTAACAATGTCTACCACAATGTGTGCAATCTGGCTGCTGGTGGACAGGGTGTATAAAACACAGACAGCCTGGGTGACAAACCTGTTGCACTTATAAGAATATCAGCCCCATTGTCACTAATGCAAATTACCTGTTTTACGTATCTCTTCCAGTTATTGCATGATCTCAAAGCACTTTGCAGTTACCTGATGGTAAAGCCTGCTGAGGAGACAATGTATTGGTGGTACTGGAAGGGCTCTGGGAGCTCGTACCAAAGTTAGTGACCTCTCTCTCTGTTCTGCGTTCGTATGGCATGTGGGAAAGGGTGCCAGGAGGGCTGAGGACACAGAGGTGCTTCTTACTGACAGCTTCAGATTTCCCCGTGTCATTTACACACAGACTCCTTCTTTCCACCTGGTCTGGATCCCCGAACAGGAGACTTCCTCCTGGCTGGGACACTGTGTCCAGAGCCATGCCATGTGGCAGAAGTTTCAGGAATAAATTTGTACTGCACAAAGCGCAAACCTCAGGGGGCTGATTGAGGGGACGGCTGTGATCAACTGCCCACGTCACACGTGGAGGTATCCCACAGGTGGCAGGTGACCGTTCTCTGGAAGTGGGTTGTACCTTCTCCTCACCAGGAGCTATTAGGATCATGGGTTTTACCTCCCATGCAAGAGGAAAAGTGTGGCAAGAGAAGGTAATTCCAGCAGAGGTGGGAACTGCATATGCAAAAGCAGACTATCACTAGCCTTTGTTTTAACTTCCTCATTTGGAAATCTCAGCTGAGGTTTGTTCTCCAAGTGGTATCACGAGAGAAACGAGATCACCGTCCCTTTTCGTGAAGCGCAGTCTGGGCTGCAGATGGTGACTTTCCTGAGTATGTGCCATGACATTATTTATGCTGTGTTTTCACACAACAGCCCAGGAGGGTTTTTTTTCAGAGCCGTGTTTCCATGAGGACAATGGAAAGGAATCAAATATGATCTTCCTATGAAAATCACAGTTATTCCCTTGTGAATAAAGTTAGTGTGGCACTCTGCACCTTGGAGAACAGAAGGAAACTCTTCCCAAGGATAGGGAGAGCCACTCATTCGCTCCCATGGAGCAGCACGCCCAAGCCTGCCACTCTCATGCTGCTGTGCCCCTACTTCCAAAAAGTCCATCTCCCTAAACTGCCCCAAAAGTCAAGTCAGATCAGTACTGCTGCCCCTTCAGGAGACATTTATATGGTCAGTTCATGATTATCCAGCCGAGCCCTGTAATTGCACTGCAATGAAGTGCCCCCATGTACAGCCCATGAGAACACTCCTGCGCAGCGCAATGCACTCCAAACGGGACACCAGGGTTATCTGTTAAAATGATAGAAACCAGTCCAAACCTTGTAGTTAGCAAGTGTTTAAAACTGAAAAAGTCCTTTGGTGATTCCCAGGACCTGGACTTCTCATCTGTTGCCACTGCTGCTCCTCGAGCACCCTGTTTCAGTTGTTTCTGTTGAGGAAGGGAAACTCCAGGCATGTACTGTGTCGCCTCTCCTGCTGCTGCTCTCTTGGGTTTGTAAGGCTCACAGGCAGCAATGTCAGACCCTGCTATATTCCTCTAGAAGAGGAACATTTTTGTAGAAGAGCCAGATACTGAGAGATGAGGCTTCACAGCCAGAGTGTGACCCGGGAGAGGTTTCTACACCTTGAGCAGTGTGATTGCTTGCTCTCCTCTGTTGGCTCACAGTACAACTTCTCTCTCCCAAACTAGTGGAGGGAGAAGAGGACTGACCTGAATGACAAAAGTTATCTTTCAGAGTTATCAGGCTGATTGCTGTGAGACTCAGGTCAGTGAAACTTGTGCAAAGCACAAGGGTTTTCATTAAACAGCAGAGGACCCAGAGCACAAGGCCATCCCTCTCTTGCACGGTTACCTGCCTGCTTTGCTTCTGTGCCAAGCCTAGGTGGGAGGAAAGAATGAACTCGGGTAAAATGAAGCACAACAAGCTTTAAAGTGGTACAAAGCTCCTGGAGAAGGAGTGGGAGGAGAAGTCGCTACTGCACAAGCAACACTGAAGTGGCAGTGAAAGGTTGTTGACAATCCACCAGCCTGCAAACACGTGAGACAGGCAAACGTGTTTGCTGCACCTTGTGCTAGAGTACCGTGAGCTTCAAGCATCTCTGTTATTTATACTGCTTGCTCTGGTGTTACGGGCACACTGAACTCTCTCTGGACACACCAGCCTTTCTCACACACGCACAGACGTGGATGACTGCTCCTAACCCCACTTTATGGGCAGGCTGGGAGCACCCGAAGGTGTCAGGGGGTCTTGCTAGAGCTGGCACAGGGTAACTTGCTTTCTCACACATCTGCCTGCCATATGGTACACTTCACAAGTTCAGGGGGTGTTTATAAGCAAATTGGGTTGTCATTCACACACATGATCTTATTCAATTAAATGGAAATATGCACAAGTCACTGCAAGGAGGAAGGAGAGTGGGAGAGAGTCAGACCTCCCTCTCCCAGGGATCAGTGAAAAAAACATTCTTTAAACAGTCACTCTGCTGGAAACTTGGCCCCAATGTTATTTTGAGGACAGACAGTTTAAAAAAAAAAATTTGAAAATTACTGTCATACAGAAGGTATTAAAAACTTGGGATTTGCAGAGGGATAAATTTAAAAGCTTTTTTCTTTTCTTAAAAAAAAAAGAAAATAAAGCTTATACAAATCTTTACAGACCAGCAGACAGAGGGTTGAACATGAGCTCTTACCGTTGAGGGCCGCAGAAAATCTATACCAAGGTAAATCAGGCAGGCAAGCAGCAATATCCACTGAGCAACCGCGGACACGAGGTGCAGCGTGTTCCTAACCTGTCCTCTTTGCCAGCGCTTCCATTCATCCTCCGCACGTTCCCTTTCACAATCCATCTGCTCTTGATCTCTTGGCTCTACATCTGGCTGTCCTTCCATCCTGGCCTCACTGCCCGCAGCTGCTGGGGAAGGGCCAGGAGCACAGCAGGAGCCCAGAGGGAGCAGGGGATTGACAAGCTCCCGTCCCAGGAGCAGAGATGAAGTGAAGACAGTGCCTTCAGGAGATTGCTTTATGCACAGAGAAGCAGGCGGGGGAACTTCTTTGTGACTAATCTAAATTTCCCCTTCCTTCCTTTCTTTCTTTCTTTCTTTTCTTTCTTTTTTTTTTTTTTAATTTTTTTTTTTTTGGTTTTCTGTGTGAATGTGGGGGCTGATTTATTGCATCCCAGTTCAGTTTTGAGTAAGGGCCTTTGAAAGGAGAGGTGTTTATGTCTTTCATAGCTTCAACTGTGGACGTCTTGATATGTGTTCTTTCCAACAATAGCGAAGAGTTGGGTGGACAGTGCTTGTCTTCACTCAGTCTTTTGCCAGTAGAAGCTCTCACCTCTGTTCAGCCTCAGGTGGGGAGTGTACAGGGCTGGCTCTCTCCCTTGCTAGCATCATAAAATGCTCCTGAAATCTCTTTTCTGTAAAGAAGCAATGAATAGGAAGGGATGTGGCACAGGTGGATAGCATAAGGGATTGGAGAGAAAATATGCACTTCCCTTTTCACTTTTTTCTTCTGGTTTTAAAGCCATGGGATGTTGTGCTAAGCACAGGGGGGAGAAAATGGAGAACTGCTGGAGAACAACTTCCCTTTTTACACACTCGGAAACCTGTAGTCCAGAAAATGCCTCCAGAGGCATTCCCTGACCATCCAGGCTTCCCTCCTGGAAGAGGGAAGCCTGTCCCTTGGGATCCCAGCACAACCCTTTGGTTGGCCTCTTTGCTACTTTTGCTTGTGACACCCAGAGCTGCCAAACGTCAGTTGACTGCAGCAGGGACCATCTCCTGTGCTTATTTTGGGTGACAGACTTTGCATCACTTTTTTGGGGGCAGTCCAGCACTGCTCTTTCCACTGCTTTTTGCTGGACTTTTTGCTGCTGTAAATATCATATCATGACTGAAGTCAGGTGCTGCCTTCTCCTGGTGAGGATGGACCCCATCGGGAGTATTATTACCTGCCTGCCTTCTAGGGATGAGTTGTCAGAAAGTTTCCCTTCCCCAAAATGTGCCCTCTTAACCTGTGACAAGGCACATGTCCTGACATGTAACCTGCATGCAGAGGAAGCAGGAGTAATGTTCTTTCATGTTTTTTCCCATCTAGGCAAGGATATTTCCTGTGAACATAAACCAAATGCAGAGGGGAGTGCAGCAGCTGGGTAGGCAACCTGCTGTGAGGACCCCCCATGCTCACTGCCCTTGCTCTTGAGTGGATGGTGGATTGAGTCAGGAATACACTCTGGTGTTTGTTGGAGAACACACCACAGGTCATGGAAACTTAGTGAAAAAGGTTCAGCTTTCACATCTTCCACTGGTTTTTGAGTGCATGGAAATTCTTGTTCCCCTCCCACCAGTGGTCACTCGCCTGGGTGTGCTGGAGCTCCTGACTGAGCCCCAGCCTGATGAGAGGCCCCAGGAACAGCCCTAACCCTTCTTCCTCAACCAGAAATATGACTGCATCTGCAGCAAGGAGGGTTTGTGCTGCCCCAGAGCAGTTCCTTTGAATGCTGAGTGTGAGTTTGGAGGCAGTGTGAGTTTGGTGTTCTGTGACACTTAGCAGTCACACAGCACCTGGGGAACCGACTGGGATGGGACCCAGGCTTGGCCAAGCCCTGAAGAGGAATGAAGTGATGCCTTGAGGTGCTGCAGAGGCCTGTTGGGGCTGGAGGGATGTGAAGAAGATTGTTTGCTTCTATGGATCTGCAATGTCATGTCTAGGGCTTATGAGGTCCCTGGGAAAGCTGCTCTGAGTGGTCCCAACCTGCTCCCTCCAGGAAAAGAAACTTGGGCTTGCTGCTCACTGCTTAGTTTCTGCAAAAATGCCAGGATGCTGAGCTAAGACATCCCAAACCCTTGCAAGCCTGTAATTCTCATATTTTGCACACATGCCTTTGAACCAGATGCGAGCTCTAACCCGTCTCCATCTCCTCTCTCCATGACTCTGGATTTTGTACTGGTTTTGTTTCTAAAACCCTAAAAAATCCTGTGTGTGAAGGTTGTGTTTCTGTATTTCTGAAATTGTCTTGTCATTTCTGTGCTCCCCCAGTGCAAGTGTCTCTCAGTCTGAGTTAGCAGCACTGGCAGCACGGAGGATCGAAAGCTGCATTTCAAGTAATGTCCCTGGCATTGTATCTGAAACAGGAAAGAGGACAACTCATTCAGGGGCATCACAAACACCCATGCACAGAGTCTTCCGTGGTTTTGATTGCTTTCAGCTTCTCCTCCTGCCTTGCATATGGAAACTCAAGTGCATGCTACTTGGTGGCTTTCAGAGGCCCTGCTCTCCCTCTGGGAGGAAGTCTTCCAGGCCTTTGGAATCCTGACACATCGCAGACCTGCTGCACTCACCCAGCATTTGCCAAAATCTGCTGTGTTTATCAAAATTATTTTGGTCTCTCTTCCACAGGGACCCTAAAGCTGGAGTCTCTTGGGGTTTGCCTCAACCCTTTGCAGTCATCAAGTCATTCCAGTGAGCAGGCAGGCTGGGATGGCTTTGGGCGTGCTGGTGCTCTGGTTGTCTTGTTAGTTTTCCAGAGAAATGCCTCCCGGTGACACATGCAGGAACTTTAATCCAGCAAGGACTGAAGGAAAACAGAGTGAGTGGTAATAAGGCATGCTAGTTTGCTTGGTTTTGATGACAATCCAGTATTTCTTGCATTAGTCTCTCATTTCTGGGCTTTCCCAGACCGGGGAGCTAAGTGATTTAAAACTTTGACTAAAGTGTGTTGTTTACAGTCAAGGCTAAATCCTACAGTGTCGTGGTTGTACCAGGACTCAGCTGGAGCCCCGGGCTGCCAGTGCCCCAGATCAGTGGGAAGGGGCACAGACCAAAGCCTCTAGCCCATGGGGAGCGCTCTGTGGGTGAGAGTCACAGAACAGAAACCTTTAACCAAGACCTGGCAGCCCTTAGTGGCACCCACCTTTATTTAGCTCCCATTTCTCAGGGAAAGTGCTCTCACCCCTTCAAAAGGAGAAACTGGGGAGTTATATAGGAGAATTTAACTTCTCAGAAGAACAGTGGAAGAACCAGTTAAACTGTTTGTAAACAGCTACATGGAAAAAGGAAACAAGTAGCAAGCCGTATGGGTTTCCTAGAACCAAACCAGATGTTGTCTGTGGGGCAAGGAAAACTCTTGGGCAGAGGAGTAGCTGTGGGCATGCACTGCACCTTCAGCAATATCTTGTTTCTCTTTTTCATAATACCTGTGCAGCATGGTCTGTGTGAAACTGCTGCTCAGCAGGTGGGGAGCTGGTTGAGTGACTGCTGATGGTTTGTTAACCGAGTGGAAGGAAGCCCCTGTCCTCCTGGACCTGCCCTTCTGCAGTGTGCCCTTTTCCTTGGGGATCCTCTGGTGTCTTCCCACACTCTGGCAAGCCAAGCAGGAAGGAGGACATGCTCACAGGTGAGATCTGACCTCTCAGCTCTTGCTGGTAGCTTTTACCTATAATTTAAGGGTTTGGCCTGCACTTGAAATTAATTACCAGGCGAGCAGTGCTGTTGCTCTCATTGCTGCAGTCCAGTAATACAACTTATACCCAATGCTGGGTTGTCTTCTTGTGTGTTTGCCTGTCTTCCACCAAGGCTGTCCTTGCCTCAGGAATAACTGGTTTGAGTTAGTAAAACGGTAGAGAACAGCAAAGGAAGCCTTTGAGGGGGAGAAAAACAAAGTGTTACAAAGGCAAGATTTTTGTGTGCCCCAGCTAATGCTGTTTAATGTCTCTGTCCACTCCAGAAAGAAAGTATTTTATAATTAAGACAGATTTATTTATCAAAGTCAAGGACTTCTGCCTAAAAGGTTTGTGGAGTCCTGGTCCAATGTCTCTGAACCACATTAACTATTTGTCTCCCTTGATCATCAGAGCAGAAGACACCAATGTCTTTCACATTCAGCACACCAAGAATCTGTTGATTCCTAACAAATTTTAGTTGCTCAGTTCACCCTAAACTGGAAAAATATTATATATTTTTCCATTGCTAAAATAGATTATGAATCTGAGCTGAAAGGTTATTCTTGGAGGTGACAGGTGGAGAAGCCCTCTAAAAATTCAGGAGTTGCACTAAATGATCCTTGTGGAACCCTTCCAACTCATGATATTCTATGATTCTGTGATTAATTTCACTTTCATATGGCTTTTTCTTGCTCCTTGTGTACAGCCACTTTTTGGCTGATGTGTGTGTGTGTGTGTGTCAAGGATTTCTGACAGCAAAGGCACTGAGCCAGTAAGGAGGAGTTCACGTTAGTCAGGCTACTTTTGGCAGTGTAAATTAGAGACAGAAATGGCAAAAATGCTGTGAAGTCACAAAGAAAAATATTGATATTTAAGCAGAGCCAGGATCTGTGGAGAGATCCCCAAAGAGGAGCGTGATCACTTGACTGAGTTAAAACTCACTGTGCCTCACCCCACAGTGCTGCACTGGTATTTTTCCTAGGAGGCTGCTTTATGGGAGCAGGGAGATGAGCAGTGGATGGATTCCCCAGGGCACTCCTCCAGCAGCTGCTGGTGCCTCACTGCAGTGTGCAGAGTCATTTTTCCTGGTTGTCACAGTCCCTGGGCCAAGAGAAGGCTGTTTTCCAGGAGGACACAGTGCTGAGCGCCGGCTGCATTGGGCACAGCAAAGCCAGGCAGGATTAGGATCTGCCTCCCTGGCAGTGCTGGCAGCTGTTCTGGCGCCCGGCCAGGTGGGATCTGTAAGTGGACACAGTGTCTGGGGCAGAGCCCGGTGTTTAGTGGTGGTTTTTCATGTCAGTGCTGGGGTTTCCAGCACAGCCCCGATGGGCAGCAGTGCAGCCTTCCCAGCAAGCCGAAGTCAGCCTTGCCTCAGCTGGCAGCCACCACAATTGACACCAGACTTGTTAGGTTCCAAAGATCAGCTGCTGTCCGTTTTTGGATGTGGCAGGAGATTTTCCATTGCTGGTGGTTGTCTTTGCCCTGAGCATTGTCTCTCTGTCTCACAGTGAGCCGCTGTGGACTGTGCCATTCTGTTCCTCGGAGTGGACTTCCCTTATCTGCCATCAGCTGAGTGGGTTGGGGCTAAGCATTCACTGTGGTGCCTTCAAAAGGTCGAGGTGAACTTAGTCACACACATCTTCCTTCCTTTGTCTTACAGCTGCTTCAGTCAGAAATCCCACCGTAACGCACCATCATAGTGTAAGATATCAGGAGAGAAAAATGAAATACATCTTTTGACATTTTTCTGGTACAGAGAATAAACAATCTATGAAACAAAAGAATGAATGCTACAGCTGACATTCAGAAATGGAGCTCTTGCAAAGCTCACTGGGTAGCCCAGCTCCATTCTCACTCCTTCCTGTGGTGTTAGAAACCCCCGAGAGGGATATGAAGACCATGATGCCCCAGATACGGCTCTGCTCTGGGTTAAGGAAGTGGTTTCTCTTCCTGTCTGGCCTTGCCATCATTGACTTGACTGGTTCCCCTAATCAGCCCTGTGGGAGTTTTTTGGCCAGCAAAGATGGTCCCAAAGTTATCCCTTCTGAAAATGAGGTTTTATTGCAGCTCTTGAGTCTTCCTGTGTGTTTCTAACCTGTTCGCATCTTTTAAACTTGATAGGAATTGCAAGCAGATTTTGGGGAAAGATTTGCAGGCAGAGGTACTTCCTTTTATTAGCCTTATTATTTCCCTTAAATAGCTGAAGCATGAGCAATTGGGTGGTAGGCAAGCAGAGACTGCAGTAGGAAGAAAAGGAATTTAGAGCTGGTGACCTTTCTAGGGCTGAGACAGGTTGGAGATTGCAACAGCTCTCTCTGCAAATCCCAGCTTCTGTTTTGGGGTGACTTGTGCTTTTTAATCCGTGGTGATGGCCCTGCATTTACTTCAAACTGTTGCACTACAGAGGTGGAGAAGGGTTAGATGTTATTCCTGCCCCAGCCAAGCCCAGCAAAGAAGATCCATGTGCAGTGCCATTTCCGGCTTAAGCCACTTCACCCCTTTGCCAGTGTTTTATTGGCATGATATTTTAGCATCCTTTGCTGATCAGGATGCATGCAATACCTCTTCACCTGCCTCTCACCATCAGCTTCATCAGCAAAGGTTAATCCACTCACTCTGGAACTTCAGAGACTGAATCAGGATCTGGTGTCAATAAAAACACACTGATTAGAGCGATGCTTCATAGCCTTTCCCTCACAAACACTATGAACTCTTTCCTTTTCTGTTTTCTCAATAGTGTTTTCTCATTTCTAACAGCTGTCAGGTTAAGCTTCTGGCTAAATTGTTTCCTTCACTGTCTCTCAAATACATGTTAAAGGGTTCTTTAACTTTCCACTCACAGTCATTTAGCTATTGTTCTTTCCACCTGGTCAACTTGGCTCATAATTTCCCCTAACTTATATTAGCTCTTTTGTAATATCTAGTAGCTGTATTACTGGCTGGGGCTGCCCTCCTTTTGCTCATACTGACTATAGTCAGATCATGGTCACTGATTAGTGACCTTAAGCCCTGACCACTTCTTTGGCAATTAAAAAAACAGCACTTAAACCCCACCAATTATAGCACTTGCATGCAGTACAATCGTTCCAGTATAACCATTTCAATATTAGGAAATGTCCACCTGAAACCACTGTAAACTCTCCCAGCATTCTCCTTGGTCTCACTCACACAAGTTCTGATGGAGAGGTCATGGTAGCCTCACTGTTCCCTTCTCTGGACCCTGAAGGGGGAGGGTTCCTGGGACCTGGTGCCAATCTCTGTTTTGACACAGCACATGGGAAGAACCAGCCCAGTTTTCTCTTTTTAATCCTTTTATTTGCAAAACACGGAATTATCTAGATGCAGGTTTAATGACTTATTGAAAAGTTATCACAACAGGGTTTCTGTAGGCTTACACTTTTACTTTTGGGCAAGATGAGGAAAGGGCAATATCTCCAAAATTCAGGCAGTCCTTGGCCCCTTACCCAAGGGTGCCGCTGGCAGATAGTCCTTGAGGCTTTCAGCCTTCAAACTTCACTGCCTGCATGACGTTAACCAGCAGCACAGCAGGGGCAGGAGGCATTTCCTGGCTGCTGTATCATTCTCCTACAGCTGTAACCCAGCAGGCAGGCCCGGTTTGCCCGGGGCTGTGCGGGAGCAGCCCGTGGGTGCTGTGGACGGGCAGCAGAGCCGTGGCTGTGTTTGTGCACACGCAGGGGCTCCAGGGATGAGTGCGCCCGGCCCCTGGCAGCGCCCGCTCGGGGGGCAGCCAGGCGGCACCGAGAGCCCCAGATGAGTAACCCCGGCCAGAGGCTTTCTCTGTTTTACACACCGCAGCACTCGTGCTCGGCAGCCTCCACAGCAGGAGCACAGCACCCGGGCTGTGGCTGCCACCAGAGCCCCCAGGGGCTCTGGCTGCCTCCCCGTGTCACGCTGCCAGCCCCAAGGGACACGGGCAGGAGAGCAAGGGGTGCCAGCAGTGTGAAATCCAGGCAGGCTGAGCAGTCAGCCCCTCACCGCTGATGTTTGCAGTTGATCTGAGTTTGTTCTCTTGTCCATCTACCACTTTCACTAGTCCTTAGGTGAAAAATAAACAGCCCAGCCTTGTTTCTCCCCTAGACACAAGGACAAATCTGGGCTTCAGGGGCATGTTTGGGGCTCCCTTGCCTGCATCCCCTGGGGAGCATGAGAGGGAACACTTCTCTGCAGGCAGGCAAGCAGGCATGAGTTCATACCAGTGTGCCACTAGCAGCACAGGAAGAAAATGCACATTCCTGACACAAGCAACACCAGTGGCCTCATCCTGTTCCCCTCTCTGGCTTTCCAGGATGAAAGCCCAGAACATAAATACACATGATATAAATTCCTTCAGCCGCTGATGTTCGATATACAGTCTCTGCAGTCTATCCTCCTGACTTCTGAGCCTTTTATCCCAGTTTCCAGCTGGCCTGGCTCACTGATTGCTAGCCAACATACCCACCCACACCCCGGTCTCTCTGCTGCTGCCATCGTGGCACACAGGTTGCTTTGCCCCATGGTGTCCCCCCCATCACGGGTACTCCAACCTCCACACATGCCTGTGCATACCGAGCAGAGACTCTCAGCAGGGAAACAGCTAAAGAGATTTTGGAAAGCAGATAGCACATGCTGCAACCACCAGGCACAGGGCATGGCCAGACAGGCACTTGAGCAGTCCCTTTTTTCCCCCTTTCCCTCTGTTTTTCCACACTGGTTCCTCCCACCTTGATTCATCCCTTTCCTCACAGCAAGTCCTATACAGTCTCACAAGGCTCTTCCCAGCATCCTGTAATGAGCTCCATGTGCCTTTGGCTGATCACCCTCTTTGCTTGGCAGATGGGAAGGGTTTCCCCATTCCTCACCAAGGCAGATGCAGTAACCCAGGCAGTGTCCTCGCCCTCCCAGTCCACCAGAGCTCACATATGAAACAGATTCTTGGAGCATTTGATGCCTTTCATTTTCCTTCAGACAGTCATTTCATTTTCCTTCAGTCCTCTGGACAGACTCCCATGCTAACATCAAACAGCTCTTAAATATTTTCATTTCATGACTGCAAAATCAGTAAGTTACAACACAGGAATTTGATGACATCTCCAACTTGATAATTTATCTCTTGCTCATCTCACGTTTAAGGATTCTTTGCTTTTTCAGTGTCTGCAGCTTCACGGAACCTAAAAGGACTAATTCCTTCAGTTGCATCTTCAGTACAGACACAGCAGATAACTCAGATCTGAGCAAGACAGTTTATTACCCTAAAACAACTTTTCCTTGCCAACGTTCTCAGTTCCCTTCAAGGCTGGGCATGGGAGAAAGAGCCCCAGATTACCTCGTTTTTCACAGCATCTCTTCTCCTTCCACGGTGTCTGTCCCGGGCAGGGAGGGAGCAGTGGTGGCCAGACCCACCAGCTCCCGTAGGAACACGTCAGAATCGGGGCATGGCTGCACCCCACCCCTGGCACCTTAGAGGTGAGGTGAAGCCTCGCTGCCCTGACTCTGCTTCAGATAAATCCCCAGGCAGAAAGAGCCTCAGCCCCAGCCCTGCTCCCTTTATAGCTGAAGAGGCCTTCAGCCTGCAAAAAAAAAGTTTGCGCACATAAAAAAAAAGACATTTCAGGGAAAAAAAAGGAAAAAAAGATAAAAAGGTCTGTCTCAGCCTTTCTTTCGCAATTCTGAGCATTCTTTAGTGCCAAGAACAGCAATAAATCTGTGCTTTTTCCCAGGAAATGCTTTCTGTGCATAGGGGGGGCTGAGAGGGCCACAGCCGGTTGCAGTGCCTGCCTTCCACTGCCTGGATTCAAGCAGGCTTGGGAGGAGGTCAAACGTGTCCTGCCCCCAGGGGGATGGTGTTCCATGTGGGAATGGGATGGGTTCCATGGGGTGGCAATGATCAGATAAAACACCAAGCAATGACTCAACGCGTGGATATATTTTCTTTGAAACTTGGGCAAGAAAAGCACTTGCAAGCAATGAGCTCATATCTGAATACACCTAGTGTGTTTGAACTGAGGGCTGACACCCAGCCAGGCCCTGCAGGAGCTCACCCAGAGCCTGGCTCCTTTCCTCACTGCCCAACCTGTGCCTTCAGCTTGTGCTATCTCTCCCACACATCACCTGGGAGGGAGCTTTCAGCCACATCCTTCACTCTGGCCAGGGGAAGATAAATCGTAAAAACCTCTTGGACTGCAGCATGGGGAGCAGGCTGGCAGGACATGGATGCAAGCAAGAGCAGGCCCTGCCCCGGGTGCCCTCTTGCCCTGCTCCCCCGCCTCTGTGGGGTGGGCAGTGGCCCTGTGGAGAAGCCCCTCGCTCTCCCCAGAGTGTCAGTGCCAACCACAGTGCAGGATGTCTCCGGCTGCCGTCCCCCCATGACTCAACTAGGTCACCGAGGCAGGCAGCGACAGAGCAGGGAGGCAGCCGTGCTGCAAGCGGGGGTTTCTCTGCTCTGAATGCCACAGGCTCTTGCCGATCTGTGACATTTTCCAGTCCCGATTTGAAGACGGAAGTGGTGGGAAATCTGTCCACGCTTAGGCTCACTCTTGCACATACCTTGGCAGCTCCCCTTGGACACTGAAAGCTGTGTGAGTCCCGATGGGAGCGAGCCCACTGGCTCTGGGACAGAGGGGAAAGCAGGCCACTGCCTCCAAGCTGGCGTCCCATCTGCCTTGATGGTGGGTTATGGTAGGAGACCTAGCTGTGAGGTACCATCAAATCTCACACAGTTTGGGCTGTGCCTTGTCAGGTTTCATGCCCATCTTTCAGGCAAAGATACTCCCAGTCAATTTTCTACTTGTTCCACTGATTTTTCTGTGGTTACCTTAATCCTGGCAGGCTAATTTTGCTAATGGATAAAAATGTTTGTGGTTATGACTCATGGGTAGTTGCTTGCCATCTACAAAATCCTTGTAGATCTGGGTGGAGATGGGGGTTAGTGCTGGAAAATAAAGCCCCAAGGTTGTGACTTAGCTCTGTCTGATGGCCCACCCGCCTCCCACACCTCCTCACTGGAATGAAGGGGAGACTTTTAAAGCCACCGTCTCTCCCTGGCATCTTATCATGCCAACAGGAGTGTCTGAAGAGCTTCCTTTTGGTCCCTTTGCTTTCTAGCATTAGCTTGATATGGGTTTAGGGTTAGGTTTAGGCTTAACTGCAAAGAAATCAGTTTGGGGTTTTTTGGTTTTTTGGGGTTTGGTTTGTTTTTTGTTTGTTTGTTTGGTTTTTTTGAAAAAAGATTTCTGGTATTCAGTGGCTGAACAAAGAAAAGAAAAAGAGAGAGAAGAAAAAAAAAACCCAGAGAAGTTCAGCTGATAATGTGGTAGAGTCATCTACATAGTGCTAGGAGCAGTGCAGTCATGTCTCCCCACCCTGCGATATCATCAATACTGCTATGACTTGGGCAGAAGATAGGATGGAAAAACTGAAACTGTTCAAGTCAGCTGGAAATTTTTAGGTGGAGAGTGTGTCTGCTGCCTCCCAGGAGCCCACCACAATGGGCAGCCCCAGCTGCACAACCATCCCTGCCTCAGAGCCACACCTGAGTGCAAAAACGCCCCAGCAGCCAGAGGGAGCCCAACCCCAACAAAGAGACCTTGGGGTGGAGAAAGCAGAGGTGGAGGAAAAATTCCAGCCTCTGAAATGGAGATGACTGTTTCTCCTTCAGCCATGTGTCCTGCTGAAATGAAAGCCAGGGCGTTGCGGGGCTGCCAGAGAGGCAGATGCAGGGCAGGAGCTTTGTCAGGCTCTGGCTAGCTCTGGTTGCAGGTACATGAATGTGCACTCCTGAGCAGAGCTCCCTGTACCTTTGCACTGAAAGTATTGACAGAGGCACAGACACCAGGCAGGAGCCTGGGAGCCCCTTCATCCGACATCCCAAACCTGGGGCACCCCAAGGCTTAGAGAATTGTTCAGCCTGGAAAAGAGAAGGCTTTGGGGTGACCTGAAATGAGCCTACAGGAAAGGCGGAGAGAGACTTTTTGCAAGGACAAGGGGGAATGGCTTCTAACTGAAAGAAAATGGATTTGGACTAGATATTAGGAAAAAATTCATTAATGTGAGGGTGGAGAGGCACTGGCAAAGGTTGCCCAGAGGATATGTGAATGCCCCATCCTAGGTTGGACAGGGTTTGGAGGAACCTGGTCTAGTGGAAGGTGTCCCTGACTATAGCAGGAGGGTGGGAACTGAATGGTCTTTAAGGTCCCAACCCAAACCATTATATGATTCTAGGATAGACACCCCAGAGACAGTGGGTGCCACTGGTCCCTGCTGTCTCAGCACAGTGTCCCTCAAGCTGAGCAGGGGGGTTTGATGCTGGGAGTTGTGGGCTGGTGTCCTTTCTTCTTCCCATGCAGAGTCCTTTGTAGGCTTTTAATAAAGCAGTATGAATGTAGTCAAATCTGGGGTAAAAATGCACTACTTAAGGCTGTGATTTTTCCAAAGTCAAAGGAATCCAGTGCTAGTATCCTCAAGACTTCTGAAATCTTTAAAAATTAAAAACCAAAACCCCAGCAGTCAGATGCAGACAGGCTTCTGGGGCAGAACATTTCTCTGTGCTGGACACCAGGTCCTTGAGAGGAGCACTGCCTGTGGAGCAGGGACACAGCCTTGTCCCTGGAGTGCTGTTCTCCATCCTGCCCTCACTGCAGGGGCTGCTTGAGGTCAGCTTCAAAGCCTGTTAGGAACCCCAGCACTGCTCTGAGGCTTCAGAAAGGAGTCAAGCAGCTGAGGGAGTTGTGTGTCCGTGCCCAGCCAGAGCTGCCTTAGAGGATCACAGAGCCGAGAGCATCTGAGCTGCAGCTCTCTGGTACCACGGGCACCTGGTGTCTCAAACCACAAATTGCTTGGGCAGATCTCATTTTTGAGCAGTTCTTGCCTCTGCAGGAAATACCGGTCCCTCCAGGAAAACAGAGTGGCAGGGGAACCACTGGAGTGAGACCTGCGAGCTGCGTTCCGCCCATCTCGCCGCAAGCTCACAGTGTGGCTCTGCCAAGCCCGCTCCGGCCGTGCCTGTCTCCCCTCTCCTCCCCACCAGTCCAGATTTTTGTGCTTCTTTTCGACATCTTTTCAAGCTGACGCCTCCTTGCTCAAAAAATCTCTTGGCAATCTGCTGTCTGCCAGCTAACCCAGCAAATGGTCAGTTTAAACAAATTTAATGCCTGCTAAGTGCCGCGAAGCATCACCCATGGTTGCGAAACCCTGGCGGGCGGCAGGGCTGGATGGTTTGCTGGGGTGGCTGCCTGCACCTTCCCCTGGCTCAAAATCAGCACAAGCTCAGAAATCTTGGGACCCTGTTATCAGCTTTACTCACCTTCTGCTGACCGCCTTGTGGTTGTAGCATGATTTGCTCCAAGAGGTCATGTGGGAGGAATGGAGGGAATAAAGTTAATAAAATGGATTTCAGACTACTGACAGCTGAAAAGCTGGTGTGTCCGGGTTAGGGTTAGGGTTCCCTGTTTGGGGAGCCAGCTCACTGACAGCAGTTCTCTGCAGTGAGTAATGACTTCAGGGCCCTGTGGGAGCAGCAATTCATCTGCTCTCTGGAGCTTACATATGCCATCAGACAGCATCAGGTCACATGGCCCAGCTGGTGCTGACTCCAGGAGAAATAATTTTGCATTTCTCAGGTTTCCTGTGCATTCCCGCAACATTAACTTGTTTGAGTTACTGGATGTGAAGTTTCACTGAGACAGTGCCAAGACTGTTCTTAGAGGACTTTTCCAAGCTGAATGATTCTATGATTTACAGCACACAAGTTGCCCAAGAGGAGATAAACTGCAGGAAATGAGCTCACAGAGAAACAGCAGTGGGATGGCAACTGCTCTGTCATGCATCCATCATATGAGGCCTGCTGTGGACCCTATTCATGAGTGCAAAGCCCTCAGAGACGCTTTTAGCTGACTGCAGTCTCCCCTTTTCAGCCCATTTTCCCCCAGGCATCCCCACTGTCACTTCCAGCTCTCTGCACACATGTGCGGCAAAGTCCTGCTGGGCTGCACATAAACCTTGCACTCCAGAGATGGGCTGAGAGTGGGCCAGGAGGAATTCCCCGTGCTGGTATTTGCATCGTGGCTTCCTCGGGCTTTGGAGGAGCGTTTCCCACCACGTGTGACTGCCCAGGGGCTGTGAGAGCACCTGTCAAGGGGTAGCCTCAGAGGGGCCCACAGTGGTGAATCTCCCGTACTCTTGTGGTTCTGTGACTCACCAAGAGGAGTCAAGTGCTCAGTGGAAGTGGATGGTTTCATTCTGGAGTGATGAGGGAGCCAGAGGAAGAGCTTGCTAAGTTGCTCTCCATCATTTATGATCAATCCTGGATAACCAGGAAGGTCCCAAGTGACTGGAGGTTGTCGAGTGTGAGTCCCACTCACAAGAAGGGTGTGAGGAACTACAGGCCCGTCAGCCTGGCCTCGGTGCTCGGCAGGGTTATGGAGCAGATCACCTCGTGTGCAATCACACAGCACACACAGGGCAGCCAAGGGATCACACCCAGCCAGCACAGCCTTAGGAAAGGCGGGTCCTGTCTCACCAAACTAATCTCCTTTTATGACCAGGT
>VXAZ01007368.1:1546-61308 GCA_013399875.1 Gymnorhina tibicen
GTAATACATGCACTTTTGAAATTCTGTTTATTGGATATTTTCAATATAACTATTTTTTAACAATGGATAAGAAGGGAAAAAAAAATAAAATAACCCAAAAACCCTAAGTCTAAGACTGACAGTTCAACTTGAAAAATTTATTTGAAGTCTGAGGTAGTGCCAGGGTATTGTGAACAAATGTACAATTCTTTCCTCTAGAAGATAAGATACAGGCTTGAATTTGTCTATTATTACATATTAAAATAAGCCAAAGAAATGTAGGTGTCTGGACTTTTTTGGCAAATGTTTGACACTTTATTAAATCTTTACTTTTAAGGCAACTTTTAAAGGAGACCTGTCTCATAGGAACATTCAATTTTGTTTATGACAAACTTCCTTGACAATTTAATTCATTACAGCCCTGAGAACTAGAAAGTTTTAGCTTGTTCTTGGGGTTTTTGCTAACATTCAGGGTTTAGTCACTTTCTGGTCTAAAAGCTAAACTCCAGACACAACACTACTGGAGGAAGGAGCTGAGCTTCCATCAGTAAATTTAGGTGTTCAGTTCTGACTTTTGCTATGCTGAATTTGGTATCTGATTTTACAGAAGTATCTTTCCAAAGCCGTTATCAGTAGAAGTTGCATAGGTTAAGAGTATAAGAACAGAGCAAGTATGTACAGCCACTTCCATGAAATAAATCAGATTACTTGAGAGTAGCACCTGAGCCCTCCATAGTTCTTGCAAAAAGTTTTGGGGGAACTTTCACAAACTGCAAGTAACATGCAAATGACATACCAATTTTGTTGTCTGCCTCTCAGTGATGTGATTTTTAAATTCATTTAGATTTCTTCTGCATCTAATATTTATCAAATAAAATCACTTGTCATAATGGAATTGACAATTGAAAGTGATGACATTGAAAAATAAATTAGCGTTAGAAAATAAGTCTTGGGATTTCCTTATGAGAGCAAAAGCATTCCAAGGAAAATGGCATAAGGAGCCATAAGTATTCCAGATGGTAAATTATTTTCTATGTGACATTCAGATTTATCTCTAAAAGATCAGCATTTTTTATACATTCATAAGATCTGCCTTGTCTTTAGCTTTTCAGTATTGAAAAATACTTTTTTTAGTGATGGAAGTCTTGTAGAACCTAACAAATATTTCTCAGATTTGTAGGCTGATTATATGAGCAAAGAGTTACTGGCTTATTGATGACATTCAAGATGGTTATTTTGCACTTTAAAATTAGAAAATCTGAATAAATCAAACTATGGAAGTTTCAGGATACAACAGAGGACAGAAAGCATAAGTCAAAAAGATTGAGGATTTATTGGCCTTTACTGTTTTACTGTCTTTTACTGTGTTACATCAAGGTGTATGCCTGTCTTCAAATCAACTATTATAACTGGTTCTTCTCAGTTGTTTCCAGATGTTAAGCTTCCAGTTCCTAACAGAAATACTGTTTATATATAATCCTGAGTTACTTATTGTTAAACTTCATCCCATTTCTATTACACCAGTCTTCAAGGTCATCAACTCTTTCCTGTATCTAACAGTCCATCTTCTGTGTTGGATCACCTTTGCTTACATTTGTGTCATCAATAAATGTCATCAGCACGGTCCTACTATTTTTCCTAGGAAGACCACTAATGAAAATATTAAATCACGTAACTGAAAAATCAGGCTTTGAGAAACTCATCCATGTCTGGCTTTCACCACTTCTGTCAACTATCTTGCCTTCAGACAATTCCTTACCTATCTAACCTCTATTACAGTGAGCTCAGTTAATGTGGCAGCCTATCAGTTTACTAATGGTGATGAATGAGGGCTACTATATTTCCTATTTCCAGAAAGAAAACAGGTATTTTATTGAAGAAAGAGACAGATTAGTCTAGCGTGGTTTACTTTTGATGCATAAGATACAAACACATTGGGTAAAACAAGAGACTTCTAAAGAAAGAGTACAAGAAGCTTTTCCAGGCAATCCTTCCCTGTGTGTACGCTCCCACCACTTGGCAGGCATGGCTTGAAGTCTTGTTATGTCAGAGGTCAGACTTGGGTCAAGTTCTATAGGTGTTAATGGGGCCACTAGACCTTTTGAATTATTCATGCTTTTGCAGTGTGTCATCTTGTGATGGTGACTTGCACAATTTATCTATGTTTTTTCTTTGGGAAACCAGTGTGTTTGTTTTTGAGAACCTCTCTTGTAGTATTACAATTTAAAGATTCCTATTCTAACATCATAGTCATGAGGATTTCCTATAGATCTTTATGTAGGCCTTTATCATATCCTTCTTCAATTATCTCTTTTTCAAGCTGATGAACTCTGGTTCATTCCACCATCTTCTAATATGGAATGACTTCAAAATCCCTCTATTTAATTCCTGCTTTTTTTGCCTCTTCTCTAGATCTTGTGCTCTTTTTTTTTTTTTTTTTTGAGATGTATAGTGTCTGAAATTCAACTTTGAACATGAAGATACAGTGGGTAGATTTATCACATTAAAAAAAAGTTTTCTACTTTTTTTGGTTGGGGTTTCTTATTTTTGCCCCTAATAATTTCCAATGTTCTGATGCTGCTTTTTTGACTGGGGTTCCAATGAAAACCATTCTATGATTATGTGAAATATACTTGGGACCTGGGAAGTTACATAAAATTGCATACAAAATAAACACCAAGGAGTACTAAAACTGAATTGTCTTCATTTTGATCCTTCAATTTCTATTCATTCTACTTTCTAGTGTCACCTGTTTCCTAAACATCAATTTTCAGACTGCAAGTGATGTAAGGCACTATTGGGTTTTGGGAGGTTTTTTGTGGGTTTTAAATTTGGTGGAGTTGTGACATTTCCAGGACTTCTCTGTTAGTCCTACATATTATTATACAGTTATGTCTAAGCATTTCATTCAGATTAGCAGAAAAACTTTCATTAACATCAATGGAGAATCAAACTGATAATGAAAGATATGTTGTCTTTCAGTGTGAAAAAATGAAATGAAATGCCATGCCACTTATGTCATGGCACAGTAGTTCTGCTGTCTTTTGAAGATACCACAAATCCAAATGCACAAAAAAGAACCGTCCAGAAATCAAGCTCTATTTCTTCAAATACCCTTCTTATCCTTATTTTTGATAAGACTGAAAATAAAGATCAGAAAATCTACTAAATTATCTACCTTTAGTTACAGAAATACCAGTAGGAAGAGAAATAAAAGGTATATGAGATCTTCTGACAGCACTTTACTGTATCCACCACAATTAGTTCAGTGGTGACGAAAGAGTTCAATTTGATTTAGTAGAGATTGCCTCACTGACTGTAATTGCTTTGTTGCCAGTGTATTTTCTGTATACCTCAGTGCACAGACACCTGTATTAGGTTTCAAATGCTGTATGTACACATAACAAGAAATCTTGTCTAAAAATCCTTTGAAACATCGTTGTTTTCCCACATTCCAGCTGAACATGTTCATTCTTGCCTGTATTAATTAAATCTGTATTGAAAAAGGTTAATCAGACTTTGCTTTCTTTTACAAGAAACATGAATTTCTTAAACCATTTCAGGCCAATAAAAAGACATAAATTAGATATAGTCTGTGAGAATTTTTTCAGAATAGATGTATTTTGCACTGTAAAAAAACACTATATTTTTGCCTTCTTTTCTATTGGTATTTTACTCACGATAATGTATTTTGCCCTAGAGATGTACACAAGGTATATATGCTATTAGGAGAATAGAAATTCTGTCAGTAAAAATCATAATTCATAAGCAGAAGCATTAGTACTTTGGTGTAAACAATGAAAGTTGGTCTTCAGTGTTCCTGTCACTGCAAACTGCAGGAGGAAGGTGAAGACTCCAGCCTGCCTAATGTGGCAGTGAACGTTGGATTTTTTGCACGTAATGTTGTTTTCTGATGAATCACACACATGCATAACTTGCTGTCACTTTGCTCTAATTATTGTAGATCATCTTCATGATCTGCCACTTGCAACCTAATATATTATGATAGCTGAAGTAATATGTTCTGGTTATAATTGGTTGCCCACTATTGATATGGGTAATAGATCTCTCCTGTGAAATACAAACAGTAACTAGATGCACAGCATGCAGGTGAGTTAAGTACCTACACTACCTAGGAATCAGCAGGTATTCTTCATGACTTAGTCTCCAGACATATTTTTTCTGGAAGCTCAGCATATCTCTAATTGCAATTATATTTTGTGTCCATCTTGTCTCAGATCTTAGAAAAGGGGTTTCTGTGTATAAATATTTAAGTATGAAAGTCAAAGGCAGTACCAAGCACTTTTCTGCAGACTTGGAGAAATATAACTGGATAAATCTCTTCACAGAATTCCAATTTATATTAGTAGAGTTGGTCTCAAGGATAAAGAAAAGAAAGATAAAGAAAATGAAATCTTTAACCTGAAAACTGTGAGCCACATTTTGACATGGCAGGTCTTCATATTACATATTTAGTTCAGTGTAATCAATAGCATTAATAAATCAGTGCACTGGCTGAATTCTGTAAGGATTGGATCTCTCACACAGTTAATTGATTTTTGTGTTCTCCATGTGAGCACAGAAACACCATAGTTAAGTGCACAGTTGGTGTAATATTGACTTTTTTTCCTGATATTTAGTCACTAAGTGTCCAAGGTTGACAAGGGCAGTTATATTCCATCGTTTTCTGTCAGTAATCATATTTGCCTAGAGCATTAGTTTCCCCCAAAGTACTTCTTGGATTTAAAGACCTAGCCTCTTTTACATGTTTTATTCAAAACTTCCAAAATAATCTGGAGACAAAATTTACATCCTTGCAAATACTATTAGAAAGTTTGATTTAAAAAATGTATGCTTGAGGCATATGTTTGTGGTTCAGCATAAGCTTTTAAAATACCTCACTTTTTTTCTTTCAGTAAATCCAGTTATAGGTGTTGAAGACAAAACCATCAAAACCTTTAAAAGCTTAGCCCTCTTTTCTCCTCCTCACTGATTTGCACCTTCCCAAAAAGACATCAAAAATAAAAGAAGTGCAAAGGACATTGCATCCAAAACCGCACACAGGTTTAGCCTGGGGTGGTTATCTTTAGGTTTAGTGAACAAAGTCTCCTTTGACTTTGCATATTTCAAAACTAACTTAGACTTGGATATTACTTTTCTGACATCCACTGCAAGAAGTCTTTGAAAAGAATAAATTACGTTCTAGTGTATTCTATTCATTTTTATTTATTTGAGGCTTTTAAGTTATTTCTAAAATATATGACAGCAGTTCTTACTGAATTTTCTGCTCTAATTACAACTTCCCTACTTCTAACCTGATCACTTACCAGACAGTGATTATATTTCTGCATAACTTGCAAAGTTGGTAGAAATAAATTACACAATAGCAGTTAAATGATTTGAGACATTTGTAGTTCATTACAATTTATAAGTTCAATAGAAATAGTTAAGTAGATATCACACGCAATACATAGATAAGGCATAATAGAAAAATGATACAACTTGTGAATTTGGAATGGAAGAAGAGAGTTTGACATTTTAGAATAGCACTTAAGAGTCTGAATTAATTACTGTGTGTTCATATGTCTGGTTTAAACATGGGAACTGGTGAAATCAATGTACCACTCTCAGTGATGCTGGAAGCTGGATTGAGGGGACAAAAAGTCACTTTAAAATGTTGCATACTTGGGCTGGGATCAGCTTTGAGGTCTTATAGCAGGAGTGCAGGAGTTGCAAAACGTGATTTTCAGCTTCTTGTTGTCTCTTAATAGCACTACTTTTGCTGGGCCAGATTTAGTCTCAAAATTTATTGAAAAAGTAATTATTTGATTAATCAGTGAGGAAATAGAGTTCCTTTAAAAGGCAGACCCCATTTAATTGACAATAATTTATGATTTTAGGCAGTAGAGTTCTGAATACTAAAATTCTCTGACAACTGGCTTTCAAATATATTCTCTCAAAACTGCCAAAATTTATTCTGCTAAGCATTCAGTGGTAATCTATGGTCATATATGCTCATCATATCATTCCATGCACATTGGCTGTTCTCAGCTTCATGTGAATATTCATCATGATCTATGAAAAACACAATCAAGGGAAGGACCAAAAAAGATATCTGTGGATTTAGTAATAATGAATATACAACTAAAAATACAGTAAATGTAAAGATGCAGTCTTTATATTCCTCAACATTGCCTTCAAATATGCAATCGTCTTTTGACTTTCCAAGAATATATTTTGATAATTTTGTATGTACAACCTTGCCAGATAATGGCATCAGCAGCAAAAATATTTGTATTCCATGGAAACGGAAAAAACATTCTTCTGTTTAGGAAATAAATCCATGTTGAAAAGATGAGGGATGTTGTTGGTTTATGCTTATTCAGAGCTTTGTTGAAAAGCCAATAAAAGTGTATAAATTATTGTAGTCTTGTTCACAATAATTTAAGCAATTAAATATCCCTAGTGCTCTTAAACTCTTTTACCTTTACCCCTCTTTTTTTTCATGCATTACCTTTTATTTCGGTTAAGAAAAATCCATTAGATATTTCATAGCAAAAGTATAGTCTGTTTTCCTGTTTGGTTTGGATAATGGACTTTGTGTGGGATAATGTGAAAAATTGGCATGGTAGGGGTGAATATGCAATTGAAGAAAGAGGTCTTTTGTTCAAAAGAGCCAGTATTGTAGCATGAACTTCATACCTACAAATAGCTTCAGCTGTGCCAGGTTTGATATGAAGAGGGATGCACAGTGCTCTAATTATTACACATATTTTTAACATATGTTTTGCATTATATCACAGACAGACCCATTCTTTAATGCTGGTTCTTCTTGTGTTACTTTTCCTGTGATACCAATTATTTTAAGCACGTATGACAGGTAGCTGGCATCTTCATAGCATCTCAGCAGGTTTTACCAGTAGCACTGTGAACATGAAAATAATATGTTAAGAATCTGTTCTATGCAAAAAGATATCATAGACACAGAGAAAGCACTGAATAACCTTTAGCAAAAAACCCCAGCAGTCATTCATGAGTGAAGTACATAGTTTCTAAGTAATTACACGTTAAGGTTAAAATGTTGCATATTCCAAGGCTGGCTTTCAAAACTGTTCAAATTTAGTGTCATGAGCTCTAGTGAATGCACATCACTGTTAATAACCAAATTAATTAACAGCATGTTGAAGTTCCATAGAGACCATATAGATATACTTCTGTTGCAATTAAATAGAAAATGTGTGTCTGTGTAGAAGGTGGTAAATCATAATTACTAATATACTGGTCTGTTATTGGGTTTTACTGTGACAAAGTTATAAAAAAATATATGGCTAGAGTGTGTTTGGTTTTTTCACACATTCAACAACATAAGAACTTTGTACAGAACAATCCTGTATGTTTTTATATATGATTGAAGATGTATAAAACTAAATTTATACAAATTTATAGACATAAATAGGTAATTATACATAACTATAATATTTTATACATATTTTTTCCATTTTTTGTTCTGTAAACTGTATGTATGATTCTAGTTTTGTACATATATAGATGTATATATATATATATATATCACAGAGTCCCAGAATGAGTAAGGTTGGAAGAGGCCATAGTGAGCCATCTGGTCCAGAATCCCTGTTTAAGTAGGGTCATCCTAGAGCACCTTGCACAGAAGATCTGTCTATAACTATATTTTTAAATTTTTTGTTTCTTTTTATTGTATTTTTTACATTAGTTTTACCTGGGTGGATTTTCCTAGACCTCAGGTTCTCACTCTGCCTTTTGGTTTTAGGTAGTCCTTTACATCAGAGCTTCTATGCTTAATAAAAACACCGTGGTCCCTGGTTCCTGGCATCACTGGGATTATGGCAGCGGACTATTGCTTACCATGACAGGCCATAAGGGCCATCCATTCATACTGAATGGGGCTGGTGCTGAGAACCTGGTGTTATTTATTCTCCACAGAACTGCAACTTTTGGTTGTTTATAATTAGTTTGTTACTAAGAAGTTTGAATCAATTTGCCGATGATTCAACTCAATAGACTAGTAAATAAAAATGCTCTACGTTATCTTTGGCTCAGGACTTTTCCCAGCTGCATCTAGGGTTGTGGCTTGAATGCAACTTAGAAAAGAGGAGTATTCATAGAAGTAGCCAGGATGCTTCTTTGCTTTGGTGCTCAGTGTCCAGCCCTATCTATTCCATTCCTTATAACTTGTTCTATGTGGAGGGCCCCATTTTGTGAGAAGGTTAGTTTAGGCCTACTTAGTTTCTGTGCCATAGATTGTTGTTAGATAACAACATCAACTCTACCTTATGCTAACTCCCCAGTTTACAAACACTTGAGTCATTGTTACTTTGGGTTTTTAAGAGTCCTTATCAAAAAAAGCAGAGAAAGAATGTTTGTATGGGAAGACTCACTACCCATTTTTATCTTCTCAACACGTAACTGAGCAAAAGAGGATGAAGTTGCAGTTCAGTGTCCTGAAACTGGAAACTGTTTTTCTGATGTGCAAGGTATTCTTCCCCAGTTCAAAACAATATATGCTTTCTCTTAGATGTTAACATAGCAATATAATCACTCAAGTTCCAAGCTGGTAGATCTTTAAAGTTGATAGTCAAACAGATAGGATGTGCTGGATCATTTCAGTGTTTTTCTGACAGGCAGCAGTAAAGTTTTATAAGCTTTTTTGGGTCATTTTTTCCTTAAAATAGAATTGATGTGTTCCATCTCTTCTATTTTCCATTTTCTCCCGGGGATGAAAGGTTCCATCTGAGACTCTGCGATAAATATCCCACTGACTAGTGGTAAGCAAGGATCACTGTCTAGTTGTCTGCTAGAAACCAATGCCGATGCCTAACTCCATGTGTCTTGTTCTATATGGATTAAGACCTGCTGCCTTTTGGAAAGGCATCTGAGGTGAGGCAACTGTATTGCTGCCCTGTTGCCTGAACTAGAGCCATCATATATGATTTTCTGTTGTCTTCTTCCAGAACCTAGTTAGGAACAGTTGGATGCAGTTTTAATTTTCTTTTTGAAGATTAGCCATTTACAGATTTTGATAAAAACAACTTCCTTTTCTTACACACCAGTGCCCTCCACAATGCTGGAAGACTTTTCCCAGGTCTGTTGTGAGAGCTTGTGCATGAGCTGACCTACTACAAATTAACTGCCAAAGAGTACATTTCCTGTTAAAACCAGCACACTGGTTAATTGGACTGAATCAGGTGAAACTGAAGAATTCCATATCTGACCACCTTGGAAAGAGCTGATCAGGGATGAGCCTGTGTTGCTATTTGTTGCATTTTGGCTGCTATTTTCAGTTTTCTTTCCCATGTTTCTGAGGGCAGCGTGCTTTGATCATGCTCCAGTAAATGAAGATCAGAGCATCAAAGGGAGTTAAATATGTTGGCAGTGAGTGTCACCAAGCTTGACTTTCAAGTGTGCAATGCTAAGAATATATTCAGAAATGCTCATTAAGTGAATCAGGACAGTTAGCACCTAAGAAATGGAATCATGAAGGGAACAATTTTGAACACAAGATCATCTAAATCTAGAAAAAGAAAATAGTCAAGAGAGCAGAGATAGAAAGTTTTCTGCGTTTTCTTAAATGAAAATATTTTTATTGATGGTTGTAAAGTCATAGCTTAGAACTTATTCCTACATAAATAGAAAACACAAGGATGAATATTTCAGGTTTGCCTTCAAGCTCTTTTCTGTCTGGGGTTCGGGGGCAGGTTTTGTTAAGGTCTATGGTGCAGATACTCTAATGACACAGATAAGAATGCTCAGACACTCGGTTGGGAAATTAGGTACAAGTCTGTTTGGTTTTTTGTTGTGTTTATACCAAGCACAAAGTTTCTCATATGGTGTGAATCAATGATGTGGTAACTGGTCACCATGCATTAGAACATTTTTTAGTATTGAGCCTTTAGATTTTCAGTACCTTGCCCCTATATTGCTACAATTATATTTTTAGTATTTATTTTCTTTCATGTGTATATTGGCTGTACAGTCAAGCAATGTATTCATTTTTATATATGTCTGCACATATATGTAAAAAAAAATTCATTTACAATCCAGAATTTAAGCTTGGGGAGACGTGCTGTGCCTCAGTAACACGTGGGAGAGTTTTTGCTGACTTTTATTATCCAGTTTTGTATTTACAGATACCGTAGGAAATGCTTTTCATGGTTCAGATAGAACTTGGATGCACACATCCAATATCCACCCACTTTTCAGGCTGTAGACCAAATCAGTCTTATGATCTAATGTAGTATTTACCCTGGTTTCCCCAGAAGTTAAAAAGAGGATGCTTATCCTCCCAGTCTCTGCCTGTCAGATGTTTGGAGACAATATTTAGAATTGCTTTCGTGCTTGTTCTGGATTAACCCAGGTAGGCAGCCAAGTGCCACGCAGCCACTCTCCCAGGTGAGACAGGAAGGAGAATCAGAAGGGTAAAAGTGAGATAGCTCATGAGATAAGGACAGTTTAATAGGTAAAGCAAGACTGTGAGCACAAGCAAAGCCAAGTAAGGGATTCATTCATTATTTCTCATCAGCGCATAGATGTTTAGCCTATTTCAAGAAATCTGGGCTTCATCATGCATAACAGGTTTTTGAAAGACAATACCATAACTCTGATCGTCCTTTCTTCCTTCTCCTTCCCCAGCTTTTTTTGCTGAGCACAATCTCATATGGTGTGGAATATCCCTTAACCAGCTGTCACCTTCCAAATCCTTGTGCACTGCCAGCTCACTTGCTACTAGCTACTATGAAGAAAATTTTTCCAGAAAACTCTTCCAGACAAAAAAAGTACACTACCATTATTTGGATCATATTGGTGCCCCTCCTTCTAATTCCTGGGTCAGTCAGTTGAACACATACCTTTAGAAAGAAAAAACTCCCAGAAAATGCTGAGCTTTTACACTTGACCTATTTTGCTTGAAATAAAAGAAAATTATTGGTGAAATGCTCCTTTATACCACATTTTTGAAATGCCGAAAGCACAATGAAATGGAAACATTTTGTCATGGGGAAGAAGTATTTACACAAATGTAGGAAGTGTGCATCTTTTTTCGCATTCCATCCGTTATCATAAGTTATTATTATCACTTGCAAAATCACAGCTTCATTAAAGGCTCAGAGAAAAAATGTGTAGTCTGTTTGGATTCTTGTTTGAAGAGGAGTTCTAGAAACAAAAAATTGTGGCTGTTCATTTCAAGATATACTGTACTTTTTTCCTTCCTTTTTGGCAGATGTTACAATGTGAACTTTATTGGAATGTGAGAAAGATAAGAATGAAACAAGATTTTCAGATACTTTTGTTCATGGCAAGGGCTTTATTGCATGTATCTATTTAATTTACTAAAGCTCCATCTTTATATGTGAAATACTCCCAACTTCCTGATTATTAAAATCAAAAATCATTTTATAGGTTACTCGAGAACACTGTAAGCTTGCAATACTTAAAAAATTACTGTCTGAAAATAGGTCTTTGTATATTTTTTAAGTGCCATTATGTTTGTTTTCCTTTAAAAATTAATCATTATCTTTTCAATATGTTTTATGTTTATTACTGTTAAATATGCTGGCTTTGCAAAGCTACAGCAGTGGGATTTGTAATATATTTGCTGGTTCATACATCAACAAAATTGCAATTGAAAATTCATGTCAGCTGTGCTGAAGCTAGGTAGACCTTTCTCTTAAATTCTCAGAATACATGATCTGTTTTCCACAGTGGCAGAAAGGAAAGAACATTTTCATGTGTGACCTGAAGGAATCATATGTGAAAGTAAATGAGGTACAATGAACATGGATCTCCAAAATGCCATTTTTACATTTAGTATTCAACATGCAATCAACGCTTCCATATGGTTCAGAGAAATAAAATTGCATTTTACAGTGTAGTAACATGTCAGTCCAGCCGTAGCTATAATAAATATTTTATTACAGATAATCTGCATCTCATTTAGACTTTAGGAAAGATACACAGTGTATGACCACATCATATATCACAATGCAAAGAGGAAAATAACAATGAAGGAAAAAAAATCATCTATTATATCCTGTCTTGATTTTTGAAGCTACTGAGGTATTCTGTAATGATAATGAAACAATTACAAAATAAAAATGTTTGACCAAAGTTTTCATAATCTGTTCTCGTTGCAGATTCCTGGCTCATTAGACATCCACTCCCATGGAAAGCTGAAGGTAAGCTGAAACATCCTACAGCCTCAAGCTCTGGTGGGACCTGTGTATTGCATTGGTGTTTTTAAAATGACACACCATTGCCTAACTGACAGAACACAGCAAACTATAAAATTAAAATAGGCCAGTTTGTGCTCAGGATACACAGTTTTCTACTGACTTGTCCATTCTTGATAGTTTATGCTGCTGAATCTAATTTATTGTTGCTGCAATAACAGTGTATGCCAACACTGTAAGTAAGGATAAATTCACAACAGAGCACAAACTTTAACAGATATAAATGGCTTGTTCAAGAAGGAATATCCAGGATGATAAATTCTCTGCCCCGTTACCAGACTCATCAAGGACAGAACGTAATTGAATAAATGATAAAATTCTCAAAATGACCTATTAAATCTCTTGTGAGCATTCTCAAGTTTTCACAAGAAACTACTGTTGCCTTTGTGTGCCATATTGTGATGCTTTTTAATGAGGCCCCTCTTTGGATTAATTATTTGAAAATGTAATTTATAGCCATGATCTCAACTCAGCTGAAAGCACATAAGGTCCCAGAACTCTGAAATGGTGTCCACTCAAAAGTGTTTTAATTTGGCAGCAATCTGGCTGTGAGCAAACCTTAATCTGTCTGATCAGTACTTACCTAGCAACTGCACTGTATTGAACAAGTACATGGAGCTTGGGTTTTCTTCCTTTGGTTTTTAGCTCAGTGATTTTTCTCAATGGTAACCAAAGTCAAGTAATTTCTAGCTTGTGAACCTCACAAAAAGGGTTCCTTTACAATCATACTCTGCATCTTGTGACACCAAATGGAGTGTGTGTTCTTCTATATGAGTACAAAAGATTTTAGAACAGCCATCAGAAACGTGTTCTGCTCATTAATGTTTTTACAGTAGCTGCCTTAAAAGAGCTACAGTTTCCTAGAGCAAGTCATTCAGAATTCAACTACGCTCTTCAAGTTTAATAGGTTGAGCTCTTTGAGTTCCCCTACCTCCTCCTGATTGATGGTTTGTTTCTTCTTTTAATACAAAATTCAGTAAAATTTCCCACAGTGAAAAGGGTCTTTTAATTATAAAACACCAGCGTGTGGGAATGATTCAATTTACACATCAGAAAAGTTCAGTTACTTGACCATAATTTATTTTTTCTGCTGATCATTTACAGACCACAGATTCTTCTTCCTCTGGCCCCCTCCCCTTCTCACTTTTTCTCATTCTGTGTAAAAGAATAAAAATCTCAATACACTGTGAAAGGCTTTAGATATCGTATCACTTAGTCATCAGAACTAGAGACTTCATTATCAGACTTTTTTCTGCTAGCTTTTATCCTTTTCTCATTTCCTAGTTATTTTGTCATATTTAATTTAAATGTGTTCCTTAATTGCTGAGTAATACAGTTTTTTCTTGTATCTGACAAAAGGACAGCATGTGGAAGGAGGGGTATGGTGTATCACCCATGAAACTGTGAACATAAGAGATATCACCAAAAATAGATATTTGCAGTTCTAGTGTTGCATATTATACAACTGAACAGCTCTCCTTTTCTTGTCCTTCTTTTTAATATTAATTAATATTGAAATTATTAATTAATTAATATTGAAATAAAATTCTGGAAGGGATATAAATTTTTCATGTTTCCATGTAGTTCCTCTATGTAGTATTAGTCATCCTTATTGTTTTATTGTCAGAATATATCTTAGAATTTGCATTGATAGGTAAAACAACTTTTGCTGACAAAGCTTTGTAGGTTCTAGATGTGATTTTCCTAGCAAAATCAGAAAAATTAATCTTACTTTGTGCTTATTATGGCCATAAGATAAATAAGCAGTAAAAATGTCCAGAATACCATATACACAAATAATTTTAAATATATTTACAGATATGTTCTTAAACTTGTTTTGGTTTTAATCAAATGTGGTTTGTGACCAAATATTATTAGATTAGGTTATGCTCATTTCAGAATTAAAAAGTACATGTAGAGAACTGCAGGTATAACCATTTATTTTAGGTTGTATATATAATTCTGGTTCAGCTGAATACTTAATTGGTTGGCTATTTGTTGCCACAGACATATGATCACAATATCTACACTACTGAAGTACATTGCTTTAATTCTTTGCTTTTTCAGCATTTAATTTAGTCTGTTTTCCACTTTGGAAGGGATGTATGAATGCTACTTTAGTAAAACATGTGAAACTTGGGAGCATCGGTCATTTCATCTAATTTTTTTCAGATATTTGAAGGTGCTTCTCCCTTACCCTGGAATAAGTACTTAAACTAAAATAGCCAACATGAATTTGTGTTTTGTAATGTTCCTATGAGAGAGAAACTAAAAAGCTATTTTTGTAAAATCTGTACTTGCTGCTGTTTGGAATTGCTTTTATGTAGAAACACAAATGTATCCCTGGATGAGACCTGAAAGCCAAAACTAGCATGTATTTGTAAACTGGACCAATGTAAGTTGTTCTCTTCCATTGACCATTTGGCCATTACGGGCTAAAGGAAACCAGTAATTCAGAATCCAGTTTGATTTTTCAAATTTAAATTTCTGCTACTGCAGCTTTCTCTAATTCACCTATATCTTACTGTATCCTGCTCAGTAGAGGGAACAATTTGGACCACACGAGAACAGCAATAATCAAAATCAATCAATACAGTAACAGGTCTTCCCAGTTCTTACTCATGTTCATACAGGCATGCATCTTAATACTAAGTACACTCAGTTTTTATTTCCAAAAGATAGTTTTTAAAAATTTTTATGATCCCCAAGTAAGTAACAGGCCGTTGTATCTTCCATCTGACTGGCATACCCTGCTAAGTGAATGCTCACATACAAGATCTCACCAATACTCATGTGTAAGATGGATTGTACTTTTCTTACACAAAGCATCAGATACATACAGTTATGCTGTCGTTTAGTTCATTCTTTTTTTTGTTTTAATACAGTTGAACTCATTTCTTCTTCTACATTAGTACACCTGAAGCCATGAATAGGTAGTGGCTTCAAATGATTTCCAAGGCTGGTACACTATTGAAACATCATGTGTCCTGAAAGATGTGACCAACCCTTCAGTACTCCTGCTGCTCGTGCAGCAGCTGTCCTGTGATGTTGCACCTAGTTCTTCCTGGGGTTCTTTTGGTATTCCCCATAATGACTTCCAGGTCTGTTTCATTGGCCAAGTAAGCCCTGTAGCATTATTCCCAGTAAATCTGTGTTTCTGCAGTTGTCAGCAGTTCCCAACAGTGTAAGTCCTCAGTAGAAACCTCAGCTATAGGGATTTAAAAAAAAATGTCCTGCAGTTTTTCAATATGTTTAAATCCCTATTCTTTCAGACCATTATCTTATGAGTATTTCCTATGGTAAGCTAAAATCAATAACTCTGGCCAAAACACTAATTTCACTGAAAGCCTTTGGTCACAATTTTTATCATTACTGGTTTTATGATCATTTATTTTCAACTTCTCTTCGGCTTAAATAATAGCATTTTGTATTAATTGTATTCAGGACAGTCAAATAGTGTTGTACGCTGTGTTAAAGGTTGGTGTTTTAGTAGAGGTTTCTCTATTTAATAGAAGTTCTGATGAAAAATTTATGGCAGGAGTTTATTGTCACAATTTTTTTCTTTTTATTTTCCTTTCATGACAACGTATGTGAGTGTTGAGTGTCTGTTAAGATTGAAACGTTCTCACCCCAATGCAAGGAGCTTACGGTTTCCAGTGTGCTGTAAAAATTTTTGGACATCCATGGAATTTTTCCCCTTAGTAGGTAGGGATTACAGTGACTTAGTCTCTCCTATTGTAACTTGACTCTGTCTGTGTGCTAAATATTGCAGCATCTCAGATCCTTGCATCGTTGATAGGAGAATCAAAGGTGAATTCCCAGCTGATAGTAGACTCATCCCCCTGGTACTACACGTACTTTATGGTTTTGTTTTGTGGTTTGCTTTGCTTTTTTTTTAACAGTTAACCATCTCTATGATTACTGTTTAAATGCAGGTGTGATTCCTGCACATTGCTATCAAGTTTTTGTCAGGCTACCTATATTTATGAGGTGTAGAGGCACGCCAGTGGAAATAATTCTTTCAAGTTTTCCTCAAAAAAATAAACAGGTATCATACTGAGTCTTTTGAACTGTCATCTTACAGCAATCAGTCAGTCACCGTGTCACTGGATGGATGTTTTGATATTTTTAGACATTTCTATCATCTTTGCACAAAACTGAACTGTTTGGCATATTAGTTGTAAATCTGAGAAATGATTTGACAAAAACAAAAAAAATCTTAGCCATGGGTAGGGAGTGGTTGAAGAAGAGTTTGAAATCTTCTCTGCCATCAAAGCTGAGGTCACCTTCTGAAGTCCTGAGATGCAAATCAAGTTCAGCCTGAGAGTCTCACAGGCCTGAATTCCTGGACATACTTGCCTTTCTGCACAGACTACTTCTCATTCTTTCCATTCAAAATCCAAGATGGGATTAGTGATGGTGCTAGTTTCTATCTTTGTAAAAGGATTTCCTTGAAAGTGGAAAAACTTCTATGTCCTCAAAATCACCCATCTCCCTTCTGAGAAGTAGGAGGAAGGATCATGATTTAGCCCAGTGCTTCGTGTAAATAGTTCTGGAAATATGGGTTGGAGCCAGGATTCTCCTCTCCTGGTCAGATTCCACCATGTCAAGGGAAATTCTTCTAACATTCTTAGTCATGGGGAATTTGGTGTACCTCCAGTGCACAGCCCCTGTTGAAAACCTCTCCTTAAGATGTATTAATTTATTAATTCAATCTCTCAAGCCAAAGAAGATATTAAAACTATTAAATTTTAGTCTGTTATCATCACAATCAACATCATATTTTTAATCAGAAGTGGCCAGAGATGTTTGATCAGTTATTAGCCTAATTTTGTCAGGTTATTAAGCAGTTCCTGAGCATCTAACTTAACCTGTTTAATAGCAGAATAAAGTAAAGAGATGCCTCCTTTGTAAAGCTCAGGTGGAAGACAACTGCTAAAACACATTGCTGTTTTGCCACAAAATCAAGATCCTGAACCTCTTTGGATTCCAGCAGAAAGTGGATGTCAGCCCTTACTCTTGAGCCTCAGCACAACCTGCTGGCATAGCCACAAGCAAGAGACAGTAGCTGCAGAGATAGTGCTGTTCCACCAAGGCAGGGATGCCCTAATGCATACAGGTCATCAAATGACTCACTGTGGGTATTCTGGGAACTATATCCACTGCAGATGTGGTGCTTAGGGATGTGGTTTAGTGGTGGACTTGGTGGTGCTAGGTTAACAGCTGGACTTGATGATCTTGAAGGTCTTTTTCAGCCTAATTTTTACTGTGGTTCTTTTTTTTTTTTTTTTTCTTCCCTTCTTAAAGCATGAGAACTTGCATTTGTCCTTAGGAACCATTTCTGTCTTTATTGGTAGGATTCTCCTTTGGTGCATTAGCAGAGATAACAGGTGAAGTCATGGGTTCCCTTTCAGAGTAGAGAGCAATGGGGAAAAGCACTGTGCCTAGGGAAGTGCTACATCGGCACAATCCAGGATTTTCAGGACTGTCTTTTAGGAGCCTTTACTGTTTGACAAAACTTGCTTTTAGTTCTATGGCTTGTTGACATTAACAGAGATGTTATTCAGTCCAGGATAAAAAGTAAATATCCCAGGTGATAAAAGCTAGAAAATACTGTCATTGCTTGTCTGTAAAAAATTTATACTAACTGGATAGTAGAATAGTGATTTACTTTCCATGTAGAAAACTGCGTGGGTTTTTTCCAGGAAAAGCGTTTACAATTGAATAGAAGTTGGGCACATATTATGAATGCAGTTGAACTAATTAGGGCATTGGGTGTTTTGAGTAGTGTGCTAGATAAAAAAGAGCAATTATTTTCAAGCCAATGAACTATTGTTTCAAAAAGAATTTAGTTTTTTTTCCTTTCAAGAGACTAAAATCTCTTTCTTGTGGTTTGTTATGGCTCTTTGAACAACTTTTTAAGGCTAATTTGTGATAGATTTTGTACTGTGTTTTTTTGTATTTAGTCTACTGAAACCATCTAACCTGAATAGCCCAAGGGAGCTAAGTCAGGAAGCATAGAAATCAAGAAAACCTGAAGTTCGTACTTCAAGCTGAACCAGAAGCTAGTAGAACTCAATTTTTGTTGAAAGAACAAAGTGAGTGTTTTTGTTGAAAGAGAAAAGGACTTTATTTTTTCCCCCAGCATTCTGCTTTTGTGTTAATAAATTGTAATTTCTATCTGTTTTGTGTAAAACAAGAAACAACATTTGAATTTTTGATGGTTTGATGTAGTTTAACAATCTCTATAGGAAGGGATAGAGTTTCCTGAAAAGGAAACTTGACCTCCAGATCAACTCTGAAGAGGTTTGAGACATACTCGTTGTTTAACAGCAATAGGAAAGGACATTTTCATGCATGCTACACTTCTGAGTTGATGGCAAACTGGTCTCAGGCTCAGTGGTCATCCATATCCTTTTCTTCAGCATCTGACAGATATCAAGAAGAGGCTTTGTGTTGGCTCAGTGTGCTTGAGGCTACTGCACAAATTATGTTGTTCACAAAACTCATTTCAACATTATGGTAAGACAAGCAGAAAGGTGAATGGAAGCTTTATGGATGTCAGTAAGATGGTCATTGATCTGATTTTCCTTTTAATAGAAAAAAACAAATAAGGAGAGATCATTTGAATTACACAAGTCAATGAACTGGGTGAAACTCACTAGAAGTTAGGGAACTGGTTGCTTAAACAGAGACTCCCCAAGAATTTTTCAGCAGTATATAAATTATGTACCAAAATCCAGATGTACAAAACTCCATGTTAAAATTTTAATACACTTGATAATAGCTGTGTCAGACACTACAAAACAGTGTAAAATATATGATAATTTATTAATTTGTTATGAACCAGCCACATGGGTAATGCTTTTTACATAAAAGTAGGGATCTTCAACAGGGTTCCACTGAGTTTTGGGAAAGTCTCCAAAAATTGCAGCTCAAGCACATGTGAAGCTCAATGTGACTGCACAGTTTGATTACAATTAGGCTTTTTAAAGTGGAACTTCGATACATACTGTTTCACACCCCAGTCGTCAGCAACGATGTTAACTATGCTCTTTTTGGAAGAAAAAAGAACTAAAAGTGAAGGATTGTATTCCACTGGTCTGCTGACTATGCAGCTGATAAAGTTAGTTATGAATTTAGTGACTGAGACTGAACCTGCTGTAAGAGGCAGTACAAGCTACCTTCCACAAATATCTAAAAATATGGTAACCGTGCCTGAGTATGCAAGCTCCGAGTGTGATTTTGGAGATTTCGCAAGTATTTCTGTTACTGAATGCATATCTATCATGTGGGAAAAATGGTCTAATCTCAGCTGTAAATGCTGAGAATTACATGTCACTTCCCTTCAAGGAATAAATGCTCTTTTGTCTATCTAGATTTTGTTGTATGTTTTTCACAATAATTCCTAACAGTACGCTATGTCATTAAAATATCAAAATCCAGTAAGTCAGTTGGCAATAATGGAAAAATAGAAATCCATAGCAAAGATTAGTGATATCTAAAAGTGGTTTATGGGTCCTAGTGGGATTCCTCCTTTTTTAACAACAAAGTGCAGAGTGAAAGAATATGCACAGCTTACTTTGTCTTCCTATTTCTTTTGATCTGAAAGAACAATCAGATAAGGCTGATTTCTGAAGACAGTTCAGAATGAACAGATCTCAGTTGCCCCCAGTGATAACCATCATTGTCAACAGGAGGCATTCCAGGTACTGACACTAGAGCCTTAAATGTTCAGATACTGAACATTTTATCTTTTATTTTAAAAACTACTGCTGGGAACTCTCTTTATAGAATGCAATGGATGATGAGTATTTAGAAGAAGAATGAACCCTGAAGGAGAATAAAGCTCAAGCCTCAGAGACTGTCACTGAACACCAGAAGGACAGAATAATTTAAGGTTACGGTGGGGAATTTCATGCACACAGAAAGCCTGAAGCTGTGAAAAATGGAATGATAGAACTCAGGAGTTACAGTCTACAAAACGAAAATTAAAATTATTTAAAGGCCCTGGCCCTAATGGGCTTTTGTCCAGATTATTGAACATTCTGTCAGAGTTCAGCAACATTAAGTGCTTTTTCATAGGGAAGGCTCAGAACTGGAATATGTTGAGATCATGATAATCAAAGTTGAGGTATCTGGATTAAACTGGTATGCAGAAATGCTAATAGCTGCCTTCTGTTAGCCATGTCATTTGACAAGTGCTATCAGTCCCTCTACACACAATCTTCAGCTCTCAATCTTTCAAGAAAATATTGATTTTTGACAGGGTGTGACAATTAGGTTTTACATGACTCAGGTACATTGTACAAAGCTCACTGAGCAAGGCACAATGCCAGGCAGTTGCTATAAAAACTGATTTTTTACAAATGTAAAAATTACAATATTTTTCTGGTTTAAGAGTAATAACACCTCACCTGCTGCACAATGCTTCTTTGTTTTAAATTAGTAAACTATCTTTGTGGTTATCTAAGTTAGTATTGATAGCTTAACACACCTCAAAAATATAAAAAAATACTATTATCATTAATCAAGGATAATTAACTTTGAATGAGCAGATGCTAATGAATTAATGATCAGAGTTTTTATTTTTTATGTTTATTTTTTAATACTTGTTATTCCTCATCTAGTCATCTTTTAAATAATTTTCTCTGTCTGCTAAACCTGGATACCGAATTTAAACACATTGACTCCTGTCCCCCTCTGCTGCCATTGTTGCTTTCATGGATTTTGGATGAAGGCCTTTGTCTGTTTTTACTCTCATTAACTGTGTCAGAGTTTAAATTTTCGAGAATTTCCAAATAGGAGCTCCATTAACATATATGTCCCCCTGGCAGAGAAGAGAAATACGGAGTTGTTGTAGATTGAGTCTAACCATACTGTTACTTGTGAGCGTATGGGCAACATTTCTTTTTTTTAAATCTAAAGATGTCTTAAAATTATATAATTTTTACTAGTATCTGGCCAGACTTGAGTAGAAGGTAGTGAACCTTGTAGTCCAGTAAGATTTTTCAGAGTGCTGATACACCAGATTCAGGTGTTGATGAGTTGATGAACAGGTTTGTGATTATGAATGTCTGTGAGTAATAAAGAAGATAAATCTAAACATAGATTTGAAAGTCACAGATGTTGAGAAGTAGAACTAAAGGTCTCTTATCTTCTTCCTCCCTCCAATACCTTGATTTGTTCCTTGATCCTTACACCAGTTTCTACTCGTGTGAGAAGTGCATGGCTTTTAGGACACATTTGGTGTGTATCCTTGGGCTGGCTCTATCTACAGCCACTCTTGAGGCCACACTGCCCAGTTTCCTAAGCACACAGGAAAGTCTGCTTTTTTCCTTTGTTGGTGAGTGACTGCTAGTTCTGACCTGCAAGGAAAATGCAATTCCAGAACTTTCACAAAAATCCCTCAAAACTGATGGAAGTCTTTCTGCAGGCAGATCAGAACATGTAAAGTTAGGAAGCACCAGGTTACTTTTGGGAATTCCATGTGTGTCTCTCTGGCATTCATTTTTTCTATCAACCAGCAGTGTTATCAGTTAGATAATCTTAGAGGAACACAGTTTTAAACAAAGAGTTATACATAATGGGGACATAATTGCTTGGCACACTGCACAAAAAACCAGGTTGCAATGATGGCAGGTGTGCAATATTTCTCATTTATGTATCTTGAAAAAAATTTTTCAAATGCACATGTAATGTACCAGGTGCAAAAGTAAAATGAATAACCGCTTTGGCTCATTGTGTTTTACAAAACAGTTTCTGAATAGATGTGCATGAAGGCAACTGAAAACACTGTATAGAAAATATGTTGGGAGTACCTGTAATCTTTAAGACGGGTTCTAGGTTACATAGAATTCAATTTGTGGTAGTGAAACACATTTTAAACAGAAGCACTTAAACTGTAAATCTGAAGAGTCTATTCTCTTTAAAAAAGCATAATCCAAATTTAAGCCAGCTGGGACCTTCAGAATTTTGACAAGATCTGTGCGTATTGAGCAGATAAGCTTGACCATTATGCTGGTGTTCTCTACTGCTAGCAATCGTGCACCATTAGGAGACTGGAGATTGAAACTGTACTGTGGGTTTATATGTAAAAGAGCATCTTACATTTAAAATACATAGAGCAAAAACCTGCTGCAAAAACACCTCCATATTTTTCCCGCCAAAAGACCAAAGCTCTCTTTATGTAGCAAGTTTTTATCAATGGCACTGATCTGAAAGCCCACCTTGCTGAACTTTTTTCATAACTGCAGTGCCTGTATATTGCTTTAATTTTTATGTAAAGTTATACAGTGTTGACATATTCTGTAGCCCCTCTATGACAGGGCACTATGAAAACCTTTCTTTCCATGCCTACCAAAGAAATCACTGGGGTTAAGTGACAGGGCTCTACCAGTGATTTGCCTGTCACAGAGAACTGTAAATTGTAGCCTGTCTCCAGGATAGTGTTTAGACACATTCTGAGATTAATGGTTTTGCATAGACACTTTGGACTTCAAATGATTTTGAGATAAGCTCCATCAAGAAGATTCTTCCAGTTTGAACTCAACTGAAAGTACTTTGCATTTTAGCTATGCTGGTATGTAACTGTTGTACAGAACAGACAGAGTCTGATGTAAAAATGAAATGGTGTCTCTTATGTTCCAGACTACATAAAAATTTTCACCTCCAGTTTAACTCTTTGTGACAAATTTCTTTTCTTATGGTAGTTCTTAACACTTTCAAATAACAGACAGCACTGAGGCAGCTTATTTACCTGACTGAGCAATTCATATCTTTTCTCTTAAAGGAGCACAGCTAGGAAGGAAGGTCTGTATCCTAAATTTAGGGAAGAGGAAACTAAGGTGTATTAATCTCCTGGGAAATGTATTTAAGAATGTGATAATTCATTCACTTTTCAGAATCTGAATTAGTAATTGATATGTGTTCTGCAGCAAATGAGATATTATAATTCAGGAACTCTAACTTTAGACAAAGGTAATAATAAGGTTTCTCTTTAATGGGGAAATGAGAAAATGTTTGTCAGAAAAATGCAATGAAAGCAGACATTCCTTTTTCATGTATTCTATAGTCTCCTGATTAAAAAAAAAAGGGAAAAACCCACCCTTTATTATTATTAATTGGTTTTCTACTCTTCTAATAGGTACTGAATGTTGTATGGTTTCAGTAGAAAAGTAGACAGTCAGATGCCACAGCAGTGGTGGAGTCATGGCAGACCAAGCATTATGGGCTAAATATTTCTGTCTTTCTCATAAGTAACCTGAAGTTCCTCTATGCTGCCTCTCCCTCTGGGCTAAGAAAGACAATCCCTTATTCCTTAAGCAGGCTTTTTTTAAATATATATTGCATCATTGACCAAATATACACCACCAAACTCTGACAGCGTGTTGACCCCTTGTGTTACCTGGAGTAGGAATCTTCCTGCTGGATGACACCTTCTGTATGCCCCGTTCACCTTAGCATTGGTGCAGTTACCAATAGTAAATAATTGGTGCAGTACTAATACCTGAAAGATCAGGTTTCTAAGTCATATGATGTGATTAGAGGATAATTAGAAGGTCTTTTCAGGAAAAAATGAAAAAACTCTTCTTTGTAAAATGAATGATATGCAGATTTGTTCAAACATTTATAGAAACATCTTCATGATTTTTCAATGTCTGTGTTTAGGTTTTTACATACAATGTCTGTGATTCTTGTTTATAATATTTGTGACTAAAACATGGATTAAGATATGCAGAAGACTGAGATGAAAACAGATGAATTTGAATAACAGGTTGGGAGCTTATTAACTTAATATACCAAATATTGGATGGGGTCTGTGCAGGAAGTTACAGGACTCCTTCCATAACATCTCACAGCAAATGCATAGTTTTTTCAGCCAATCTGTCAGTGATGTGGATGCTCTGTCTTTCTCCCCTGTGTCAGGTAAATAACATAGAAGCTGGTCACTACAGGTAGCAAAGACCTCACGTTGCTGAAGGACCAGTATCCACTAGGAGAAGGCATGAAAAGTTCAACATATGGGAGCAAACCCACTGGAATTTTTTTTGTAGTGGGCACAGGCCCCAGCCTCCTAGTGACTGATTAGCAGCCATACTCTTTAAAAGCCATTTTAAAAATTTGAAAGTTTTCTTCCATGACATTGTAAGACAACTAGATCCAAACCACACCAAACTGAAACCAGTTTGGGTGTGACAACTGGATAGAGCTACAAGTCTCAGGGACAGAGCTTCTGTTTTATAGTTCAGAGTTCATGTAGCAACTAGAAGTGAGGGGCTTCTGAAGCCCTAGGGTGAAGTTTAAATGATGAATGCAGGAAATTAATTTATAAGCCTCTATTTTCCTTTGTCAGAGAGGAGAGGCCATCTTTCAGAAGGAGCCAGTTTTGTGTTACTCAGTAACATGCATGATTTTCTCCTTAAGTGATTGAGTTGCTCACATAATGAGGCAAACTGCAGTTGCCTTTGCTTGCTGAGAACTGGATAGGCAAGCGATTATTTCAGTTAAAAAAAAACCAACCCAAAACTCCAACATAATATATTAGTGTGAAAATAATTCAGCTATAATAGCTTAACTTGTTTGTTTTAATGCAGCTATGGAATGTATTTACACCTTTTTTTTTTTTTTAAACAACCAGAGCTGAAGTTTACAAAAAATATAAAGCACTAATAAGTGTATGAAAAAACCTTGTTCTGAATATGATTAGTGCATGCCCCTTGCTAATGTCAGCAGTTATTTTTAGTGGAGGGCATTTGTAAGATCTGGCAGAGAACTCTGAAATGTCAGGAGGATAAGAGGAAGCATAGCAGAAGCCAAATACATATATAAATATATTAGAGGATTTTAATACTAAGTCCATCATTTTTTAAAAGACAAGATGCAGCTGTCTTGAAACTGACCTGATAGATCGTAGTTCCCCTCCCATGTCATAGGTATTGTGCAGACATGACATAAATACTTGAATTTTAGAAAGAAGCTTGGTTTCCTTGTAACCCGAGGAAGGAGCTTGTTCTCCCTTTCCCTTCTTGTTTACAGACAGGTAATTGTTAAACAGGTATTGTTAAATAGCGTATTTCACTCTACTTCTAAGAAGTGTGTGTTACACTTATGTAATTTCTTTCTGACAGAAAGATCATCAAGATTTGCCTCAAAATACATAAGGTTTATATTCTGTCTTACATACCAAAAAATATACCCATTCAAACCCTCCTGGAAATTGTAGAGGGAAGGGCAGTTCTTTGACAGCATTGCTTCCAAGCTCAAGAATGGTGCTGTTCAGTGCTGTTATCATTTTTTTTTGATACAGTAATACCTGCATACTTGCCAGGTATACTTTATTAACAATATTTTCACAGTGAAATATGGGTCAGATTTGTATGCAGCAGTATTTCGAGCACATCTTTCATCTCATGAGGATTCTCATTTTCAGCTGTTTGTAATAACTGATTATATATTTCTACTTGCATAAAGCCAAGTCGTTATTGGTGCAAAACTTGATACCTCTTAAGATTAAATAATTTAGCTTTTCAGTAGTGCAGGAATAGAACTTTCCTCTTTGATAAACATTGCGCTCACAGATTTCATATCATCCAAGCTCATTTTCACTTACACTTTTATAGAGTCTTTTGTTTGCTGAATGGGTGTTTTCTAAAAGTCTCCTACCTAGTTCCCGTTGTTAAGTGAGTCCTGTGTCCTCTACACTTATCTGTTCTGGTGTCTTTGCATCAGAACTCTGTCCTCAGAAATGAGTCTGAATCCCTGCAATTACTAAGGTCTCTTCAGACAGACTCAGCCATTGGGGTCACCAGGAACAGAAAGCCTCCAAACACCTTCCTAGTATCCTCTTCTCATTGGCTTTTGAAAAATTGCAGGAGGTATACCCTGCATTTTAGTGACATACTTCATATCTTTCTTGGTTTACAGGAAAGGTAGTGTTCATCCTTTAGAAGTAGATCAGGTTATTGAAAATTACACTCAGATTTGAAGATAAAATGGGCCATCCAGGTAAACAAATGACATACTAATGTCCGAAAAACCAATTCTAAGTCCTCTACAATTGCATTGCATGTTCTGAGAATTAAAATACAGGATTTATTGATAGTCCAATTTATTTCTGCTTAAAATAGAAGTGACAGGACCATGGTGGAAAAGAGTAAGTAGTAGCTTAAGTTTATGAATGCAATCAGCAGTTTTAAATGTGATGCATTTTTATTATTTTGACGCAATTTTTGGAGTGATTTTTCAGAGTTCCCTTAAAAATATATAGCAATTAAAAATTCTGCTCACTGCCTAAACATGGAGGATTTAAATATAAAGAAATAGGTAAGTAAGGTCAGTAAAAAGCTTAAAGGACACTATCAGATTTTAGCACATCCAAAATTTGACCTAATATATTTTTAAAAATCTATTTTTATATAAGCTCTGAGCCTGATAATCCTGCCAAAATTAAAATTCCAGTGCAAATAAAAAATATCAGCTGTGCAGCCAGATCACATTAATGCAATTTCTTCTTTGCATTTGCAGGTAAATCTCCTTTTTCTGTTACTTCATCCTTATGCTAAATACTTCAATACATACATACAACATTCTGAAGCCTTTTTAATGTCTGACTCTCCTTTGCTCTACTACAATAATACAGCAGGCAGACAGTTAGAAGACTTGTATGTTCCCAAAGAAAAGTCTACTATTATGAAAATATATGTGCAAATTCTGCTCCAAGTTGTGGATTTATTTTACAGGTTTAATTCAAAATAGTGTTTCTTTTGTTTATATAATTATTCTGTGAAACTTCAGCTACTTCCTATCAAAATCTTTGGATAAACACTGGTTTGGGTTTAAAGTTGTATGAACTGAAAAAAAAAGAGCGGGGGGAACACAAAACACAAGACCATTTCTTTTTGTTGTGTTTTATTCATACAGAATATTGCGAATTTTATTGTTGATGAAGCTAAGAATGAGAGAAGATAGATGTCAGAAGGCAGATCCTTTTGTATTGGTGTGAAAGAAAAATGGCTCACATAAAAATAAATAAGCTTGGAACTATAAAAATATTGAATATAAAAACATTTTTTGTGAGAGAATAGGAATTTATATTTTTTAATGGGGAATGGATAATGGTATAAGAGTGATTGAGAAATTGCTGATGTCAAAGTACTTTTTCATGAGAAATTACTACGAGGCAAAACTAGGGCAGGGTTCTGAAAAATTTAAAAAAAAAGGCTACCTAAGTTTAGGCTCTAAATCCAGATCAAACCCCTTATAGTAGTGCTAATAATTGAAAAGTGCTTAACACTCAAGTATTCCCATTGAGATCAGTGTTTTAGAACATCAGGGTCCTAGAAACCAAGTATGAATATAGGCATTTAATGGGAGGGTCCTATTTTTGCGATGCTTGATTAATATCTTGATAAATAATAAGTATAAAAGAAACCAAGACAATCTATAGAGGAAGGATTTGTTTCAGGAGAGAGCTGTGTTCTTCCTCTGAATCCATGGAGAACCCAGAACAAGAGACACAGGAAGATCTTAAGTTGGCATTAGCAAGATCTAGTTACCAGGAAGGGAAGACAAATGACTCTCACTTTTCAAAATGAATTGTCTTGGAAAATAAATCAGAGGTTAATTAAGAGGACCACAAGTGTTGAAGTGAGGCAGAAAACCAGATGAAGATGTACTGGAGTCTGGGGAAAGAAGTCTAGAGAGAGGGAGCCAAAACAGAAGAAAAGAAAATGCTGTAGTGGGAAAAACCCCACCAGTATGCAGAGTTCATACAAAGGCAGAATTTGTTCTCAAATAAATGCTAGTCTAGCACAATATTATTTGCCTACACATTTTGAGTGCTCTGTGGGCCATGGTTGCAAAATACAGATTTTTTTGAGGTATATGTCTGTGATATGAATGCATAGTATTATAAGGAAGTGAGAGACTTAGGGCTATGAATCTCCTCTTTTTCTGTTCCATATGTCATTCCTGATCTTTACTTGACCAAGTAAGTAATGAATATACCTTACAATTACTTGAATACAAAAAAAAACCCAAAAACCTAGGAAAGCCTTTGGAAAATTTTATACATAAATTTGCAGAATTTGTAGTGTGCCATTTTTCAGTTTAGCAGATTGGCTTTCAAGGCACTTGGCCCACACTAATCTTTGAACCCAACAGAAAAAGAACACTGCTGTTGCAGTTGTATTGCAGCACAGTGAATATATATTTCTAACAAGCTAGGTATTTTGGTTTTCCTGAGGGAGTTCAGAAACTGCTAATAACTTGGTAACAAAACAATTAAATATGATTATCGCTTGTCAAACAAAAGGTATGCAGTATGATTTTAATTTCCCCAAAGAATCAAAATTATGAGACTCTGAGGATATACTTGCCCAGCCTATCTACCTGCTCTGCTACTCGTTGCAATCTTTAGTATAACTATACTTCTGTTGATTTTGTGGAACTAGAAAAAATTTCTTCAAGAAAATGTAATAGGCAGTAGTCTGGTTCCTTCTGAGATGTCAAATACCTACTTTATTATAGCAAGAAAGTGACAGTCAATTTAAACCAGAATTTATTGAGAACATTAAGAGCTGGAAGGGCTTTGGCTAATCACTGTAATGTCCTCAACAAATGGTAAATGAAAGCATGAGGAAATTGAGTTAACACAAGTTAAAAGTTCACATACTTACTGAATTATATTAAAAACCCTATAACCTAATTAAATTATCTAAAACTACTCATTTCAGTCTGTCCTGTTATTCTAGCGAATGCATATGATGATATTTTCTCAGATGTGTAATAGTTGACAGCTTTAGCATGAGTCAGATAAAAAGCCAATGAACAAAATCAAAGGATTAATTATTTACTAATCTACAATATTCTGAATAGTTATACTTAATGATGAAAAGAATTTTGCATGGATGCTTCTTTATATACTTCATATTTTTGACTTAAAAGATCAGTATTGTCCACACTTGAATACTTGGATAAAATGCATCAATTTCTCCTTCTTTATGGAATTTTTTGGGGGAAATGCAAGAAAGGGTAAAGTAGTATGCAGCATGTATTTGTCTATAGGCATGTATTTCAGGTATGCTGAGTGCAAAAGCTGCATTTTAGCTGGTTTATGTACCATCACAATGCTTAAGAAGGATCCTTTAAATGCCTAGATTTTATAGTTAGATGTAACATTAAAGATCCTGTTTTCAGAGTTTTTATGCTAACTTACTGGAGAAAAACCATTCAATTCCTTTGCTTTGAATTTAAAATGAAGGAAGAAAATTACTTCACTAATATAACTGGCAAACTTTCACAATTCCTCTTACAGATTCAAGGTTTATTGAAAATAATGGGCAAAGAAACTTTTTGCGTTTTCAGCTTATGGCTTAGGAATTTGTACTTGAAAACGATAGGCAGATCTTTGAGTGCCTGTGAGAACTTTGATTCAGTAGTCAGATAACAGCATGTACATGAAGCATCATTCTCAATTCTAGCAGCACAGAGGACTGTTTCAAGAGAAAAAAATTTGGATAATGAGCAGCAGAATTTTTTTCAATTTGGAGAGCTTTTGGCTTTATATATTTGCTGGCTCTGCTTCCCTAAAATGAAGAAAATCATGTAGGATACAGCTCATCCTTTGGCTAACCACAGAGATCAGAACCACCATCTGAATACCTTTTCCTTGTAAAAGTCAGGCACTACAGAGGAGGCATCTCTGTCACCTAACACACACGTGTGTAAGGACAGTTACTGAGGATGGCAGAAGAAAGAGACAGTTTTCGCCTCTAAGGAAAAAAATAAGAGATAGTGTGACTGTGATAAAATATCAAGGTGGCATTCCAATAACATTCAAATTGGATATATCCCATAGGAAGTTCCACATTTTATTTCACCCTGAGAATACTTTCTTCTCAGCAAGAAATAGGGTGTTACACATTTATTTCTGACTGCTAAAAGAGAAAAACAAATGTACAGATGAAATTGTTCTCCCACCCTCAGAAAAATAATTATTTTATGAAATGAGAGGACCTGTCCACTCCTAATCTAAGTGCTTGTCTACCAAAAAGAAAGGATGTCATTGACTGTTTATTGCTGACACCAAGATGAAAGAGATTTTGTCAGTTTGGCTCCCTGATGATTAGTTTAACGTTAAGGCTTACTGAAATGGAAACAAAAAGCATTATCCTTTTTTTTTCCCTTAAGTATTTCATACTTTTTCTCCATTTAAACCAAAGAAACTTAAACTGTATCAAATGTAATACATAATATGCATTTGGAATAAAATATAATATTTTTTTCCATGTAGCGGAGAACTGCTGGTTTTAAAACTGGTTTTCACACACACGTCGCCACCACTGAGTAGACAAATAAATGAAAAGTAAACAACCTACACTAGAAATAGGATACCTCGGCATTTCTGGGTAACCTCAAGGCAGCTTTAGGGAAACCTAGGAAAATAAGTATAGGTTTACTTCTTGTAAATGCAGAAACAGCTTCATTTAAATTGAGACATTTATATATATTTTTCCCCATGAAACAGATAAAATCCCATCAATTTTTCAGTCAGAAGTGAATGAAAGGGAAAAGTCTCTTGGAGCACAGACCAGCTCAGAAAGCCCGTTACGGTCTGAGATGATGACCAAACCCAGAGCAACTTTCAAATCTGCAGTGTAATCTAAAAGCATGAAGAATTATTCCAGTGAATGATCATTTTGGAGTGCTTTTTTTTTTTCTTTCAATATGAATGCAAAGAGTTGTTTTTAACAAATTAGAAGGAATGAATCATATGTTATAGCTCTGAAGTGCTGTCTGAAATTCCAGCGTCTGTAATAGGTAATCAAATTGCCTTCACTTTGGCGGTGAGCTGCCCGCCCTGGGTGATGAATGCCGTGTGTCTTTCAGTCCTGAGCCATCTCTCTGCTAAGTTCAGTGCTGGTGAAAATTCCAGTGAAATCAATGCGCTTACACTGATGTAAAGCTGGGCTAATGGCTAATGCAACCAAGGAACAGGCTCTAAAAGTCAAAATTCTGTACGTGGCTCTCGAGCGAAAATAGAAACTGCTTTTAAAACTGTTTCACAAAAGACATCTGTAGATATTTTAGTGGGATTTCCCAAGGTCTTTTATCTTAGTACTTTTTCTTTAGATTGTCCAAGTGTAGGTCAAAAATCCTTTTACTTCACCCTCAGTGGCATATGTGCTGTACCTCTTTGTGCTTTCACAATGTTATGCAATTGCTTTTGCTGCTGTGAATACCGGGTAACACAGAAAAAGATACTTTCTGATATATAGCTTATATTAAAGCATTAGGACATAGTATGTCAGATTTCTTAGAAGTAAATTCTAAAAATGGCTTACATAAAAATGAGAGTGTTTGTTTCTCTTAGCTCTGAATTTAAGTGTTGCAAGATCTGTAAGTATCCAGGATTGCTGCATAGGCATTCATCATGCTGAAATGATTTGCCATGCTCAAACAAGCTTAAACAATATGAAATTTTAAAGATACTTCTGTAAGCTCATTCTTTAATTTTACTAAAATAATGAAAAGCATATATTACTTTAGTTTGCAAAGCACTGAAATGCAATTCGTATGAAGTGTTTCTTTTCTACACATGTGGTAATGTACATGGAATTAAAAGCTCCTCCTTTTTTGCATAATTAGTTTTTCCTTTTTTATGTATTTTGCAATAAGATGTATAAATTTGCTAAAATTTTAGCAAACTTTCTAGACTTTATCAACACTTTAGGCCACCTAACATATGAATATTGAATATTGCACATACTCAACATGAGTTAAATAAGAATATTTGTTGTCAACAGGCAACAGTGAAACAAGTAACAATTTGAATATACAACATCTATGTGTGTTCAGATAACACATGAAATTCAAATAAGAAAATGACACAACAAACTAGAGAAAGGCCCAAATTGTTAGTAGCTAAATATCAAATTTTAACATCATGAAAACAAAGTAGAGAAGAAATTGTTTTTAATTGCTGTACTCTAACAAAGGAAAAATATTCCACCATTATTTATGAAAATCAAATTACACCAAACTATGAATTTTATTTATTAATTTTCAAACTGCCTTTTAGACATCTTTTTACTATCTAAAATTAAGCATTCAATCTTGTCTTAATTTTTCTCAGAAATGAAGCTTTTTTTTTAGTAAAGGACTATCCAGACCCACTTCTATAATACTGAGCATTGCAATGAGTTTGATGTGACAATTTCTTTTTTACGTATTATATTATTTTTCTCTGTTAATAGAACCCATTTTGCAGGCAATGCCAGGTTGCTCTTGGTGGGTTTCCATCCAGATAATGTCATTTCCACAATCACCATTCAGAGCATCTTAACAAATGGCTTTTTCTTTCTTTTTTAAGTTAATATTGATAATAATTTTTAATATAGTTTTATAATTTCTCCTTTTTTTTCTCCAGCACTTCTCTCATCCCTAGAGTGCTCTTCCCCTCCCACTTGCCTATATGCAGTTACTAGGATTAAGAGTTTATTCTCTGTTAATGTAGAGTTATTCAGGTATATGAGATCCCTGATTTGATTTTTTTTTTTTTTTAATTAATAGATGTTTAAGGGAAAAGGGTTTTGGGTCTGAGGGGTTTTTGGCTTTTTTTTTTTCCCTGAAAGTACATCTAACATTGAAACACATAATTTACATGGATTTACACTGGGAATTAAATGATGAACTACCACTTCTGCTTTGGGAATTTCTGTAAGAACATTCTAGGGGTTTGGCCAGTAAATTCAATTACCTAGCTGTAGTGACAGGAATGCAGAGCACTGCATATGCAAAGATTCCTCTGATTTACAAAAATAAGTATTCAGACTGAGATGTTTATCTGCACAGATTTACCTGACAGATCTATATATTTCTGCTGCTTTTAACGGACCTTCTTGTGGGACTCAGGATTCTGCAGCACTTAGGTAACTAAACTCAGAGTAAACGAACTGGAAGCTTTTTAAGCATAGGGACTGCATTACTGATATCTAAACATATGGTCTTTTTGTTCTAAATATATCACTGGTTTTTAAAATAAACTTATTTTTCATGTAGTAAACATCTGCCCTTATGTTTTCACTTTCGGACAACAAAGTCTGAAGAGATGTTACTGAAACAAAGTTCTTTCTTAAGGTATAATGCCACAGCTGGTATCTGTGAACAGTAACACATTGCACAGTGTATTTGATTCTCAAAACGAATACGTGTGCCTGTTAAGCACTGGAGCCCTTTGTCCTGTAAGTTGTGAGTGTGTACTGTACCAGTATGCTGTAGCTGAAGATGATATTAATATTAATGAAGAATGGAAGCTGAGAAATAGCGACTCTCATTCTTTCCCCAGCCCCCTACAAGCTAAATCCATTAGTATAGATAGATCAGCATTAATAAACAAAAGGGAAAAAATAGCTCTCAATGCAGGGACAGTTTTGTGTGACCTTTGCTACGATAAACTTGTACTTGGTCAGTGTGGTGCTCCGAGCTGACCTCTGCAGCACTGTTAAATCTGACGTAACCATAGAGAAATATCACCGGTGCTCCGTGCGCAACTTAGGGTTTCAGGCTGAGCTTTAGGGGAAAGAAGTGTTGAGCTTTTCTGTTTGTATATCATTATGCTGATTGCAAAAGGGTTTCCTCCAGGGATCTCAAGTGTAAATCTATAGAAAATTACTTGTCAGGGTCATTAGGGAAAAGGTGTCATTTATTGCTTTGTAATAAAAATGATTACTTTTATGCTGTGATATGCATAAGGACAATACTGACTCAGGATCCAAATTGTTTCTGGACATCCACCAGAAGAATTATTTTTAATTGTTAGGGCTCCATATAGTCCCAACAGACTTCAGCATCTAAAGAACTATTCATCTCCTGATCAAGTTTATACTTCAAGACACTAAGAAATTGCATGGAGATTAAACGTTACACTCTTGATGCATTACAGGTCTGCTGAGAACAGTGTTTTCATGAGTTTTGAGAGCTGCAAAACTTTCAGAACCCTTTTTCTTTCCCCAGTCTGTGGTTGGGGAAAAAAGAGGGCATACAAAGTATTATTGGTTTCATTCATTCCTAAGATTGCACAGATGAATGTAGCTTCCACATCTACCATTTTATCAAGCTTCTGTGTGATACTTCATGGCCAGACAGAAGAGTTGTGAATGAATATGAATGTCCCAGAAAAGTGACAGAAGCGTTCTTGCATTTTTGTGTGTGTATAGCAGTAGAAATGACCCTAGTTACATTATCTGAGTGCTTCAAATCACGAATGATTCTTGTAGAAGATGGCTGTAAAGGGGGAAAGTACTAATTTTTAAGTGATGTTTACGTACTCTTTGTGCAAAGGTGCAGGCAATGTGTAGTGAGCATAAGAGCAGGGTTGAGTGGGATCCTGTTAAGTCAGAAGCTAGCGTGCTAGATTCACTTCTTTCCCAAAACTGTTTCATATATAGAGCTACTCTAGCAATTTTAAACCCATACATTTCTAGTTATGCTCCTCTGAGTGTGTGCTTTTTGTGTACAGCCTAAGAGAGCCACCTGCGTCTTTATTCAGCGTGGTAACTTAAATAGTTTTGCTCTGTGGTTAAAGAGTCTTTGAAAACCCTGCACTTCAGAGATTCCCAAGTTTTCCAGGAACTCCATTTCCACTCACCCAAGTCCTAGCCTGTAGATTTTTTCTTTTTCCCACAACAGCTGAATTTGCCTTTGGCTTTTACAACTGCCACAAACTCTCCATGTTCCCAGCATTAATATTGTTGGCGATGCGGGGAAATATGGACGTAGTCCTACTTCAGACTGCAGTGAAAACTGAAACTATGAGCTTTTTGAAGCAGGGGGGAAATCCTGCAGTATTTGTAACAATGAGTCTGTCACTAGGCAATATAGCTGGGCTCTGAAGAAATTTCTCTGTATGTATTTTCCCTCTTATGCATTATTAATGCTGCTTTTTAGATCCAATCTAGTTTCCCCTCTTCTTTTTTTTTTCTTCCAAGACTTCTGTTTACTTTCCTATCTGGACTCTAGCTAGCTGCTTTGGCTGGCTGATGGAGACTGCTGTTCAGAAACTCATCATCCCAGCAGGATGCACTGTTCCTGAAGCACCATCTCTGCTGCAGGAGGAAGGGCAGTGCCCTTCCCTGGGTTGAATCAGCAACAGCTGTAGTAAATACTTTTCAAATAGAATATTTTTTTATCAAGTGCTAAAGTGGATCTAGATTACAAAAGACAAACTCCCATCTAAAGGAAAGAAGTGAAATGTCATTAACATTGATAAAGTGAGGCTCAGATAAATTTGGGTATTCTGTATCTTTTTCATTCCATTCCAGCCTGTTGAAATATCTTAGTCATGCTGTGGAGGTAAATATATATCTCAAACCACAAATAAGCCAAACCCAACCACCTCACTTTTTAAATTTTAAGCCATTTCAAATTAAAACCATGTTAACTTCATGAATACTACCTCAAAAGAATTTCTCAATATTTCTCTCTGCACTGTTTCTACTACCTGCTACCTTTTATGACCATCACAAAAAAGATCAGCAAATCATTTGATCACATCTAGGCAGGAATGTGACTGAAAAGATCCATTCTGGATGCCTTAAGAAAGATCCTCATTCACAAAATCACTTGTAATGTATGCTTACCCCAACTATTGTCATGTTCTGAATGATATTAGGTGTTATCTTAGTAAGTCTGAGGCCTGAAATATTTTAAGCAAATGCTGACAAAAGAGAGAAAAACAGGGAAACTGGAAACAGTCAAGGAAGAAACATACGTGATTTCTATCTCATCTCATTTATCTGATTGTTATTTCCTTGAGTATGCAAACCTAGATCCTCTACTTAATCATATATTTATGGTTAACAAAGTTCTTTTGCTAATGGAATGCAACAGACAGAATTTAAAAACCCTATTATAAACAAGAGAGTGGAGATTGCTGTCACATGTGTTAATTAGCTGGAGTACAGCCCTTGGCTCTCTTATTTGGAACTGAAGTCTCCCACTGCCTATGTCCAGCCTTCCAACTCTTCTGGAATAAATCCTCTGCCTTACAGATGATAAACTGCTGATCTCTCTTTCTTTGGGTAATCCGTATGACCAAGGCCTTCGTGCCTCTCTGAAAACACTCTCCCTCTTGAAGCTGGTTTCTTGGCACTAAGAACTTCATAAGCCTTATTTTACAATTAGGAATGTAATTATATAGAAGTACAGTATTAGCTGACTAGTTTGTAATATGAGGAAGGCTTCAAAAACATTATTACATGTAATAATTTTTTTTCCTCATCCCTAGCCTAATTCCTTGTGTAAAACACACATCCTTTTCTGCCCGTTGTGTTGTGTTGTTTCTGTTAGCAATTACATCAGCTTAGGTTGGAGATGTCAGCATAGCATCAATGTCAGGTGGAGAAAGCTGGTTGTCTTTTGAGCACACCATAGGTTGCTTGAATTAGGATATTTCAATAATAGTACAGCTGTGCCACCAAGCTGAAGTATGTCACCTTGGTAACATGCTTAGTTTTCATCAGCCTTAGATCCTTTATTCACTCCTGAGCCCAGTTTTAGCTGATTTTTGAATACAATCCACTATGGCACAGGACCAGGTGTTTCTCCACTCATTTAAGTGAAATCCATATTTCTCCTCATGCCTCAAATAACTTGTTTTCTTGTCATACCTAAATTAATCACACAGGTACCGGAGTGTCCACGTTAGAAAAGAATATGTATTCTAGAATTATTCTCTTTTTCAAGCCCATAGGATCTTTAAAGACTAATAGAGGTCTTCTTCATTCAGAATGAACTTTCAGTATTTTTTTTCATGGTGCAGGTTGTATTCAAAAATTGCTTCAGTCTTTCCAGTACTACAATGAAAAGAGATTGCAGAGGGATCAGAAAATATGTATATCTTTAGCTATGACTTTTGTAGCTTTTCTTTTCAAAAAATGTTCAAATTATATACAGGATATACTTCTTAAATATCACAATTTTGTTCAGAGAGACATTAATCAGAAATATAAAAATCATCTGCATCAGTAAGAAAGGGATTTACTTTTTCTAAAAATAAACTTGCAATTTTTAATTAATTTCTATTCTTTAAATTGATACTTTTCCAATCAGTCTTTTTATGTAAGAATTTTGAATGTTATCAGTAAAATTAGATAAAGCATTTATATTTCCATATGGCTAATATTAATACAAGAATATAGAAGATATATATTATGTAGAAGTAGGATTTCTTTATGTAAAATGTCTGTATTAATGAACCTGTATCTAGAGTACAGGAATATGGTGTTTCTGCATTTGGAAATTATTATGTATGTCTCTGGTATTAAAAGAGACTTGATTAAAAGAAAGAATATAATGAAATTTTTGGTTTTGTTATGATACAGAGGAAATAACTTCAACAAGAGGTTAGCCTTTCACAAAACCAAGGAAGTAGTGTGGGGGCAACCAAGTTCTCTTGTTTTACCATGGGAATTAGATGTTACTGTATGTAAATCACCGAAGAGTTTTGACTCTCCCTTTTCAGTATTCTGAAAGAAAAGGTAGGAAATACAAAAGTAATTTTTAAGAAAAACTGTACTTATAATTTTATGTGATAGGGAGACCACAGTGCTGGTTTCTAACCTCAATCAAGGGTGACATTTGTACTTGACAAGGATCGATTTTTTATAAGGGGAGATTTAAAACTGCATATGCAAAAAGGTTCTGTTCAGATCGGCATCACTGTGTGACAAAAGGGCTTGTATTTCTCACTCTGTGAATGTTGTTTTCTGATCCTGAGAGATAACATGGGCTCTGAAATTTGAATCTCTTGCATCTAACTTACAGATACAGTAATAGCACCCTTTTTACAAAAAGAAAGCATTATAAACGTATGACTGCATGGTTATAACAAAAAATAGTAATATCAGAAAGGCAAATACATTTGGCAGACTCAAATATTAGCAGGAGACAAAGATGAAAACAAGAAGATGCTTTTGGTGCCTATGCTGTTGTATGCGTTGATTTATGTCATGATTTACATTTGATACGTAGAATAATGATTGATTTTTAGCCGTCTTTTTTGTTTAAAAAATACTTTTATTCATAATGTGCTAAAGGGATGTTGACCACTATAATACAATTAATCTGAGATGTGCATTGAATTATTCTTCTTATCTGCAGTCTTAAGAACATAAGGTGTATGAATAATGATCTTACGAAAAGTTTATTTTTACATAACTATACCTTAAACTTTAATGGTTAATAAAAACTTCAAATGGCATGAATTTTTATAAAGTATTTCTATAAACAAAAAGTAAATGAGCTTTTACATTGGTAAAGCTGATAGCAATCCCATTTATCCATAAAATTCAGGAAAAAAACCCGAATTTTTCCAGGGATCTGTAGCTGAATCAAATTCTTTAAATTCTGAAACTTATATTACACCTCCATTCCTTTAAAAAAATGAGTAAATATATGGGAGAAGTGGAGAGGGAGAGAAATCTACCTAAATCTCCCGGCATAATTTAGGATTATTACTACTCTAGCATTTAGGAATTGGTAAACAAATTTACAGGTACAGATCCCCTGAAAAAGAAAAGGTTGTCCTTTGTAAATTTTTTCCTACATTCAGGCTCAGTTTTTGGTTTTGTCTGGTTTCAAATGTAATAGGAAATATTGGTTTCCCTCTTTTATAGTGGGCAATCCAATAAGAAAGAGAATGGAAAATAATCATTAAAACAGTCTTGGTTCTTATTTTAAATGCAAAATTCCTCAGGCCATGTTTTCATTAAAACCTGTGTATTTTTATTTTATTTTGCTTCCTCCCCAAAAAGAAAAAAGTTCTTCATGGTTTCCTTTTCATGCTTTTTTTTTTACTTCAGAGTGACCAGTGTGATACTGAGAACATACCCTAAGTGACTGATCCAAACCCAGATAGTTCTTAAAAAGCAAGCAGCTTTCACTTCCTCCCTTAGGAGCTGCTGGCTCTTCTAGGTGAATCACTTAAACCCTAACATTTTCAGATTTTAAAAATGTTGCTAATCTAAGCTGAATCATTAGACTGATATTCAGCTATCATGAACAAATTATGTGCCTTTCTTAGATGAGCATTTAAAAGTAACCACTCTGGGAGGGCATTGGGTTTGTGTGACAGAGCAGCACTGGACATGGTCTCACTGCAGTCTGTGCTTCCAGGTGCTGCCTGGCTGAGCTAGACACCATTTTTCCCCCCCAGTTTGGGTGAGTCTTTTACCTACTCTGTATGTTGACTGGCTCCGCAGTGAAATAAAGATAGTAATATTCTAGGTGTTAAGCCTGTTTTTTGAAAGCCTGTTTTCTCAAACATCTGCTAAAATGGACTTTGCTATATTCATAGTTAATAATAGCACTTGTAATAATCATAAGGAAGAGAATGTTATTATGTGAAGGTATTTTGATTTTCTTTGTCTGGAATGATAAAGGGTATTCACAGTGTATAGTATTTCAGTGACTGGTTTTACTGAATCTGTATTTATCATGGTCTTTGAAAAATAAGTAATGGGAAGAAGTTTTTATATGTATTTGAATCTATGTATTAAAAAAGAGGCACAACTCATTGTTCAGTTCAGGTGAAGACTTCATCGTAAATGGTAATCAGCATCACTTGGCCTCGGGTGCGTATCTTAAAACTAAAGAATTTTTCTGGGACATCACCTCTTTTTCACATGTGCTAAGCACAGCTACAAAACGTTTAGTCTTGTCTCTTGGAGAAACATGGTTACTTTTGAGGTGTTGGCTCAACATTTTATTTCCTGTCACTACAATGTTAGGTAAGTGATGATAATAAGAAGCCCTTGAAATTCCTAGTAACTGATCAAATATGATTATGATGAAATGTATTCTACTGTATTTTATGTTTAGGTGTAAAACTAATTTTTATGGAATAATTTTTGAGCCAGAAGAATTAAAATTTCTACTGGGAATATCATCAGAGCTTTAATCGTAGCATAAACACGGTATGGTTAAAGATAAACCAAAGGAGTTTGCAAATTCATGTGAGAGCTATGCTATGCATAGGACAGAGGGATGCATGGATAGACAGATAGGCAGCTAGGTGCATATCAAGTGTTATAAGGTATAATTGCCATAGAGCAAAGGAATGTGTGATATGAAATTAGACATGTGTTAATGAAGTAGGGAAATGATATACATTTAAGAGTTGTTCATCTTTCATTCACATGGATGTGTAAATACACAGAATAATAGTACCTGACAAAGAGCTGAGAGGAGGGTTAACATCCAGAGTGAGGTAGAGTGTTTAATGGATGAACTTAAAAGCAGATAACAATATAGCATCCCATGTATACTTTCATAATTGTGCGTTCCCCCAGAGATAATGGATATCATTATCAGCGGCGCCTGTCCTAAGAAACTTGGCAAGGTTATGATTGTTTGTTACAGCTTTGGTTATATTAACATACACATTAATATTTATAAATATTTGATGTCATGTTAATTTTTCATATAAGATGATTTATGTAATGCTGCTGTGCCCTGTTAGAGGGCATTTGCAGTGTGCTTCATAAGGGAAGAGAATTGATGTGTGTTCTTTAAGAGGACTTGCCTGTGTATTACAGTGCTCACAGTGCATTATTCTGGAGAACAGTGATTTAAGGATAAATTATCTGAATTGCAGATACTCTCCATTAACATTTTAAATAAAACATAAAGAAAAAACCACTATAGGAAATAAAATAAAACAATAGTATCGACATGGGGTTAACGGGGGAGGAGGGGAGGGGGCGGGGATTCTCCTAAATAGTGAGACTCCTTGGTTTGACCTATATTCCAAGACCTTTTTTTGTATATTGGGAGAAATTAATAATTATATTCATGACATGGTAGTAGAAGTTGGGAGGCAATTCTGCATCAAATTTGCAAATAATTATTGAAGAAATAATGATTATAGATTATATAACTCCATCCTTTGGTGACAGAAATAGGTTACTATAAATCCAACTGCTAGAAAACATAAAATTTAGCTATGTCTAAAGCAGCAAGTATGACTTCAGAAGTGACAGAGATGTAAGTAATTATGCTTTTCAACTGGACTATTTCTCACTAATAACTGGAAGCACAATCGCAAATTATTGAGTCTGTGAATCAGTGGCTATACAAACAAGTGAAATGAAAGCATAGTGTATCACAAAATTTAGGGTTTCTTTTGACAAATGTAGCTTCTTCATTTGGCAAATGTAGTTCAGTTTGGCTTGTTCATAAGACTTCACACTTACAGGAAAAATCTTACAGGATATTTCTAAAACAGTAAAATGTGCATAACAGGAAATCTTAGTGCAGCACATGACCTGCTAAGCCTTTGGGAAATGGACAAAATCCCTTTTTGTGTACTCCCATGAACTTGCAAGTTTAGTGCAGTAGTATCACATAGTGTATTTGTTCACATATGTATTCTTCTGCAGAGAGCCACATTATTGATCAATTTATTTTACTTTTTAATACTTGGAATATGAAACAAAAAGAATAAGCAAGCGATTAGAAAGATAAAACCCACAAGAGTTATTTATATTATTTTTTGTTAATTTGTTAACCATATATTTAAAGTCACTTGCAACTTCAAGACCTGCTGTATACTGATGTCGTATTTTGTTTTGTTGTCTATAATGTATGGTGTTAATATTGGGCTGTTTCATTGATAGAATGTAATTTCAAATCCAGACTTCATATAAATATTGCTTTGAATGATTCAAAGTCCCAGGTTTCTGAAATCCTGCACATTCCTGTGGGACATAACCCTAGGAGGATGTGCAGGGTGCTTCCACATCCCTAAAACAAGTAGCAATAAGCATCTTCCTGACTGAGTCAGCAGAACTGAGTTTTGTTTTCTACCCTCTGGTTACCAGACTTCCAAAATTGCTCAGCTGATTCTCCATAAAAATTAACATCAGAATTTGGTAGAATCAAGTCTACTAGTCCCAAGTTAGTAAAATACTGTTGTAGGTCTGAGTGCAAAATATTCATTCATTACCCTAAAAAAATTTTTATCTTCATGGGTTTTTTTTTAAGGTTGTAAGCTATAAAAATTAACTAAGAATAACTCCCAAAATATAAATGGATATATTAATGAGCTCTAATTGCAGAAGTTTAAGGTGATAAGGAACTATGACCATCTTTGATTTGATAATTCCATCACAATGGCAGTCATCACTTGTCTTAAACTTAAGGTATTTTGATTTTGTCTTTTGAGTAGTAGGATGTGCAGTTACAGTGTGGTTGGTATGGAGTGGTGTCTCCAGTTTCTGGCTCTGCCTTTCAGATTTTCTGTGTTGTGTCAGGCCAGTTATTTAGGGTGGCTGTCTCCAACTTCATGTCCTATTTTACATATGTCTACTCATTTTTCATCTGCTTTAATCTAGTTGTGTGAACAACTTCTGTAGCTTTTACAGCAGCAGCAATCACAAAAAGCAGCTCATCCCTTCTAAAACAGTTCTGGGACATAGTGCCCATTTCCTCCCATTCCTTGAGTGGAAGTTAAGTACGAAAAATTCCAGGTTCACTATGAAGCTATTTTTTGTGATAATAAAAATGAACTTTTGGAAGTCAGGATATGCAAAGAATCCCTCAGCTCTGCCATCGTAGGATACCAATCCATTCTTTTGAGACACAATGATCCCACAAAACCACCATCTTTTTTCCTGCTCCTTCTGAGGGGTTTCCTGTCTGAGGAGTTTGTTTCTCAATATCTGTCACCAAGACACTTTCAAATCAAGGTACAAACAGTCGAGAAAATATAAATAAAGTATTATTTCAGAACTCAGAAATTACAAAACTGGATCTTTCATAAAGTGGACATGATCAATGAATAATTTTTTTCTGAGACATGATCTACAGTTTTTCTCACTAGATAATTTTTTTTTACATTATAATTTCAATTATGAATCTTTTTATAAATTATTACATCTATAAAGTAGGTTTTTAACACAAATGGCACTGTTTTAGTTGCATGTATTCATTTAACAGTTGTCAATCTGTTCCAGGGTAGTTAATCTGGAAACAACAATAATGTTTTATATCTTGTAGTCAGCACCTGATCAAAGTAACAGCAGTATACAGGACCATTTGCCCAGAGGGAAAGAAAAAAACCTAAAGATTTTATCTCAATATGGATGTTTCAAAAACCATGTCTTTATAGCTTCAGATTGAATTGTTAAAATATATTATCTGCAGAATTTCTGTGGGAGATATTTTACAAGTGGTGTCAAAAGAAAGGCTTGTTATCAGTCTTAACAACAGCAAGCCAATGCATTTTTTTCACACCACTCCAATTGCCCATGTCACGTATCCGTGCTTTGCTGTAAATCTCTGGAATCTCTATAACCTGCACCACAATTACCCAAACACCCACCTTGGTAACTGCAAAGTCTTTTGGCTTTTGAAGTCAGATGATAGGATTTCACTTTAAATCATAGATGTGAATGAACAGTATCTCTTGATTTGGGCGCCAGCTGTTTTTAAAGTACTGCCTCTGCCTGTCCTATGAAATATAAGCACATCTTCAAAACCACATCTATACTATTATATAGACTTTTGCCTTTGAGACTAATACTTTGATGAATTTGTGACTGGATTTGGTCAACAAAATTTATAATCTTTTAAAATAAAGTAAAATAAAAACCTGGCAGCCCTTTGACTCAGAATTGGATTAGACAATGTAGTGATGAGTGTTGTGTAAGATCCTATGCTGAAAGTGAGAGTGCTGGATTTAGGCTGCTATTTCTTAAGTCCTCTTTTCAATATTCAATACCAAATGAGAATTTCATCAGAGTTAACTAGCGTGGAAGGGGAGGGTGAGAAGAAATTATAGAGAATCTCTGGGCTGGAACATGATTAAGTAGTCATACAATACAGTAACTGAAACGACAGTGGACATTAATTGGTCTTCTCTGTGGGAAATGCCGGTATGGGCAGAGGCTTCTGACAGTGAGAAGAAACAGCACATTTGTACAAAATATAAGCACATATTGTCTAATGAAAATCTTATAAAAAGTTTGATCATTTGTAATGTTAAGATTGATTTATGCAGCGTTTAAAAAATAAATCTGTGTTAGACCAAATGTTCATAGCTTTATTAGAAGAGTATTTCACACAAAAGGCAAGTGTAAGGAAAAATTAACAAAAATATTGTCATTGGGTTTTTTGTTGTTCTTCTAAAAACTCTTGTTCTTAATCACATATTTTACTGATGAAATCCTAATGTTTGCTACAAAGACTATGCAAGGGCAACATTTTATTAATTTTCATTACCCAAGTTGTGTGAAATTCAAATAAACAATAATCAGATATAATGACAAGTACATTGAATAATTGGAGGGGGAAAATTCTAAGTAGATGTTGAGTTTTGTTAATACCAAAGCATGGCATTTGCAGTATATGTTTGCATGGCTTCTAGCCTTTTAAGGTTCTAAGTGCTGGAAGCCTGCCTGATGGGTGATTGTAACTTTATGTTGGCAGTAAGAGGAGCCAGGGAGGCACACTCCATATTTTAGCTAGGAGCATGGAAGCAGGCATCCTATGTTTTGTGTAGTGTGAAGCACAACAGTATAATTTCAGTTAGCAGCTAATTTCAGACTTAAAAATTTGCACATGTCAAGAGAAGTGATTCAGTAAGACTTTCTTGTGTGCATCATGTTTTGTTTTTTTTTAGTTGCAATACTGGGCAATAGGTAGAATTTAAGATATCCAGGTAAGAATAGATGTAGCAAAGTGCACTGGAGAAAAGAATGCAATAAAACTATTGTTGAGAAGTTACAAAGTGGTTATTCTGTAAGGGAGAAGTTCACCAACTGATGATACAGTCAGAATGGAGATGCTTTCCAGCAAAGAGAGGTCTGGAACCTGTCCTTAATTTACAAAATAAAAGTTGAAGTCCTACACTATAACAGACTAAATGTTGGTCACTGTAATGAAAGGAAGACAATAAGTATACAAAATAGCAATACGGTTTTAAACAATGGGTGATTTTAAAAATTCATTTTAATAAAATATTCTAGTGAATAGAAACATTTAAAGTGCTCAGTACTCAGTACAAATCACAGTAAAATACAAATACCAGTAAAATATTTAACGTTTCATTATAAAATGGTAATATATACTGTAAAAATACACAAACATGAGTTATTAATGCATTGATGGAAAAGCATCCAGCTGTAACTGACATTTCTATACAACAGCAACAAAGAAAGATGACTAATTCCTTCCCATAAACTTAGGAAAAATGTTTTTAAGTAGGAAAAATAGTTAATGGAGCCATGGCAAGGTAAATTTTTCTTTCCACAGCATAACTTTTGGACAGATTTTTAGTAAATATTTTTTAAAGTTGCTGCTACTACAAAGTGAAGTAACTAGTAACTTGTAGTGAGATTAGTAAAGCCATGCTATTTTATTCTAACCTGTTTGAAATTCTCAGCTAATTTATATTAGTCTTCTCTTAAGCTGAATTGGTTCATTCATTTATTTATTGGTTCTAGATTTATTTTTTCCTGTTTAGGAAGGGTTTGGTTTGAGTTTTTGTTTTTTGGGATTTTTTTGTAATAAATATTAACTATTCAGACTCTTGCTTGTTACATGTTTTATTATAAGCTATACCGCATGTAATGTGGAAATTCAGATGTAAGTGCGGGGAGGCCAAATTTAAGACATAAGTGGGGGGAGGCCAAATTTAAGCAGCGTTCAGTATAGTGTGAAAATTAGTCAGCGTTTTGGTTATGACAAGGAATGCTTCCTCTAATTTCATCAGTTGTTGTGCTCAGACTCACAAGTCACCACAGCTAATCAAAGAAAGCCCCATAATGGAACTCCCATTCTCTTCCTTGGCAAGCACAGGGCAAAGCAATCTGGCCGAACAAAACGAGGAAGGAGGATCAGGAGAATAAAAAGCACTGGCAGAGAGAAGGAGATGGCATTTTGAACATGTGGTTAGATACATTGTTTTAAGCACTGTAAGCACTGCTGATACTTTTCCTCTTGTTCATTCAGTTCTTCCTCTAGACACTTTCACAGTGATACAGAACATATATTATTCTATCTTTTATTTTCCACCACTTGTAGGAACTTGTAGCTAGGAATATTGTATCTGAATATACAATATATTCTACTGAAAGTTTGTGTCAAAGTAGTGAGAGATTATACATGAAATATTCAAAAGACTTATTTTATCATTTGGTGAGCAAAGTTACAAGGCCTCTTCTGGAAAAAGTGTAAGATGAACCAAACTAAGCAATCTCAAACCTGTCATCTCAGTACTAAATGTTGGGCATCGCTGAATGAGAAAATTGCCTAAAAAGGTTTAAAACCAAATATTTTTGAATGCAGTGTTTCAAAAATGTGACCGTTTTCTTGAAACGTTTCTTTTCCTTTCCTTAATAATCAAATTTAAAAATTGAACCTACTTTCTGCTAGGCCACCGCCTCCCATTTTGAACAATCAGAGTTAGTGCAGAAGAGAAAGATTTTAAGTCACTTCTGTGTAGTTAAGTAATGGCTAAAATGGTCCTAGAAAGTCTTCCACTCATTTTCTGGTTATTTTGAATTAAGTGGGTTAGAATGATGCCACAAGGGCTACTCAAAGAGCCAAGGTTAAGTTAAATCACTTCACTGATACTGGTACACTGTAGAAATTTCTTTTAATGCAAACCTGACCAGCTGACAACCAGCAGCAGTGAAGAGGTACAGTGGAGCTAAGGACTGGATAATGTCCCCTGCTGGGAAGGAAATGTCTTCTTTGGAAGGTGAGGTTTCTGAAGATACTGTCTGAACTAAGTATTTCTTATTTAAAAACTGAAAAAACTTCATCTCAGCTGTTCTATCTAGTTTCTGAAAAGACACTTGATGATGAGCAATGGAATTTAAAATAAAAAGAGTTTTCTTTTTCAGCTGTAGTCTGTCTGCTGGTCCCAGCACAGTCATATTTTAGTGAGCCGATGCCCACACATCTCCTGTGGTCAATTAAAGTGTGAAACTGAAGAGAAGGTATTGCAAGTGTGAGAGAGCATTAAGAGGAATTTGAGGTGGACAAAGCTGTGGAAAAAAGTCCAGAGCTTAAGGAAGGTGGATTTGTGTCTGACATGTGTTAACTGGAGGGGATGTACTTGGGGAGACCTAGTGAATGTCCTCAGGGAAGCTGACTGAGAGATCACTGATTTAGTCTGATGTCCAAACAGAAAAAATAAAGAGAGAAGAGGACTGTTTCAAGTAGAACTGAAACAGAATAATGGAGAGGTTTAAAGTAACCAGGGAAAAAGAGTGTGAATCATTTTGCTAATGCAAACTTCTTTTTTCCAAGTCAAAAATAAAAAGTCTTCCTTCAATTTGATGATTTAACTTTGGTTCGTATTTTACTTTCAGATTTGGTTGGGTTTTTTTTCCCCTAAGAATGGCGTTTCAAATTGAAATTTGATATTTATTTTATTGTAACATATTCCAAAGCTAAGCATTTAAAAGAAACTGATACCTGAAACTGAATAGAAAGGAGTAGAGAGATGTTCCTTTCAGATGTTCCTTCATTTCATTCAAGAATAAAATAAATTAATATTAAAATTTGCAAAACTATATTCTACAAGTAGGAGACAGCAAACTGTGGGTGCCTGTGAAGTATTATTTCTGTGGTGGTATTACATTATTTAATTAAACAATTGCCTCATGCACAGAGTGGCCCTCCTATAGAAATGAACCACCAGTTTGTACCAAGTGGGTTTTCCTTAGGATCTTTTCTCCTTAAGTTGAAAAGTATTACTGTATGTTTGTGGTGGATTGCAAGGCAAAAGGTGATTTCCTGGTTGGGAAACATAACATGTCACCTGAAGAACACAGCAATCAGTTTGCATCTGCTAAAGGTTTTTATGTGGTTAGGGGTAAGTATCTCAAGCCCAGTGTTCACAGTTGACTCTACTGGGCTAGGTATTTTCTAGAAGCATTGACAATGCTGTGCAGCACAGTGCTGTCTGTCTCAGGCCTACTTGTGGGTTTCAAATTAGGCACACAATATTTCTATGCTACTGAAACAATTCTAGAGTTTGAATTCTGGGCCCCAGTAGCTTTCTTTTCAATGTAAAATCCTAAAACATCATGTCCACGTTAGCACAGAACTGCCTGTGACAGGACTGATGATGTTTGTGCAGAATTATAGAATACACTGAGTTGGAAGGGACCCACAAGGATCATCAAAGCCCAACTCTTTTTTATTCAGTGCATAATTCTTGTGGCATGTAGTAAGGAAGATCAGGCAAAATCTGTTGATTGTAGGGGATAAAACTAAATAGTTATTAACTGTCTTTCCTCTGAATAAGACTGGCCTCTACAAAAGCTAAGTATTTGATCATTAGAGTATTTTTATATCTAAAAGTAGGATACAGAATTACAGTTACATGGGCAGCCTTGATTATTAATGTCATTGGTTGATTTTTAATGGATATAGCAATCTCATTGCTCTTTGCATATTCCTTCATATTTTAGGGTGTACTAAGTATATGTGTCAAAATAGCTTGGAATTTACATGAGGATTAACACATGTAGATGCACTTCCTGAAGCCAAATAGTCCTTACGCATATAGAAAACAGAAAAATGAGGAATATTATCAGCAGAGACATGGAACCTATTATCAAATTACCAAAGGAAGTGGTGTGTGAATTTGATTATTGCCAATGTTGTTACTTATTTGTATTGCCGTGGCTTCGATGAGCACTCAGACTGTGAGAGCTCTCAGACACGCTGCATTAGACGTAGCATAAATGGAAAAAGACTTTTCCTGCTTCCAGGGAACTTTACTATCTAATCATTAAACAAAAGCAACAAGGCAGTGCAGCTAATGGCAGCACAGCAGCACAAGGAGTACTGATCAGCACAATTGCAAATACTGTCCAAGCTTTTTGAACTTACCCTGGGAAAGAAAATGTCTTAAGAACAAATTCTCCGAAGCATGAGAGGAATCGTGGGGGAAAAAAAAGCAGAGAGATGCATTTCAAACTTTAGGAATTGGCAACAGCTACTGGTATCATATGCCAGGTTGACATGGGTGTTGAGCTCTTGACAGGAAGAAAGCGGTGACTGGCAGAATGGAAAAGGGCAACTGGAGGATCCTTAAAATGAAGACAAGTAGCTTAAGTTTGGTACTAGAGAAGAGGCTGCCAGAGGAAGAAAGTGTTATTGCCACAGTACCCAAAATGGCCAAAGTGGAAGGCTGTACAAATACAGCCTTTGCAGCAATACTCTAGAAAGTCATAAGCCAAATAAAACTGAATCAATAGGTGGTTTTATCTATCTTTTTTAGATTTCCATGATAGAATGCTTTCTGACAGACACTATAAGTTTATTTTATTACAAGTTCTGAGATTATTTTGAGAACGACTCATTTTATAATGGAAAAATAAAAATGCAGAGCTCTAGTTTTGCCAGCACATGAGCTATAGATTTCTTCTGCTGCTTCTTCATCATTTTACATTTCTTTATGACTGGTGTAAGAACAGAAAAGCTGTATTTTTATAATGTGCATATGCAAAGGGTTTCACTAGTTTTCTACAAGTACTGAACATTTAGGAAAGAGGAACTATAGCTGTGTGCTTTAGAAAGCTTCCAAGAAGATTTATGTTGTAAAATGAAGCTACTTAGAACTGTTTCCTTTTCCATTTTGCCCTTTTGCAAGTCCTTTTCACAGAATGGTGGTACAGATTTTCTCTGAGTTGGCAAATGTTAGAATTGGCATTAGTGCTGAACAGGGATTTAGGTTTTCTAAGATTCAACCCTTTTGTCTGAATTCAGGGACTTGCTATGATATCATCAACACACCATAAGTGTTCAGTGGTCTGACAACAGTTTTAGCTTTTAAAAGATCCTGCCATTTCATCTTCTATTGAAATGAATGAATGCACTATTGTGGACATAATCTTGATCCAATATAATTCAGGAGAAGTAATGTAGAATCAGACATGCTCTGTGCAATTACACTGCCATGACATCAGCAGCACAAATATTGCATTGCTATGGTAGGAGCTGAGAACTGAAAATACGAAGATAGAGAAAGCAAAAGTGTGTTTTCTGTTGTCATCCTCCATTCTACTTAATTTTTCTGTATTTAAATTCTGGTAAAAAAAGGAACAGAAAAAACTCATACCTTCAGAAGTTGTAGGTGTTTCAACATCACCTCAACTAATATAAATGATGTTTAATAGACAACTGCAAGAAAACACAAACAGAAGGTCAAAAGGTCCAAATTTATATCAGTCTCAAAACTGTATCCAGTGTTGGTGGTTCTCTAATGCTGAGGTGAAATACGTAAAAGAGTACAGAGTCCCACTCAAACTGCTGTGTTTCTGCATGTGCATATGGAAGTAATGTTCTGAATATGAGATGAATATCATGGAGTCCAAGTTAACATCACTTTAAGTGGCTGAAGTCAGTTCTGTTCTGCACTGCTGTTTGAGGTCAGAATTATATTGTAGACAGTTTTTGTGTGCATATGTAATTATCACTGAAGACATTTGGAGTTTCCGTATTTATTTTCTAGTGTTTTAAGAACTCTCTATATTCAATTCCATTTATTTCAGTTTTTAAAACAAACAAGCAAAACAAAACTGTGTTTTTAATGTGTTACGAACTTCTCTCAAGCCATAAAAATAAACACACTTTAACAAAAAAGATTTGGAAATCCAGAATGAGGATAATCTGTACATCCTGAAATAGCGTAAATGTTGAAAAATTGAGTTCTGGTCTAGCAGAGTTGGTACAAGGGCATCAATATTGGCATCTGTGGTAAAGTTTCTGATTTCTCTGTCTGTATTTATCAGTGCTTTTCTCTGTCACTTTCTTGGTTTTCCTAAATGGAACTCTCTCTTGAGAGGATTGGCTTTCTGCATTATATTTCTTGTAACTTTTTGAAAGGTAAGGCTGACAGGCTGTGATGCAGTTAACGTGCCGTATTAACAGAACACTTGGTTATAGCTGCCATAATATCATCGGCCTGGCAATGGAGGGAAGGATTCAAACAAGATCTCTGCCTAGTAAACTAGGAGTAAGCACCCTCTTCCATCTTCATACCGGGTACCTGGACAGGGCTGTGGTTCTAGATCTGACGTACTCTTTATCTGTGCCCTTGCTCTGCAAAATTGCAGGTAAGAAGGAGCCATGAAGCCTGGAGGAAGGGGAGCTTACAGCTTGCTTTCCGACTAGCATTCCTCCTCTTCCTAAGTTCCTCCATCATCAGATTGCCCTGCTTGTCATGAACGGAAAGGAGACCCCGTAGTTGTTAACAGCCTGTGGGGCTCCACAGGTGGTTATACCAACACATGTAGCATAATACCATATCAATACAGGAAATCAGCATTTTCAGCCCATGCTCTTTTCTTTCCCACAAGAATCTTGGTTTGAATGCCTAGGGGTAGAACCCGTTTCAACAACAACAACAAATTTCTAAAAGAAAACGTCTTTCAATAAGTTACATTCCATTGCCATGGAAACACATAATAAACCCTACAAACAGGGTTCAAATAGGAAATAATGCTGATGAACACAGATCCAAACCCAAGTGTATTTGCATACATTAATCCTTAATAATAATACACCATTTATATTGCCATAAGTGAGATGTTCTGAGAATATATGAGAAGTAATTATGTACGAAAAGAAAACCACAGTTATTTTCTCTGATTAGCTGATACAGTTGGAAAAAGGACACAAGCTTTCAAATACAGAGTTCCTTCATCAGAATCCTCTGTAAGATATGTTAGGAAAGTGTTTCCATTAAAAAGTAAGATAACACTTGGCAGGGAAAGTGAATATATATGTTTATATTTTTAAATTTTATAAACACTGAAACATCCAAAGTTTCTGTGAAATCAAGGGAAAAAAAAGAACTCTATCTTGAAGCTGAAAAGACCCAGAAAGTTGTGAACTAAACTGGTTTTTTAAATAGTATAAAGTTCCATAGGGTCGGTGTGTACACAGAGGGGTTGTAGCCCCATGGTAAATGTGTGATGTGCCTGTGCAAGGCTCAATAATCCAGCTCTTCTGAGGCAACTCCTGTGATTCCAAACCTCTGAGCCACTTCAAAGAACTCCTGTTTTAAAAAGTATCAAAGGCATGCTGGGGAAAAAAAAAAAATCATCCTCTGAATAGAGGACAGTACCTGTCCAGTGGTCCTAAAGAAAAGTAACTGGCTTTGTATGGAGTAGGCAACATTTAGGCCACAACAAGTACTCAGTCTAGCATTTGCAGTCCCGTGACAGACCAAGGCCTTTCTACTATTAGAAGAAGAAAGGGAGAATTCCCTCTGCCAGATAAAAATCAGTGCTTATTTCTGGTGCTGAACATCCACACTGCTATTCAGGAAACAAGAAAACCTCTTCCCAACAACCTAGAAAACACAAGACTTCAACATAAAAGTATGTTTACCCTTTTGAACAAGTAGTAGCAAAATAATAACAAAATTTTTAAAAAAACACGTTATTTTTAGGTTTGAGGGGTTTTGTATTGTGGGAGAGATATGCATGAGCCCTTTAAAAGTAGAAGAATACCAAGAATAGTTTAACAAGCAGAGCACATGTAATAGTCCAAATACAATAGATGTTGTAACAGCACTCACTTGGAGCGATCTGCCCACCTCCGTCATGACTTTAATGTTTTGTGTATATCAGTAAAACCAATGAGCCACAGTATTGTGTGCTTTCCTTTCTGGAAGACAAGGCACCAGCATGAGTTTTTAATATATGTACGTGTTTTTTATAAACAACACATACATTAGTGAAGGTATTTCAGGACCTTGTGGTGCAGCCTTTCTGAGCTAGGGCAAAATTATTAGACTTTGAATCTCCATTTGTAGGAAAGGCCTGTAAACACCTTCAGCTACTATTTATTTTTAGGCTGCTGCAGTTATGCCATATATGATTTGATTATTAGGGTTAGCAGGACCATGGCTAATGGAATCAGTATCATGGCTAAAGCAAGCTTTGTGAATTCTCCCTGCCAGTTTTCTGCATAACTACACTTGTGTCACTCACACGGCACAGGAGTACTCTAACAATTAATTGTAAACCAGAGGGAAACTTTTAATGGACCTCTTCTTGAGATCTCCTGTTAAAAAAAGAAAAGTTCCCATGAGTGAAGTATAAGTTAGCTTTTCCAGAGGGAAAAAAAGGAATGAATTACATTTCTCTTCTTGTCCTTTAAATGAATAGCATAGTTTGGGTGAAATTATCAGGCAATTGCATGCCTTTTATGCAGATAATGCTATTTGATGAAAGCGGTGTTTTGATCTGCTGAGGATAATACAGATCCAGGGTTGGATTCATTGGTAAGAGTAAAGCTGTCTTCTGTGATAACTTCATCTCAGCATGAGGTCAGACAGGGAAAACTGGGATGGGGGATTAAAAAATGACACAGTCGGAGCAGTATTCAGTTCCCTGCTGTGCTCCTGGCTGCACACTATAGCTTATGTTTCTGATCTGTTATGGTATTGTCTGCTTTTCTCTCCCAGAGCAGAAAGAGATTGCTTAAAACTTTTCTTTTTTCAGCTAGAGGGATTAGTTCAGTGCAGCTTTTTTAATTAAAGAAACTGTATCTTTTTCAATGTAATTTAAGGCTGTACACGAAGGCCATCAGCATTCATAACTTAGCACTATTACCTGTGACAGAGCCTAGCCATTCATTTTACATTCAGAAGAAGAAATCACTATTAAGATTTTTGAGGGTTAAAATTTGATAATTGGCCCTACGATTGAAAGAATCACAGTTAACCATTGTCTCCTAAGAGTTTTCTGTGAAGGAACTTCAGACAGTTTTGCTGTTAGTTTATCTGGGCTTTCTTAATTAAATCTCTGTGACATCAGATTGGCAGTTAAAAAATATTCTGATGTGGGGAAATAGATCTGAGCGTATTTTTTTCACAAAATAATGAATGCAAAAGTACTCTCAAATATTAAAAGGCATCTACCAATAATGACTGTAACATCAGCTACGTCTCTTTCAGAACAATATTTCCAGTCAACAGAGTTTCTAAATATCTAACTAGTACCTTCATTAATTAACAATAATATGCAAATAACTGACACATGTTCATGATACCTAAAATGGTCAGTGTGTGTCTGTAGCTGTAGATGTGTTTATGCATATGTGTATGTATGTCTGTATTCATATAGACACATATAGATTCACTTATAGGTAGATATACATACACACAGTTACATATATTTTCCAGCTCAGAGAGTTGAATTTACAGCACAATTTAAACAAGGTTAATAGCTAAAACCTTCAAATGTTTCAAATAAGGCCCATATGGTGATCACTTTACAAAGCATACAGGGACTGTGCTTAGGTTGCAACATACACATTTCCAACTAAATTCCATGCCAGATCAATTAGAAACAGTTCTCCTGAGCAGACAGGAACAAACACAGATTGTTACCACTCTACTGCCTGAACTCTTGTCTTCCAGGAATGAAAGCAGTCATCTTGAATACAATATCTTTTACTACTAACAGCCTAAGATTTTTTAAAACTAGTAGTATTTTAATAAAATCTCTGTTTAGGCACATCAGAGTAATTAACATCCAAATTACCACAATAAAATAGCAGATTGCTATTAGACGTTTTGGTTAGAGAGGTATTTTTCCCAGACTGCATTTGTTAGTGATGTCTTCTGCTAGAAGGAGTACATGGCACAGGAGAAGAAAAAAAGGGAGGAATCAGACAACAGAAAAGCACTTTTGGCTGCTTTTTTCCTCGTGCAGTGTGCTTATCTTTTCTTTAAATCATCTTTTCTGTACTTTTCCTAAATTTGAACAATTTTCTGGTGGAATTTATTATTATTTTTTTAAATATGTCTTTCAGCTCGAAAGCTATAAATGAAACCAAAAATGTTAATTATGACTAGGAAGCTTAGTTAAAACAAGGCCTCTTTCTTCTTCTAAAAATCATAAATTCTGAATAAATGTGGCTTAATTATGTAAACTTCTGTATGTACATATAAGATCTGTATATTGACTTCTGAATTGCTATAAATATTCTGCATTCCTCCTGTTAAAGGAAAATACAGATAGATATCCCCAACTATAGTTGCTGGGAAAGTGTTATACCAGCAAACACAAATCTTATATTTCTCATGGCCTTGTGTACTAACTCACACAATGATGGCGGTAACGGCGCTTTGTGATGGCTCCTACTTATGAATACAAGGTGATTAAAGTGATTACATGCTTGGGTTTAGGGCCATAAGTTTAGCTCAGGCAGTAGTTCCTAATGCAGTGTTAACACAATATGAAAGGCATTTTTGTATTCCAAATCGTATGCAAACTCCTTCAGGTTCTTTCCTAAGGACCCAATGAAGAGGGTCAGCAGTTTTGTGCAGCTGAAGTGCATCATTTTCACCAGAGGTCAGCTTCCCATATAGCTTTGTTTTATGCAGTGGAACACAAACTAATGTAGTGGAAAAGCATGACCCCCATTTAAAGGTTGATTTGTATGATAATCAGTACATTTAGTGGCTTCAAAATGAACGTGTGTAAGGCCCTATCTTGCTTTAATTAAGGTAATTAAGACATATTTCCCTCTGCAGACAGCTATTTAATTTTATGGCTTTGTCAGTGATCAGATTAGAATATTTGTTTTACAATTTTACCACAACTCGATACTCGGGGAAAAAGTGCCTCTCGATCCGCTGTCGGCGGTGAGACGGGCGAGACAGCGCAGCCCTTCCCGCGGAGGGAGCGAGCCCAGCGCAGCTCCGCGTGTCCGCAGCCGCTCCAGTCCGTCACTCTGCGCCCCCGCGCACTGGGGCTCCCCGCTGACGCCGGGGCGGTGCGGGCGGCCCCTCTTCCCAGTTTCCCTGTTCCCACAGAGGAGCGGTGCGGTTCTCTCCGGGGCTTAGGGAAGAGCGTGGTCACGGCCGGCTCGTCACCTTCTGACCCGGCCCCGCCGCGGTCCGCGCTCGGCGCAGCGCGGGGGCTGCGCGGGCTCCGCCGTCCCGCCCGGGCCGCCGGGGAGGGAAGCGAGGCGGCTCCGCCGACAGCTCGAGAGCGGCCGCTCGAGCGGCTGCGAACTCAGTCCCTTCGCGGGGCTTGCAGAGGAGCAGGAGCCGCGGAGCTGACCGCGCGGACAACTAAAGGGATAGTTGTTGCCATGTTATGACCAACCATTAAGACTGAGTAGAAAGGAGGATTTTTTTTTTTTTTAAATTAGGGTTGTGATTATGAAGTATCCTGACGCAGGGTAATGCTGCTAGTTGTTTCCATTACGTAGAGGCAATCCCTACCTAGCTGCATTAAAGCGCATCTTGACTCTTACCCCGAAGGAAAATGGTTGGTTAGAAACAATTTCTTCCTCCATGAGCTGTAGATCCAGGACCGTTGACAATGCAGAGATTTTGAGATCTGTTTTTTTTCAGACGTGCGAGTATCCTAAAGAGAATGGAGTCCTGGAACCGGAAAGTGCCGATACGTCTGGCAAAGCCCGAGTTCCCGTTCAAGTACGGAAGGACACGTTAAGAACAGTTTAAGAAGTTTGCAAAGAACGTGACAACGTCTTGAACGTGTATCGTCTTTTGGAGTTACTGGTAGATTAGTGCAGGAGCCGGCATGTCTCACATCAGAGGACGTTCCGCTCTTTTCTCTCAGTAACACCTACTGTCCAAAAAGATTTACAGATAGTCTCATCTGAAAAAAAAAGAAAAGTATCTCTAAGTCGATAAGGAATGCATAACCTTTTGTTCTTTCTCTACTAAAATAGTGAGCTTACTGGAAATCCAAAAGAGTAAGGAATGGCTGCAGTGTGATTTTAGAGAGTTTAGTCACATTTAATAGTTGACATTAGAAAGATAGTTTCCTACAAAGCTCTAACTCAAATGTGCCTGCACACTTTTCAAATTAACTTAAACTCTGAAGACTGAAATTTAATTAAATTTTGGTAAGCCTGGTAATGCCACTTCAGTGATGTCCAACTTAAGAGCACCAAAATAACTTACTCTGAACTTCAAATGTGTATCAGTAAGTAGTTGACGTTTGTTGTCTATCCAGTGGGCTTTGCACAAGGAAGGCATGATGTTATCTTTCTGTTTATAATAAAGCAGCATCCTGGCTCAGTGTGTTTGAGGGCAGTAAAAAGTTCGAGTTAGTACTAGATGAATGGATTTAGCAAAGGTATTGGAAATGGATGAAGTAGTGCAAAAATATAATGCTTTAAATTTGCATTTGCAAAACATAACTTTATATATTGTGTTAGAGGACTGTAAGTCAAAAGAAAAAAAATTGTAAGTAAAACCCTAAGTCTACAAGATTTGCTTTTAGTTTAGCAGAAGTGGTATTCTCTATAATATGCAACAACAATTACAGCATTTGGCATAAGTTCAGGGTTAAGATTATTCCTGTGTGCCTAGCTGTATGCGTTTTGTAACAATGAATTTTGTGCAATTCAGATTTTCACACTTTGAGTGCTTTCTTATAAGGACTAAACCCTTTGTAGGATATTTTATTTGAAAGACAAGGTCATGATGATTCCAGTTCTACCTGTATTGTCTGTGCACTTACCTGCACACAACTGTCTCTAGAGAGGTCTCTATGGCTCCTACTTTCTCAAATGAAATGCCACCACTTCAGAGCCACCCACAAAGTCAGTACAGAGTATTCATTTCAATCCCATTTGTTTAGTTGTTGTATCTTTAAAATACTTTTGCAAACTTGTATTTAAAAGCAGTTCCTGTTATTACAACTTTTCTGGGGATGAAGACACCTCATTGCCACTATAAAATGCTTTCTTTCTTTCTTTCTTTCTGTATGCTCAATATTATGAATTACACATTTGCTGTACACTTAAAAGGGCTTGAAACATTTATGGTTTTCTACTGCGCTTGCTGTATAACGGTGCTGTGCGATGCTGGCTCTGTGTGTGTGGTACCTGCTGTAATTCCCACATGCTGACCTCAGCACTGTCGAATCAGTTTATATAGCCAGGCACCTTGTCTCTCGGGTCGAGTCCAGCAAAGTACAAAGAAAAACACCCGGGTAAAACACGGGCATGTGAGAGAAAACTGCCTTACTGATCATAGACAGCCCCCTCGCAATGCCCGTTGGTTACATCTGCAGTAACGTTTCCATGATCAGGAGGTATTTCCAGTTAGTTTAGGACAGAGGAATATAGGGATTTTCCTTGGGAGCGTTTAAGATAACACAGTCGTGCATCTTTCATTACAGAGTCAGAGATGTGGTGGATAAAGTTTGGAAAATCAAAGTACTGCAGCGGGTAGCCAGCTAAACGTTCAAAGCTGCTCATCTGTCTAACTTCTCCGAGTGTTTCTCATCTCGTGTGTGAAACGCCTTTGAGTTTAAAAGGGAAGGATAAAGGCGTAAAAAGAGAGCGGTCCTAGATACGTAGGTAGGTAATATCTCAGTGTGTGAAAAGTTACAGCTGCTACTTTGAGCCGAGAGGTTGGTGAGGAGTTAGGGAGAAAAATAAGCAGAAGCGCCTTTGTACGCGACGGAGAAATGGCTTTAAAAGCAGATGTTTAAGCTGTAATCAGGTCACTCGGCACCCGGCTCCCGCCCAACTCCGAAAATTGCCGGGGTGCGGCGGAATGGCCGGGCGGGGGGGCTGCGGGTGCCCGTGCGAGGGGCGGGCTGCCGNAGCCGCGGATTATTTCCCAAAATTCTTTCCAGCCCCTGATAAAAATAAATATGTCCCCGCGGAAAACAAAATGCAGCGGAGGGATGCTTCATGCCCTGCCGGGTGGAGGGAACGCGCAGCGGAGCCGTGTAAGTTCATTAGTGTTTGCAATCAGGAGCACGCAGACACCCTCATCAGGGCAGACAGCGGCCAAGAGCCATTCATCAGCCTGAAGTGCCGCTCGCGGATGACCCCTAAATCACCGCCGGCGTCGTGGATGCGCTGATTAGGCTCAGCGTGGGAGCCGCGCCACGGCACTCCATGCGAGCGGCGGAGCCGGGGGGACAGCAGGCTGAGGGTCTGCAGCCCAGGGGGTCGGGTCCCGGCCCAGGAAAGCACCAGGGCCCTCGGCCGGGTCCCCCACGCTACAGCAAAAGTAGGTGCTGGCGGCGGTGGCTCCTCCCCGCGCTCCTCCCCCGCCCGGCACGTCGCTGTGCGCGCACCTTCGCCCTCCCCTCCCGCAAGAAGAGGGGCCAAACTCGCCGCCCGCCCGGCGGGGGAGGAGGCGGGGAAAGTGAGCTCCGCGGGGCGCGTAAGCTCCCGCGGCGCGGGGCGCGGGCAGCAACTCGTGGCCCTCCCCCCGCCCGGCCCCCGGCCCTCCCCTCGCTCCCGCCCGCCCTCCGCTCNCCGGGGAGCCGGGGCCGCTGCCCTCCGCCCGGACGAGGGTGGGCGAGCGGGCTTGGGGCCGGTGCGCGGGGTCTGGCGGAGGTTTCTACGGCCCTCCGTCCCTCCCTTCCCCACCTCCCCCACGGTGGCACCGTTGGCGGCGGGACCTTCGCCGGGCGGTGGGCGGGAGTCGCGGGGCGCCTTGGGACGCGCGGCTGCGGCCGGAGCGCGGCCCCAGGT
>VXAZ01007368.1:61352-142824 GCA_013399875.1 Gymnorhina tibicen
ACGCGGGCGTGGGGGAGCGGGAGGAAGGGGCCGGGGACGCAACTTAATGTGGAAACTCCGCGGTGCCGGGCGGAAAACTGAGCGGGGGGGGGAGGGGACTGGGTCTGCCAGCAGCGCCGCGCGGCCTCGGCGGCCCCTCGGCTGCGCCCCACGCTGCGGAGGGGAGCGGGGTCTGGGACTGCTGGTGTCCGCGCTCCCGGGGGGGCTGAGCGCGCTCCCGGAGGCGCGGGGCGGCGGTGGGACTGGGCACCACAGCGGCTTCGATGCTTTCCCAAGTCCGCATCCTCACTTTCGGAAGATAAACGGAAGCGTCCGTACTCCTGTCCGGTGAGCGTAGTGGCGCGGGCGGAGGCGCGAAAGCTCGTCCGAGCAAGTTTATGGTGGGTTTGGAACTTGGTGTTTGTTACCTCGGCTTTGCGGGTGCGGGGCGCTCCCGCCGGATCCGGCGTCCTCGGGCAGCGCGTTTGTCAAGCGGCGGCGGGTGGTGACAGGCTGCTGGGTGGTCTGGGCTCCGGAGCTGCTACCGGGGCTGTACCTGCCCTCCTGCTAAAGGAGGGGGTTTCTGAGGCTCGCATCTGTAATGGGCTAGTCAGTAAACTGTAGTGAAAATCGCGTTACTGTGCAGCGAAAGCGCATGGCGACCAAAGAAATTGTATGTCACCGTGGTTTGGGGAGAGAAAGGGGTTGTCTCCCTCGTGAAATTGCGAACGTTTCTGGTGTCTGGTGGGGCTTTTCTTCACGTGTATCTAGGAAATCCACTGTTCTGCCGGCTTAAAAGTTTTATGTTATGAAGTTGCTTTTAAGCAAAGTAACATAAAAAGAGAACATACCCAAACTCCCATCTTGATATGCTCACAGACTGTTAAAAGTTTTTTAACAAGAACAATTTCTGTAAGGTATCATGTAGATGTAGGCTCCTTTAAATATTTAGGTTTAAAATATTTTTATAAGAAAACTTTAGCAGTCTTATTTTTCTACTTTCTGAATATCATGCATCTCTTACGCTAAGCCTTGGTTCAGTGCTTGTTTGGTTTTATTTGACTGTTACCCCTGCATTTTATATTTACTTCCTCGGACAGAGTATTTTGCTTCATACCACTGAAGAGTTATAGTAATATTCTGTGAATGCTTTCATCCTAAAATTCAGTCTGGTAAAGAGTATATCGAAATATAAACATTGCTCGTCTATGGTCTTACAGAGAAGTTAATTGTAAAACACTTGAAGACACTCTATGAAAAATACCACTGCTCTTCCCTTCTAAAATAATCTAAGTGCTAGTCAGAATTATTATTGCATTCACATCTAGGAGATTAGTTTAATATTGTATGCAGGGAAAAATTTTCATACATCGTACTTTTATGTAATATAAGAATAGTTAGGAAGAAGGGGCCCTATGTAAGTATGAATATACATGAAAAATGTATCACTTATATTTTGGAAAAATATAACAGGTTGAGAAAAAGAATATTATTTTGCAAATCTGAAGCTTTGCTATTATGAACTTGCTGGGTTATTTTCAATGGTCTAGTAAATTAGGAGAGGGGAAAAAAACCTCAACAATACAGAAGTATTAGATGCATACATCTGATTAAAAATGGAAAGGGGCTCATATGAGTGAACATTGAGATAAAAGATGCTGTTTGATATAAGAAATACTTGACCCCGCTGAGATTCTTTTGTTTAATATTTTTTGAGGAAAAACAATCCAAAATAGCATTCATAATCCAGTTAGCAGGTTAAGACTGGTACTTCAGTCAAAACTCTTAGAGCTGGGAGTAATTATTGTCTGTTCAAATGAAAAAAGAGAAAAAAAGGATTTATTAATAGAAACTAGATTTAAAGTTACAAATGAGCCCACAATGGCTGCTTTTAATAAATATCTATTTTATAGAAACCCCATAAAATATTAGAAAATGAAATAATAATGAATCTGAAAGTATTTTTTGTCATCTCCTAGCCCCAACAATTAACAGATTATAGGCTTGGTTCATTAAGATACTCACTACCTTTACCTTCAGTTAAAATCAGGAGCGTTATGCCGACTGATGCCCCTGTAGATTGGTGCAAAAACTCTCACTAACTTGAATCAGTTTTGGATTAGGCCCAATAAAAGCTGAGAGTGCTCAGCAGCTTGGGGGATCAGGTGCTGTCTGAAGGGGCATTGTGCTATATAGACTTAAAAGACCAGGGATGCTAAGCCTTCAGGTCAGAACTGCTCTTATTTTTATAGTGATACTGCACTTACTGTACTTAATGCTGCATTTCTATTATAGAAAACTCATCTGTCTGTCAATGTACAAGAGAAAAGATAAAATTCTTATAGAGCAAATTTGTTGTAGAGAAATCTTAAAATATTTTTTTCCAAATGTTATGCAAGTAAGTTGTGCTTGTGTAAGATTTAGAGGCTGATTTGAACCATACTGGTACAACACATTAGAGATTGTTAATAAGATTAATATCTCTATATAATATTATTTTCTTTTAAGAATAGCTTTACTGTAGAATCTGTTCTATTAAAAGAATACATGTAAACTCGTTAGGTTTACTGTTTTAGTAAATGTAGTAATTATGTGACTCTATCACCTGCAAGTTTGTGCGATATCAAGTGCTCAAAATACTACCAGAAGTAATTTTAGTGTGTTTATTAGAAAATCTTTGGTTTGATGAAATAAATTTTTTACCCCGGGCTAAGTAGGTGAATAAGTTCGTTCTTTCAGGATACCTTCATGTGATTCTTCTTCTTAGACTAAAGAGTGTCTTAAAATAAATGCTTAATCTTTCTAATAGAGTAGTATTATTTGCAAGGAGTTTTAGCTTGTAGTGAAACATTTCAGGGACTCACAGTTAGGGGTGGGGCACACTATCAGCTGAGCAATTGAAAGAAAGCCCTAAACATTTAATTTTTTGGAGGTAACAGAGGCTTTAAAGAAGTTACCATTGTAAAAATGTGCTGCTTTAACAGCCTTTCCTTAGTTCTAAAACTGATTAATTGCTGTGTCTTATAAAACCTGATTTATTTCATACTTTTTTCATACCAAGCATTACCATTATGAAGCTCTCCTTATAAGTGAGATTAATGTTTCTGAGCAAAGAAGTGGTTTGGAGGGCTGCATTCATTTTGAGTGCTGTTCTAATCAATTTTAGCTACAGTGTTTCACAATGTCTCAGTCTGCATCCGAACCTGCCTTATTATGTGGAATTAACTTGTTAGTGATTGATAGGAAGCCTGCTTCATCTCCAGAGGTGATTTGTTTGAAAACAAGTGTTACAGGTTCCAGGAGTTTGAGGGCAGGGTCAGGCAACTCAGGTGCCCATTCTGTGGCCTGACTGAAGCTCGACAGAGAAATTAGGAAAAAATGCTGTGCTGGTTTTTTTTAAAAGCTAAAAAAACCCACAAACCCCAAAAATCCTAAAACCAGAACACTACACTTATATTAAATGGTGTTCCTTACTGTGGTGTTGGTCTTCACAGACAGTCTGAAGTGACAGGCACAGACAGTGTCTTTGTGCATCACTACGTATTGTTACAACGCATGTCTCCTGGATTATTTGGAGGAATAGCTTTAGTGTTTGAAATTAAAGCTCGGAAGGCTAGTTTCAGATGACAAGGTGCACACATACTGGATATTGCCTGCATAGTTATTGAAAGATGTGCCATTGTTATTTTTTCCCTTTTAAAAGTAGGAGGGATAGTACTTGTTTCAATAGCTACTGTAATATTTGCGCATTCTGTCTGTGCACCTTTTAGTCTCAGCTTCACCACTGTTTAATTCTTAACCAATAGGCTATGATCACACACTGCTGCTGAGTGTGAGGCATGAACATTTAAAGTCCAGGAAAAAAAATGATTTCTCAATAGTGAGAGAAAAATAAGCTTAAAAAGTCCAAATTTAAAAAACCTATGTGAGAAACCTCTAAAAATGGTAAATAATTCTAAGAAAATGTAGGTATGTGCATCTATTATGAGGATAGTAATTTAAATCTAAATTACAGTTATTTATGTGTTTCTTGCAAGATGTGCTAATTGCATTCAGTACATTTTTAAAGTTTGCATATTTGACTAATTATATCAGTCTTTTAGTTCAAGTGTGCATGTAAACAATAACAGAACATTGCAATGAAGTATTGCATAAAAGTATTTCTGGTCTGATGCAGATCAGAAGTAATAAAATTACAAAATGTTCATGAATACCAGGCTCTAAGTGCTCCTCAGCTCTTGGTTCAGTCTGGCTTTATGGAAGAAACATTATCTGTACAGGTTCGTTTTAATATTGCAACTGAAATAGCTGCTAGTGAACAAATATGAAGGGAATAATATCTTAAACTTATAAGAAAATGGAGAGTACAACACGAACTGTGTCTCTGATTGCCTTCTTAGACGGAAGTCTCGCCGCATGTTCCATATTTTCACCTTATGGACTATTTACTGTTGTTGTAAAATGCATTTTTTGCAAAGCTGATGCTTGGATGACACAAGGTTGAAAAGCAGTTTAAGTATGGAACTGTTTTGTGCTGGTATATGCTGGGAGTCTTGTGAAGAAGTGGGCGTGCTTTTATAATTTAGACTGAAATCCAACGTATAAGTTCAAGCCTAGGTGACCTAATTATTTTAAATTTTGCAACTTGAGTCTGTAACAGATTGAGGTTGTTGATACTTGATGTGTATGTTTGTGTCTACAAAAAAAGTTAATTGCAAACATTAGTGCCTAGAAATATGGAAAGCAAAACAGTGAACTAGAAACTGCAAAGTGCTGTGTACTAAATTCAGCACTGATTAACGTACTCTGCAAATCCACTGAAACCAGCAAATTACCTGGATTTATGTAAACTGAATGGGAGGCTGTAGTAGAACTTCGTGTTAAAATCTCTTAATATCTGAAATGTGTGTTAAAAGTTATAGTAGTAACTTTGGTTCACTTTTACAGTAGGATTTCATAAATGCAAATTCAATCTTCATGTATAAAAGAAAATAACTTTTCAACTTGAGAAAAGACGTGTTAAAATTATTTTTGTTTACTTTCCTGGCTTTTATATTTTTAACACACTGCGAGTAAATCTTTGAAATGAGAATCTTAACATGCGCTAGCTATGGTTTATAATTATGTGATAATAGTCTCTGTGTCTCTTTTTTTATTGTCCCCCAACACACCCCCATTCCATCCCTGGCAAAATGCTGGAATGATTGCAGAAATTTTTTCTGCAAAACAGGTTTGCTAACGTGGTTTACTCTCTCAAGTAATTTATTTTAAAAGAAAGGAGAATATCTTTTATAATGGTGGTCTAAAATCTGTATTCTATAAACCTTTAAATTTCCTAAATTAGGATTTAAGTCTGCATTTTTGCATATGAACTACAGAAGTGTAAAATTGCAGTTTGCAAAAATCTTAAGATATTATGACTTCAATTTTTCCTGTAACAGCATAGAAAAACAATCAGAAAAGCACCAGTTATTGTCATTAAAGCTGTGTTGGTGTGGAACTTAGAATGTGTTGTGCTGAAATCAGTTGTGCTGGTGGTGTTATTTTTCAACATTGTATTGAATTTCTAATAGTATTCTTGACAGCAGTTAAGCCAACATACAAAGGAACTTATGTGTCTTATTTCCTTATTTGAGTCTTGACAATTTTTAGTATCTTAAGAAAACTCCTGTCAAGGGGAAAATTGGTAAAATACAGATTTTAAACATTTTTCTTGGCAGGAGTTGAACAGAAAGTTGCATGTGAGAATTTTTAGAGGAGGGGGAAAGAAATTAATCAGCACATGATTTACTATAATATAGCAGTGGATTCCTAAATCATAGAAGTCCTTGATACACTCTGACTGGATCATGGAGGGGGGTGACTGTGTAGTGGTTGAAGAAATCATCATTGCTAATAAGTGTTACTTTAGATTAGCAAATGAAAGGCTGCACAGCCCTTCAAAGGCCTCATCCATTCTCATTATAATCCTTTGAACGTTTGTCTGACCTTTCTAAAGAAATTCTACAGAAACTTTATGCTTAGGGTTCCACATAAATAAACTGACCAGCACTTGTCTCAAGAAGTGTGTAATCTAATGACAGGAGCAATAATACATCTTTTTAACACAAATATATCAAATGTTACCTGCCACAGCAAATTGTTAATTTATTTTAAAATCTCATGATGTAATATTTGAGACTAATAAGTGTAGAGCAGCTTTATAAAAGCAAATAGTATCACAGTTCTCTAAGAAAAATCTGAAACCAAATTGTATTGCTAATATTTTTCCTCTCAGCTTTGTTATGGTTTATAGCTATAGAAAGCTGGGGTAGGTGGAGTAGTTCTGTTTTTAAGGCTGAGAGTGTGAAGGTTTGTGCAGCTAGGACATGCCCAGCTAAAGCAAACCAGCATAGCTCTACTCACCTCAGTGAAGACATTGTCATTTACCTTCTGGGTGATGACATATAGGGCTATGCTCATGAAACACTTTCAGTTTGGATTTCACTTTAACTCCTCCTTTTTTTTTTTTTTTTTTTCCCTTTTTTATAAGCAATTTACTTCTTTCCTTTTATAAAATACATGGCTTATTTGAATAGGCTTCGGTGCCTCTCCAAAGCATCACAGCTCAGATGGGTTTTTTCCATTAAAAGAAAAAAATGCTCATTCTGTTAGTAAACTTGGCAAAGCAGAAAATAAATCATTTTATTAGATCAGTTTTTCTAAGAAAGACGCTCTTTATTCATGCTACTGAATATATAAAGTATTTGTTGTCTCCCTACTCCTCTTAAGAGAGATTCTTGGTTTCGATGTCAAAAGGTTGAGTGGCAGCGTCCAAGCCTATGCAACTGGAACTGAGGAAAGATATGATATTCCAACAAATCAGCTGGTTGAAATCTTGGTCACAAGTTGTGAGTGTTTGTGTATTGCTTTAGCCACAAAGGCAGAGTCACTGGAAATATTAATATTTAGGCAGCAGTTACTGAACTACCATTTGTTCACCATTGTTCCCATGCTGGAAGGCAGAAATGTTGTATTTTCAAAGTAATGAAGGAACTGGAGAAATGCTGGGCCTCTGCAAATGATTGAGCTTAATCCAGACAATGAATAGGTATTTGAGGGTGCTGAGGAGTTCTAGGTTGTATTTCGTATATCAGACTGATAAGTGTTAAGATAAGTCTTCAAATTTGATTTCCCTTCATCCATAACTAGTTAGAAAATGAAAATTGTAGGCAGAAAAGAGCCCTTTAGTATTGTATAGATGGTAGGATGTATATTCTTTTTCATGTCTTGCTTTGCTGGTAAAATGCACACATGCACACGTGTTTTGAATTGTCTAATCTTCAATATTATTAATTTGGTTTTGATGTAAATTGATGGCCGATGAATGAAAAGTTTTCCTGGCAGATTTTTTTAAAAATACAGATGTGTATCTGTGTGTGCATGTACTTTGACCATTTAGTGCTGACTCAGTAAACCTACAGTACAAAATTACAGGAGGATTTGTCCGTTTCCCCTGTTTGTCTGACAGTTGCAAAAGTTTGTGATTTCAGCAGAGGCCAGTATGTTGGGAGGTGTCAAAAAAAACTTAGGATCTGAAGTCCACAGTGACGTCTCAGTGAGTGCTGGGAGCAAAATTGCTCCTCACCTATCAGGAAGTTTTTCAGTCATTTGTGTATTGATAAGAGTATGAAAAAAGACCCACCTCGTAATCCAATCCATCTAAATGTATGGTAAGTCAGAAATACGACTATGAATGACTGCTCTACAGGAAACCTAGAAGTAATAAGTGATTAGAAAAGCTGGGGTTTTATTTTCTTTCTTGAGTGAAGAGTATCTTAGCGTGAAAATGAAATATCAACTCTTACTTAGCATGAAATGTTATAATTACATTTAGAAATGTTTTAAGTGGCTTAAAAATACGTAGCTGCTTTTATTATTCTTTTGATAATTTTATGTTAATTATGAAGTGATACAGGGTTAATGATATAAAATTGTGAAGTGATACAGGGTAAATGATATAAAATGTTAGCACTTTTAATGATATGTTTAAGATAAGTGCAGACATTAAATTCAGTAAACTGAATATGTGGGCCTCATAAATAAATGCTGAATACAAAGCACACCATGACCAAATTAATTAGTATGTTTAATCTAGTGAATTCCAGCTAGGCTGCTTACAATATGGATGTGTATTTAATTTCTAAATTTAATATTAGCTGCATAAGTCAACTCTTACTTAATCAGTGCAGATCAGTAATAGAAATGTAATATACTGGTGTTTTACATAAGCTTTTCTTTTTAAATAAGATGTTTTAACATTGTTTGAGATTTTAAACATTGTAATTAAAAAAAAGTATGTGAGTGGGAATGTTCCCTGTGTTCTCCCCATAATTTGTCGTCATCAGGAGGTAGAATTCCTGAGGTCCAAAATAAAATATTCATTCAGTCAAAATGGCGACGCTCATTAAAATTCATTCAAGGATCTAGGGCAGAATATTTTGTATTTGCTTATTTGACACAAAATTTTCTGTTGGTTGCTTTGCTGTGATCATTGTTATATCAGATTTTATTTATTTGGGGGAGAGTTAAAATGCCAGTAGAATAATCTTGATTTTTCATTTGAAAGCCTTACTGTTCAAAGAAAGTGGAAAATAAAAGACTATTTAATTTTTTTAATAACCTGTGAGTACTTCCATTTTTTGTTCTTGTAAATTACAAGTATTAGACTTTTATCACGTGATCTATAGGGCATACAGGTTTTCTTGAACTCATCTTCTGAATTCTTAAATTTGAGTTTAGGATAGAAATAAGAAATTGGGTAGAATTGAGTCCAGTTCTTAAAATCTCTAGATAATCTGTTCAATTGGTAGTTTCAGGGACGTCAATGAGTTTGTGCAGTGAATAGGCATTGTCCCTGTGATCAGTGGTCTATAGGCTTAGGCTCATTGCTTTCAGAGGAGAGTCTGAGAATAATCAGCATGTGTTTTCTTCTTTTTTTTTCTTGATATGGGATTACACACTCTGCCTGTAACCCCTGATAAAAATCTACCTTTGCTTTGTGGTTTTTTTTTTAGTGAATACTTGAGTAGAAATGAGTTGATGAACTGCTCAGTTTTTACGGAGAGCCCATAAAGCACAGAGTGGCTGACTGCACTCTGGTCCTCAGTCAAACCTTATTGTTAAATGTATTTAGGATGGTTTCCACCCCCATGCCAGCATTTTGAACAAGCAAATCCAATAACTGTTTATTTGCCGGACCACACAAAGGAATGCACTTATCCAAAAGGGGGCACAGTGAGGTTACGCCTGTGCTGCCATGTTAAACAGAGCGCTGTCACTTTCCCACGTGCTGGGACACCAGCCTCTGTGTGGCTTAATTCTTAAAGAGCATCCTTATGAGATTTGGATCTGTACTGATTCATGGGACTCCCAAACAATTCCTGGGCCTGGTTTAGTAGTTAAGACTAGAGATGTTTGTTCTGGGGACCGTTCCCATTTAAGCACTTTGCTTCCAGCTGCCTGATTTAGAGGTTAAGACTTGTTACTAGCAGAGACCTCATTTAATTAGACCTGCTTTAAGCACGGGTTTGGACAAGGTGACCTGCAGAAGTCCTTTCCAACCTAAATTATTCTGCAATTCCAAGCCTTGTGGCTGCATTTCTTGCAGTCCTTCTTGGGGGTGTTGAGTTTACTAGTTGGGTGTCACACCTGAATTCAGTGTTGCCGATGGTGATTCTATTGACTACACTTCCAAAAATAATTGTTTAATAGGCTCAGAATTAAAATAATTGCATTTGTGTTTTAATCAATTTTAATGAACAAATGTTAGTGTTTTATAAGCTGTTGTGGGAGTAAGTTTTTTTTCCACCCTGCTTCTGTAAGATTGTTCCTATTGACTTATCAAGAGGATTTGTGGGAGTGGACAAGCATAAAGAGGACTCTCAGTGTTAGAATCATCGTTAGGTGCAGTAAGTTCTCCTGCACTAGAAACTTGATACAATTAATTTAATATTAAGTAAAAACTAGCTTCATTTTAGTCTACGCACCTGCTAATTATTACATACTGCCAAGCTGACAAAATTTAAGTTTACTGGTTTATAATAAGTGCACAATAGCTAGCTGTTTATGGGCAACATCATGCATAGAAACCAGATTAACAGCTGTTTTGTTAAGGTTTTTATTGTGAGACTGGATTAAAGATTATATTAACTGATTTATTATGAGAATCACACATATGTAGGAGTTTTTTAAAGTGTTTCTTCTCATGTGGTTTGTTAAAGAATGGACAAGAGTAACAAGCTACAATGCTAGTTTTTTCAACATTAATGAAAAAATAATAAAAATAAGACCACTAACTCGTCACTTTTTGACTGTGAAGAAGCTTTGCTTACATCTAGCCTAAGTGAAAGCTGCATCACCAGATATCACATTGAACTGTTGTAAACCCCCTTACAGTCTCTAGATTAGACACTGAAGCATTTACTGACCGTGGGATTGAACAACAATTACTTACCTGAACTGGCGGCCGTGTGGGCTGTAGTTCAGTGAGCCCAAGCGGTCGAATGAAACCAAAAGGAGGTGCCCTATGAAGCCCTTCTTTGCAGTGCTTCAGTTTCATACCCGCTCCATGGAGGAAAATAAGTGAAACAACCTATAAGGGACCTTGTCTGCCTGAGATTAGGCACCCAAATGGGCAATCTTTGTGAAGGTCTTTAAGGCATGTCATGACCTTCTCTCCACTGCTTTGAAGGCTGGACACTTTCTGCAGTAGCTCTGCTTTGAGATGCCTGAAGCGCAGTCTCAGTTTAGTGATTTAAGCTAAACAGACGGGATTTCATACATGCTGCCTCAACCAAAACTGCATCAACAGCTATGAAAGCATGTAAAAATAGCGTGAAAGCCAAGGGTTTCTTTGACTGGAACTGAAGTAATTATTTTCAGGTTTGCTTTATTTTTTAATATTCTAACTGAAATCGCATTATAGATATTTCAAAACTGTTGTTTCATCAATAGGTTGAATATTGTCCCTAGGTTAAAATAGGACCTACACTTCTACATTAACATACAGGAACTGCACATGAGAAACAAATGTTGCTTCAAATATGTAGAAGGTTTCATGTTTTTAATATAAATTGCATTGATATTGTTTCAGGGGAAAAAACTTTATAAATTATTTGCTTATAAACAGATAAGCACTGAATCTACTGGTATTTTGAATATTTTTGTTAAATGCAATTCAAACAATTTTAAATTAGAAAATGTGCAAAAATTGGGTTAACTGCATTTAACTGTTAAAACTGTTCTAGCTCACTGATATTTTTTAAAATGTTAGTAGACAGTGGATGCGGACTTTTTTGCCCTTCATAACATTACCAATATATTTAGTTTTATTTCATATCCTACGAGTCAAAAGTACCAGGTTTTCTAAAAGCTTGGTCTTAATATTAATTCTTCCTGCTCTCCTGTACCATTCACATGACTGCTTCACTCAGCCCTGTTACATTTCTCCCTGATGGCTGAAAATGACTGTTAGATATCAACTTCGACTTGCAGAAGGTGGGTTATACGATTTTTGTGTGACAAGCGCAGGAGCTGCTTGTTCTTTCGTCTCCTCTGTGGTGGTTCATCACTGCCTTAAAAAACAGTAAGGTGGTGGTTTGATTAACATTTTAAGTTTTTATAAGCTGTCAGTGCAGCCCTTAGAAATAAAAAATTGCCATCTTGCATCCTGTTCTCTCTTTTGCCCTCTCCCTTGTTGTAAGCTCAGCTGTTTGCTTGTCTGTATACTGAATTCAGAGTAACAGTACAGTTAAAATATTTTGAATGGTTAATTTTCAATTTTTATATTTTTCATTTATTTTTCACCAGGTTGGTAGTAGCACTGACACAGTTCAACAGACAGCCACAGCATAGTGGTAGGTGTAGGGCAGGAATATAAGGAGGGGATAGCATTTTTAGTTTGTTATTTTTAAAAAGGGAGTAGCACACCACCTACATTTTCTTACTTATTAAATTAGAAACACCTACAGGAGAAAAGTAGGTCCTAGAAATGCGTCTGCAACATATGTTTTTTCCTCTCTGTGAATTGCTCTGTTTTGTGCTCAGCCTCACAGCAGAAAAGTTTTGTGACTAAGCTAACCCAGAGAAACCATAAATAAAAGAGAGGAAATTGAAATACAAGACTGCATCTTTTCTCCCCCCCCTGCCAATAACTGTATGTGCATTCATATAGTAGGACCACATGGTTGCTTGGTGGGGTTATTTTTCCCCATAAATACCATTTTGTAGAAGGAAAAGCAGTGATACTGAGAGTCCAGAGAAGGGCCACCAAGATAATTAGAGGGATGGGCCATCTTTCCTGTGAGGAAAGGCTGAGAGAATTGGGATTGTTCCCTGAACCAGGGAAAGAGAAGGCTTTGGGGTGACTTAATTGCCGCCTTCTAGGACCTGAAGGGATCTTGCAAGACAGTTGGAGAGAGACTTTTTACAAGAGCATGTAGTGACAGGACTAGGGGGAATGGCTTCAAACTAAAAGAGAATAGGTTTAGACTGGATGATAGGAAGAAATTATTTACTGTGAGGGTGGCGAGGCACTTGAACAGGTTGCCCAGGGAAGTTGTGGACACCCCATCCCTGGAAGTGTTTAGGGCCAGTTTGGATGATGCAGCTTTGAACAACCAGGTCTAGTGGAAGGTGTCTCTGTCAAAGACAAGTGGGTTGGAACTAGAAGTTCTGTAAGTTTCCTTCCCACCCAAGCCATTCTATGATTCTCTGTTTCCCTTGCTCTGTATTCAAATTGCATTAATTCTCCAGCAGCAGAAGGGATGTCACAACAATTGCCACTTGTTTACGGGGGATTAACAGGGCTGATTTCTTTAGCCCATGTACTTTTGTATTTGAATTTTTTGAAATAGCAGATGTTGTCAGTAGTGTCAGTGTTATCAATGCCTGTGTTGGTGGTTTGTGACTTTGGAAGTTTTCAAGGAAAGACTAACCTGGAATTGATTGCTTTGTCTGAGAAACAAACCTGAAAGAGAGGAGATGCAGCTATTTATACAGCTTTTCCCTTTGCCCACCTATTTCTCTTTACAGACATGGATATACAAGGGATCACAGGGGTTTTCACACTTTAACCCTTCCCTTTAGAACCAGCTGATGTGACAGCAGGTAATTCTGCGTTCTGTGATGGACTTACGGTTATGCCTTGTGCAGCCTTGCTGCTTTGAGGCAGCACAATTCAGTTCCTGTTTTTTCCTGGAGAAGGTCATCATCACTTAGCTATAGGTTATGATGCTTGATGCTTTTATTTTTCCTGTCGGGGCTGTTCTGTTACCCATGAACAACTTAAAGATTCATTGGATCAGAAGAGGGCAAAGAAGGGGGGATGTGTCATTGCAGCCTGATGCTTAGGGCGTGCATCTGAGAATAGGAAAACTTACAGCTTCTTTTAATCTGCCAGAAGTGTCCTTTTCCTTCATTCCTGGTGCTGACACGAGTGTTGGTATGCCTTTGGGCTGAGCCAGAATTTATCTGTCTTAAAGAGACACATAGATTATATATATACATACACACACACGTATGTATATTTTTCCCCTGAAGTTAATTTTCCTTTTCATTTTTTTGAGTTAGTCCTTGCTGGCTCTGTTTGTGGGGTGTCTCTTGGTGCCACAGTACAGTTGCTAGTGCTGGCATGCAAAAGGAAGGAATCAGTAGCTGAAGCTGGGAATAAGAAATTGCTAAGAGGGCTTGAAATGCACTTTTAAAAGGGATTAAATGGTATTAAAGCATGTATCTACAACATGAATGCATAGATACTAAAAACCTAGAATGGAAAAACATGACCACTTTCTGCTTATAAGGGTTGTTACCACTTTCTATCCCCAGTCTGAAGCCAAAGGCATGCATGCATTTTTGGATTAGATTTTTGTTTTTCTCTGGAGAAACAATTGCCAGTTTGGCCTTTGGGTCAGACTGTGGTCCACACGGGAGTAGTTTCGTGCATGCAAAAGGAAGAAATATAAAATGAAAATAATGCGGCAAAGTAAACAGTTTCAAAATTAAATATAATAGATTAAAAAAATTCTTTATTTCTCATGCTGTATGTGACACAGTGTTTCTGATGTAATTCAGCAGATTATTCCTGTGTGCACGGGTACCTGAGCCTGCCCTCTAATCTCCTGTGTGCTTGTCCCCCCAGTAAGAACAGAACAACTGCTGTCAGTACAGGTTGAAACACAACTGACACTCCAAACTTTTTCAGTTGTTCATGAGTAAAAGTTACCAGTGGAGTTTATTATGTGTCATAAAACCTGTGGAGTTTACCCTTATTTTACAGACCTGAGCACTGAGGCAATGAAAGACAATTTGCTTGTAGGACCACGAGAACTTAAGAGCAGGGCCCTCATATAACCTGACTCTTCCTTAGGTGGTATGGAGGATGGTTCATATTCTTTATAGGTTTGTTTTGGCTTGCCCTTAATTTTGACTTGGTGCGTTAATTTGTCTTACAGTTGTCCAGAAGCATATACTTCTGTATAAAATGAAGGTAATATGTCAAGCTGTGGTTTTGAGTTACCTGTCCTCAAATATGGCCGTGCTTCAAAGGGGAAGACATTCTCACTCCATTCCTTTTGTTTGAAAATCATCACCACTGTTGCTTCCTAGTTCCAGTGTGATTAAATTTCTTTGCAAAACTTTTCTAGGTATATACGAAGAAACAAGATGCTGACTAACCATGTTTTTAATATTTTTAGGTGACAGTCTCAGCAGCTCACACATTTTAATACTATCAATTTCTTGCTGCTGCCATCAGTGAAAACAGTGATTGTTCTGAAGTGTACATGGTAGCACAGGCATGGCTTTAAGTTAAGCAGTCTCAAAAATATTCCCATGATGGTGTACGGTGTGCCTTGTGAATGCAGATTTGCTGCTTTTTTTTCTTAGCTGCATCTCACCCTTTAAAGCTATGAATCAAAGACGAAGAAGTCATTGAGGAGAAATGTTTTATGTCTAGATGGTCATGCTCATGTCCTTCAACTTGGGTAATAGAAGTCTGTTGTTTTGGTGTTACAGAACTGTTATTAGGTAGTTGACTTCACAGATTTGTATAGATCACAGTTAAAATGAGTAGAAAATTACCTTACTCCATTCCCCCAATAGTGAAAATATGCATTAACAGCAATATGAATATGTTTTACCAAATCCTGCGGTCTGGTAAAGACCTTATATGACTTGGGTTACCTTTCTGGATCACAAGCTTACTTCTATGTGTATAGTTGCTACTTAAGAGAATTTTGATGTTTTCTCAGAGGCGAGGTAGTTATCAAGAAAAAGAAGTAATCAAAAGACACTGACTAAAAGATACTGATACTTGGATCTTGACCATGCTTCTCTGTAAGGGAGCATTGAAAGAGAAGATGATGACATAGAACAGTGTGTTCCACCTATGGACCAGTCCAAGTTCCCTTTTCAAAAGAAGACTAAACAATGATAAATCTGGCATTTTTCTGTTTCTTCTTGTGAACCCAGGCTAAGAGGTGTTCCAGTCTGGTGCATATTGTTGAGACCGAATGTGTTTTTACCCTTACCAGTTTGCACACTGGAGTAGTTAATGTCAACCTGGTTTTAAACAGTGTGAGCTCAGCTGTGCTGGGTTGAAAGAGGCTGGATGGAGGTGGCTGAGCTCCTGGTTGAATGAATGGTTCTCCCCTGGAGCGGGAGGAAGATTGCGTGCAGTGCTCAGCCTCTTCAAGTCTGTACTCTGCATCTGTCAAAAAGTCTGAGGGTGGAGGATGCAGCTCACTAGACAGGATTATTTTTTCGAAGGGGGAAAACATGTTTAGAGAATTCCCAATCAGGTGATGTTTTTTCATTGTATGTTTAGAAAGTCTTCAGATGACAACGGAGATGAAGAAGGCATGCTCATTTAGTATGTAAAACATTTAGATTCCGAAGTTTCCTGTGCTTTGTGAGATTAAGGACAGTTTACTTGAAAAGAGAGAATGTTTCATCCATCACCTTTCCTCTGATTTCAGTTATGCAATGTCCTTGGATCAACTTGGGAAAGTAAGGGTAGGGAAGTAAAATTTTTTTAAGCTGTCTTTAGAAAGAGAATCATTTGCCCATAGTGAACTGTGAATCATGACCTGCATCTTTGCCTATTGCTTGGTCCGTGGCTCATTGTTCAGAAGGCACTGGAATGAATGCATTGTCCTCCAGAAAAGAAAACATTGAATTTCTGTTCTAAGAGATGTCCTTTCTTTTACTGTCAGCTCATCATTAGCAATTTGTGGACTGAGATGGATGGCTTTGATTTGTCCATAAGGATAGCTAGATTATTTTCTGGCTCTTCTAGTTTAACTTTTGTCGGCTACTCTGACTCAATGTCAGTTTGATTTAAATACTTATTATTTTATCCACTTTTTTAGTGTCATTTTTAGCAGCTTTCTCATCTCCACATGTCCCTCTTATTTTGAAGTGGTGTACGAAACACCTGTCTGACTAGAGTTTTTTAGTGTTTAGCATTACTGAAATACTTAACGTAATACTTTTTTTCCTTGAAAACACATGATACCTAGTGATCCTGTTTAGCTGTTGTTGTTATTTCTTGTTGTAGACTTTGCCTGGAAAGACTTTGCCTCGAGGGGCTTTGTGCTCTACACAATCAGCTCCCAAGAGCTGGAGTTCCTCACTGCTATTGCACAAGGAGTGGGTGTGTTCAGGATGGAGATTAAAGCTTGCTCAGCTGCTGTGGGGTTAACAAATACAGAGGGCAGGAGGAGAAGTCATACTGTTCTGGTACTGATGCCAAGCAATTATACTGGATGGCTTTACAGACTTACTTCACCAGATTTGAGGACCAGATAATTGAATCTGCTGACATCCATGTGAATCGTAATGATGCAGCTCAGTCCCCATGATTTTAGTGAAACCAAAAGATCTCCTCCTGAGGTGAGAAATCGGTGTTTGGCTAGATGACCTGGTAAAGCAAAAGTCTGAATGTGAGACTCGGTGCCAGCTGAAATTGACATTGCACAGATACGTAAGTACTGGCGTGTCAGTGTAGGGTACTGTGTCCTTCCTAAGCAGTACAGACATTTTAGTTACGCTGTCTCGTGTGAAGGTAGGCTCATGCCTGGGAGGTCTGTGTCACGGCAGCAAGTGTGCTTGGAGTAATACGTCTTCAAAAGCTGACCTAGTCTGAACAGTGATGGGAGAGTGACCTTGCAATTGTGCATCTGCTCTAACTTTGATACAGGGGCCATTTTATTTGCTGTTTTCTTTGTAAATCAGGTTGCCTGTGCCTTCTGCAGAGTCTACATTTTTCTGTTTCAAAATACTTTGTGCAAACATCATTTTTTACCTTAGATTGCAGAAATACATGAGATATAGGGTTATATTGGATTTGAAAAGAAACAAAGCTAGTCTTTGTAGTTCACCAGCCTATTCTTTTTAGAGTATTATGTCACTAAGAAAATGTTTTACTTATTCATGTAGCATGCAAGTAAATATGTAAACATTCACAAGGAAAACGAATCATTTTACAGATACCTGTTCCACCATTTTGCTATTCTGTTTCTTCCTCCAAATTGTTACTGTGCATTACAGCTGGGGTATGATATGTCAGATGTGCAAAACCCCCTAAAATTTCAAGTAAGATGGGGGTTTTTCTTATCATAGTGATTATACTGTATATAGTGTTTTGCCACAGGACAACTTTCTCCCAATGGCAGGGCACTGAACAGCTTGCATCTGTGGGAAAGTGGTAGCAAAATTGATGGAACAGTCTGTTCCTGCCGATGTTCATTTCGATGCCCCAGAATACGGCTTTCAGCATCTCTGCTGCCAAGGCATACCCTAAATTGATGGGACAAAAGGAACAACCTGGATCTTCCATGTGTTAAAGTGAGGAAACGAAATCTTAAATCTCATTTAGGTTTGGAATTAAGTGGATTGGCAATGCCTGTGGAGTTCAAATGGGGAAAAAGATGAGTCTCTTACTCCTCCCTATCATGCAGCTCTCTGAAAGGGGTTAGAAGTATTTAGTGGAGGCTAGAAGTAGACAAACAGGAGAGCTTTTCTTGCAATAGCCAAAACTGAGTTGAAAATGAAGGGAACAGGGGAAGACATGAAAGTATAATGAAAAAACATGTTGAATTTAAAATGTACCTCAGGAAATATTTAAGAGAAAAAAATGCTGTGTTGTCTGCAAGGGGAAAATATTTCTGGTACTACTTCAAGCTCTCCATGTGATCTGCTGAAATGCTGAACTCTCTGGGGCAGCCCTACTTTATCATCTCATTCTTTTGCAAGGGTTTGCAAAATTTCCAGTAAGGTACCAGAAATCATATTGCTCATATGCAGTTTTTTCTTCTGCTTTCCATTTTCTTCCCCAGCAATGGGACCTCCCTCTGCTCCCTTTCAAGCTGGAGAGAAGCCTCCCATTGGTGTGGACAATTTAGGATCTGGCATTTTTTTATAAAGGAAGTTCTTTTAGACAAGTGTAGGTGAGGAAATTGCAACATTACTTACAAACATACTCTCCTTCTCACCTTAATGTGAAAATGCCATGAAATACTAGGGTCAGGAATGTGTGTAGATCAGGGCTTTAAGACTTTTATATGTGCTTAGTGAGCATAAAGTCTGTAGAGTGTGTGTACTTTCCTTCCTGGCTTTATCAGAATGCTTGGGGTTTTTCCTACTGGTCATAAGCTGTTGCTCCATTCATCAGTCCTGTAACAAGGAAACTGAAGTCTGCAGCTTTGCAGTTGTTGCTGGCCTTTGACCTGCGTGAAGACATCAGCACAGTTGTGATTTCAGTCATGTACGTGGGGCATTCAGTCATATCAAGGACCCTTCCCAAGGAAGACTGTTCAGAAATATACACTTGGATTTACTCAGGTGATACCTCATTTGTATAAATTGTTTTCACATAAACACACACAAAACTGGAACATAAAAGTTTATTTTTTCTGATTGTAGAACTGTATTACATTATTTTAAAAAATATTTTAAGAAATTAATAAAAATAAAATTATCTAAAAATAATTTTTATAGCTAGAGAGTAAGCTTAAAATGTCCCACAAACCATGTGATATTTAAAAATACCAGTATACTTAAATCCCAGCCTTCCCCCCAGCATTTCTCCAGAGAAAGGCCAAATACATCATCTTTGACTTCTTTTGTTTATCAGTGAACTAATAAGACATTCCTATTGTAGCCCTGGTCTCAGACGTACCTTACACTGTGTCTTGCTAATAGAGCAGGTTTGTTCCATCGGGGGTTAAGAATATTTAATCCTCTAACGCTGACATGTACAACACACAGCCATGTCAGCTACAGCTGTTTCCAAACATCAGTAACAAAATTATAGATGGTTTTGAAGCTTCTGTGTTGGAAATGAATGCATTTGAGGATTCAACTTGCTGACAGTGTTTATGTAATTTAATCTTGCCATCTGGAAGAAAGTAAACATTTTTTAGGAAATTGAAGTTAAGGTAGCAAGCCCCTTGGGGTTTCTGGCTGTTGCAAATAAGTTAAGTTGTACCAAGCTGATGAAAATCTTCAATAGGGAGGGGATCATGGTTATATTTAAGAGATTGTTATGCAAGTGCATTGATGCGTAAAATTGTTTCAGAATATCTGCTTTATTAACTTCCCTGCTTATTCAATAGTTAGCTACCTTTCTTCTACTCAGACAAAACCAGCATGTTTTTCAAAACGTGAGAAGCATATGCATGCAGAATGCCTAGGTGTAACTGAGGCATTTATGTGATTGCTTTTCTTCTCCTATTTTTCTGTTGGGTTTTTTTTCCCTGTTCCTCCTCGTTTGGTTGCGGCTTTTTTCATTCTATATTAGGTTCTGCTTTTAAAGTATTTACTCTTTTTTCTTTATTTATGTGCTTTATTATTTGCTTTTAATTATTTATTTTTCAAGGTTTTTGCTTGGTTTTCTAAAGAAACAGTTTACACAGTCGTGCCATAAGTGTATCAGTACCACTGTGATAATTTTGAACCTGTTAGTCACTTTCAAGTAAACAGAGAGTCAGAAGAAGATTCCAAAGGCATTGGGTTTCCATAATGTGTGAGTCCAGGTGGCTTGGTGGAGAGGACAAACTGCCCTACAGCATGAGCTATGTGCAGAGAGAAGGAAAGACTAGACAAATCTTTGCAAACCAGGGTTAATTATATTGTCCATAAAATTATGTAAGTGCTACCCCATTCCCTTCTGTTTTCTGTTTGAGCAGTCTGATGAGAAGTTTTACAAGATGGGGGCATGGCAAGATGCTTTTATACTTGTGGCCTAGAACATTTATATAAATAGAAGTATTTATGGTGGGAAGCTGAATTTAGATATGCGTGATTTGAAGGGGTGGACAGTTTCAGCCATTTTCAGCCACATCAAGCACATGACAGTTTAGTTTGCCTTTAGGTTTTGAGCCTTTAAGATTATCTTTATCTTTTTGAAGGATATTTGCTGCTTTGTTTTTATTATTCTTTAATAAAATGTTTATGTTAAGAAGATCTCTGAATTACGCAGCATTTCTTGAAAATTACAGGATTTTGTGAGAAGACCAACAAGCACCTGAGCCAATGGTATTGTGGTAGTGCCCTTGGGGAGAAGGGCAGGAAAAAATAAGCAGAGATATGGACTCAGCAGAAATAGCTTGGTAATAGTAACAAGAGAACAACAGTTTTCAGCATTCTGGAAAGGGTCAGTAAAAACCAGAAGAAAGCTATAGTCTGTTCCTGCTTAACTTTGGTGTCTGGTGGTTTCAGCTGTTTTTTTCAACCTCTGTTTTCTCTGCTCTGTGAGATTATATTCACCTTTCCTTCTTGATGTCTACATCCTCTTGCTTTGCTCTGTTCTGGTAAAGCATTGATTATTTACTTAGGCTTGTACGAGCGTGCTAATGTTCTGCTAAAGTTAAAAATACTGTTGCCATATAGTAGCCGGTCAAATATGGGATTTAAAACTGAAATATCTAACTTCATATTCAGTGGAAGCTGCCTGTCAGCATTTTTATAGGTCTGAATAGGCATTTTAAAAAGATCTAGCTCTAAGCCTTGATAATTGAACTTAAGCTCGTAAGTTACTTATCTCCTCCTGAAATTTAAACCTGATCCGTGTTGTAAAACTGCAATGAAGAGCTACATGAAAATGAAATAGGATGTTAATGGAGAATTTCTCATTTAGAATTGCTTCTTAGCAATATAAGCAACAATTTTGGGAACGTTGATCTGATTTTTATTGTCTTGTATATGAATGACTTTATTAAGTGAGCTATTTGGTGTCCAAATCATGCCACATTCCAACTTTGTCAGTGTGATCTAGGCATTCTACTGGAAATAAATACACAGACTGGTGAGTTCGTAAACATTTATAGCTGTGCCCTGTGTTAAATAAGGACTATGCTTTATTTTCATGCAGTAAAATTTAATTAGTTGTAAGTCAGGTTTTGCTTTAGTTGTAATTAGTTTAGCATATAATTATTTTGTCTAATAGCAATCTGAAATCTGCAAGCATTTTGATCTTATTCCAAGTTAAAAAAAAGAAACCCTCTTAGAAGTATTCAATCAGTAGCTATAATAGAATCTTATCAGTCAACCATATTACGGACTGTGTAAATCTTTAAGCGACTGAAGCAGTGTTTTCACTGATGCTCATTATATATTGCATTAAGAAGATACAGAAAAATGTTTTATATTGGACTTGGGACTTCTGTATGATTTGGAAAAAATGAGTGATCTCTGTTCTCTTGGTGAGTTTAGTATTTGCTGGTTTGATTTTTAGCTTTTAATTTTTATTTTAAAATTAATTTTAAAGGTGTAGCTTTTGTAAGATATAACTGGGAACTGTTTGTGTGAAAACAGTAATGCTTCAGTTTTAACAAACTAAATATAGTAAATCTCATAATTTACACACAAATATTACTGCCTATTAAAGGGTATTATAATGATTCCTGAGTATTTTTGAACAATGTCTTGTGTCTTCTATGTTTTGGATGTGGCTGGCTGCCATTTCTAAAGAAGTTGCTGTGCCAAGGAATCTTCTGTCAGCTCTTCCTATGGATTTCCTTATGGGAACAGCATTAAAGCAGGAGATAAATGCAGAGTCTGGCATGTTATTAGCTGCAGTGGAGTGATGGGGAGCAGAGCTTCTGTTCTCACTTCTGGTCTAACCCGCTTATTTTTTGCTAGCAGTGGTTTACAGTTTTGCTTGCTAGTAATGTTGTTCTTAATCAAATTTCACCTATATTACTAATTTAAGGTTCTTCTATGTTTCCTCCATAAAAGGGCTTGTCTTGTTCTCTGCTCATCGTTTCACCAGCCTATAGGTCAGGAAATTATGACTGATCAGAGCCTAGAGAATGGCAGTTTTTAAGGAATTGAACAGTCAACAGCCTTTTACTTGATGGATATTTGTCTTTTTGAAACTCTGTGGTCTGATTGGGAGGGATAAATGACTTCACAACTAGAAAAGAGATACTCAAACATTTACATTTAAAAAGGAATATGTAGTTTAGCCTAGGAAGAAATTGCCTCATCTTTAAGGAATAGGATTTTCAGTTACTTCTCTGCTTTTCCAATTACCTGCCCTATAAAACTCAAAAAATGTAGATATTTCTGTTAAATTTAGCAGGCATATCATGTGAGTTAGCTTGTCACTTTCCCTTCTAGGGTTTCTATTTTACAACAATGACTAGGGTACATTTCTTAATTCTGTTCCAGGATTTTTTTTCAGAACAGTCGTACTGATATTATCTGACATATATGTAAAGTATCCTATAAGAACAAGTATGTATTTGTTGTAGCATTATGACATGCATAATTGTGTGTGTATAAATACTTAGCATGCAGGTATCGTATGTAATTATGGAGCTCAGTACTAAATGTGTAAGTGTGAATATGTGCATCATACAGAATTAAATGCCCGCTCGTTAAATAGCATTGTACTGGGGCCTCAGTGAAAGGCTAGTGCAAGCTCTAATAACAATAAGCTAATCTCTGGGCTAACAGTATGGGCAATACAACTTTTCTTGGTGGTTTGCCTTTTTTTTTTTTCCTTCCCAAATGAAACTAATCTAAAAATATTCAAATTATCTAAACAAAAGGGAAAATAATCTTCCTGATAATAAGGTGGTATGTATATGTGTATTTATTTTTTGCTTCTAGTCTACTTTAAACCTTGTTTTAAAACAGCACTCTTTAGGCATCAATGGGTTGAAGTTCATTTGCAACCCAAATGTAATAAAATAATAAAAACAAGTCAAATATATTCCCATTATCACTCAAGATGCTGTAGTTAGAAGATGGATATAGAAACGACACAAAATATCCAGCTGCTCTACATCAAAAACCTAGTCCAAGTGCAAATAAATGCTTGGAAATGTTTTGTCGCTAAATTGAAAGGAGTCCTAAAATAAAAAGTGATTCAGTTCAGTGTGACAAATGAAGTATGAATTCCATTTTGCAATAAGTAATAGGGAGGGTTTTATTTTTGTTCCTTTAACTGTGTTTCACCCAGACATATGAATATTGTATTTAGTACTAAACAGTTTCAGAAGATGAAAGTTGCCAATTGTTGGAGCCTGTGCGCATTTTCTAGGCCGCAGCCGCTGAACTGACAAGGAAAGCAGAGATGTGAAAATCTAGAATAATAGAAAGCATTCACGTCTCATAAAGCTGAATTTCAGCTGGGTTCTTTAAATAAGGAAAGGGCAAATATGAGGGGAAGTATCTCTTCCCCAATTCAGAGGCAGTCTCAGAGGGTCTTTCAGCCAGTTAAGGCACTTCCTTTAGGGTTTTTATTCACTGCAGATACACACACCAAAAAAAAAAAAAGTGACCTTTTTCATTTGCTAAACAGCAACAAACTCTACTTCAGACTCAGTATGGTCCTTATATTTTAGGTAGTTTAAGCATCCTGTACAGACAAGAAATCAAGAAATTATTAAGTGTCTGCCTCAAGGAATCAGAATATAACTACCTTTGCTTTCATTTGTGTTGGGGTAGCTGTGAGCAGCACCATGGGAAATAAAATGACTGTTTAGCTGGGTGCAGTGTAGTAGAGACCAAGAGCAAAATAATGGGAAAAATCCTTAATTTTTTAAGCAGATTTTCTAGAGCAAAGATCTAGTGATGTTATTTGTTATTTCCTCTTATCCTATCCTTTGAGCATCCTGGCCTACTGTACAATTAGTTATTGAGCAAGTAGTATCAGGTTGATTTATATGGTGTCCCTGTTGGGTAAGGAAAGTAGACATTTCCTACTTGGTGACTTGTTCAGATGTATGGGTTGGGTTTGGGACATGGCTTGCATTTTTGTTGTTCCTTTCAGTGAAGATAAATTGGAAAACGTTTCAAGGTCTGTTAAAACTTGCATGAGATTAAGGGTTTGTAGGAATATGTTAAGTTTTGAGGACTCACAATAGAAAAGTAGGTGAACTTCTGGAGAACAATGGAGAGAAAAGCCAGAAGAGCAGGTTACTGAACTCGCTAGAGGAAGATGGAGTGGGCACCAGGTGGCACCCTTTTCCCATAGCAAGCTAGGAGTTGATGGATGGCAGTGCATCAGTCCTGATAGGCTTCCAAAAGCTTCATTTTATTGACATCAACATCCTCTCCTCACAGTAGCTTTTCACTTATCCTTCCTTTGGTTTTGGAGTTACTGGCTTTGGGTCAGCAATGTGGGAGGTGGCCGATGCTGTGATGGATGCAGAGCTGCCAGGGTGCCGGATGGCTTGTTGGTCACGAGCTGACACGGATGGCCACCGGCCGCGTCCCCAGAGCTGCCAGAAGGCAGAACCAAACAGGCAAGCAAATGTCTGCATCAGATGGAGAATGTGTAGGAAGCTAAGTGAGAGGATAAGAGCAAAAGGATTGGGAGAAAGGAGGAGTCAGGATTTTATCAAAAAGGGGTAAATAACTAAATTCTGTGGAAAGGAAGCAACATGGAGAACATATAGATAAGGAGACTATATAGTAAATTTGAGGCAAAGAAAATAATGGAAAGAAGAACAGGCGAATGTTCTGTCTGCTCCTACTTGCTTGAGTTTCAAGAAAAGCACTTTAAAAAACCCATTACAAAGAAAACAAATAGCCAAAAGAGAAGAAGAAAAAGAGATTGAACTGATTTTCTCTTGAATTCTTTTTTTATGGGCAGTTTCTGGAGAACCTACTTTAGGCTGTAGTGCGGGAAGACAGAAGAGACAGTTGAATGAAACAGTATTGGATAGTTGCTTATATTGATGTTTTTTCATTTGCCCAGCCTAGCTTAAACCCCTGGTTGTTCATGATTATAGAGCAGTAGCTTTTCCATCTGATAGCCAAGTTTGTGCTCTTCAGATTTGCATCTCCCCAATTTGAATGGCACAGTTGCTTTTGACACTTTTCCAGAGAGACTGTAAACACTGAAGCTGCCAAGACAAAATGCGTTCTGAACCTATAGTTAAAAACATCTTGTTTCTGGGTAGTACTTCTTGCTGAATCCTGAAGCATGTAATATGAATTGCTTTGGAAAGCATTTTGTATCCTTAAGATGGAAAAGCATATTTCAGCATCTGATAACTATAAAGAAACTTTCACGGCTGCTGACCCAGATGCTTTAAAATAGGCTTGAATTTAGTTAAATTTTATTTCAGCCTGCTTTTACTGACCTTTGCTCCCCCGCTCCCCTTGCATATTCCCTTGGTGGTCTTTCAAAAGCCAGGTGTCTGGGATTGTCTCCAGCCTACTCTGAAAGCACTCCAGGCCTTGGATTAATACATGAGGGCTGCCTTTTATTTAAGTCCATCCATTTACATAATGCCTGCTCAGTCAAACCCACTTGCAATGTACAGCCAAGTTGAACCAAAACCTCAGCAGGTCAGTAGTGCGTGGTCCTGGATTTTACTGAATTTAACTTGAAGTGTTGCACCTTCTTGCAATGAAAACTGAAGACTATTGCAAAGGCGTTTTGGATTTCTGATTCACCAAGGGATGTCATAGAGATCTTTGATCTTTGTGTAAAAGAACTAAAGGAAGAACAGTATTTTTAAAAATGTGTTCCTGCTTAAAGGGTGAAAATTTCATTGTGTATGCATGGCATGACAGTACATTGTTAGAATTAAAAATACTTCCTTTAACACATAGAACAGACTTACCTGGACTGCATCAATGTCGTTCTTTTACACCTAGTTCTCACTCTGAAAGCATTGCCACTAAATGAAAGCACGTTAAGTCTCATTTTCTAAAGGCAGTTCAGAACTACTGATATCAAAATCCAAATAAATAAATTTCTTGTTATCTTCTTCAAGCATACCAAACGATGGATTTTGTGTGTGGTTGGTTGGTTTGGCCTTTTCTGATGATTCCAGTTGTCAACTTTTACAACTTGGCATTATTTTTTACTGGAGTCCCTCTCGATACTGTTGAAAGTGGGTCACAGGACCTGGCTCAATTAGGAGTAAAAGGAACATCTACGAAAATAGTGAGCCCTGCTTAGACTGTGTGTTCAAAATATTCACACTGCTGAATTTGCAAACAGAAGGTATTATTAGTGATTGTTTCGGCAAGAGGTGAAAGTTCTCCTCCCTGATTAGCACTTGAGCGGTGAGTAAACAAAGTACAGACCTTTCTGAAAATAAGAATGATCAGGTAAAAGAGGCACATTATAGAATACCTTTTTTATCGCAAGTTTCTTTGAATAATGTAGCTTAATATGATATATTAGAACAGCATTATTTTTCCAGTATTCCTCTCTGCTACTTTTTGGGGTTTTTTGCATGAAAATACATTGTTTGAATCATCAGTTGACTCCAGAACTTAGATGTATAATATTCTTGGTACTTACACAATATATCACTGCTTGATTCCCCTGATGAGCAAATACTTGTTCTCTGTACTTTATGTAAGTAATTCACATCTTTATATATTTCTTTAGACTGGAGTACTGTATTAATATTATCTGTTGATACGAGATTATTCCTGGTCTTAGCATACCATGCTATTGTGTAGAGTCCATCAGTGACTTAAGAAATTATAGTGGTTGCTTTTATTACCATTTCTAAATTTTCCTGTTGGTAAAGTTTATCTGACTTGCAGTTTTTAATTTTATAGCTATTTCAATCATGTGCACGCAAAAATCACAATTTTCTGTTGCTGTCTTTTGACCCTGAGTTATCTTTTTCACCTTGTAAATTATGGGGTCTTTCCATGAAATTCAGAAACTTTTGCTATGTTTTCTTTAGAATTCCAAGATTTTGTTTGTGCCTGGCACATATGAATTAAGCGGAGACTCATTAGGACTATCTTAAGAACACTGTATTATTTATTCTACAGATCTTTTTATCTAAATTTTATTGTAAAATGTGAAATAGATTAACAGTGGAATTACACTGAAAATTTTCAAAAAGAAGGGAACATAGAAATTATTAGATTTAACCAGCTAATCAGGTCCCATAATGGGGAAGATAATTGCATGAAATTGGTGCCAGATCGGGTCTTGCTTCTTTATTACAGTAAGTGTTTAGGCTAAGAAGAAAAAACTTCAAAACTTAAGATAGATTATGAAAAGAGATGAATGTTTCTAAATACAGAAGTATGAAGGTTGTAAACATTAAAAGCGATACTTAAAAGGTTGCATAATAGTGACAAGGAAATAACAGAAATAAAAAATAAATTGTGGTTTGGAATAAAAATTCAGTGTATATTGTGAAATAGAAATATTTGTTAGGGGAATTGTTATGACAGGACATCGTGCTGCTCAGCGATTTATGGTTCAGCATGATGTAGAGTGAAAAGCATAGAGGATATTGGAGTCTGTGATGGTATTCTGTAGATTTGGTTTTTTTCTTGTTTAACAACACCAAAGACATCTCAAAGTATTATCTCAAAGATAAATACTAAGGAAATTTCTGTGCTCTTTGCTAGATTTTAAAGTTACTGAAAGGGAAAGCCCTTCAAGAAGGAAGTGCCTCCTCTCTAAAATGTTCTGTCAATACCAAAAATGTCTGAATGACAAACGTTTGACACCTTAATATTTCCATTACAGTTAGCAAGCAGGGAGTAAGCAGAGATCTTTTTAAGAGCAAATGTTGAATTTATCATGTAGGTGAAGATTTGATGGTGGTGCACCAGTTGTGTCCAAGGCAGGAGGGATGCTTTGCCTTTCAAAGCACACCAACTGGCCCACAGTTCAGTGCTTTTGGTAGTCAGGGGCCCAGTGTGTCCAAATCATTTCCCTTTGCTAGTGGCTTCTGAAAAGAGTTGTCTAGAGCTATTGGCATGGACTGTGGTGGACGTTTTCCAGTGCGTGATGGTGATGGCTTTACACCAGCTTTGACCAGCATCTTCAGCTCAAATGAAGTTTCCATTATCTTCTGTAAACACTGAGGTCCCTTTTTCACTGCCACCTGCCAATCACAGTGTCACCATCTGTCATGACAATTAGTATATGACCTGCAGTGTTTTATATAATACAGTGACACTTTACTCTTCCTATCATTTCTGCTACATTTTCCTTCCCTGAATACACTGGTTGAAGCTTATCTGACATGTCTTGGTTTGCAAACCTCTGAAAAAAACCTCAATTACAAGTAGCCCATAGTGTGTTAACAGAAGGTGAGTACTGAGAACATGGTCAGTGCCATTTAAGAAAACTTAGAGAATAACTGACAAAAAAAAAAAAGAAGTGAAGAAGTTATAATACTCTTGGAAATTCAGTTGTGCAACCATGTTTTGCTGCTGCTGAAACAACATCACAGTCCTGGTTTCTAAACGAAATTTAAAGAGAGACACTTTTTCATTTTATTTCACTATTGTATATTTTAGCTGAAAGTAAAAATTTCTGAGTTCAGTTAGCTGAAAATAACTGCTATAGAGTGTTCAGGGAAAGGTTGAGCTTGTGAAGATTAGCCTGAGGTAAAAGGACTTGGACAAAAGTTTGGTGATTTTAAATGTCCTGATCAGAGAGAAAATGATAAACCATTTTGACTAAAGGTGAAAAAGAGGGAAATGCTAGTAATAAATGGGTCATAGGTGTTTGAGAAGGGGAGGTTTTTGTTGCTCATCTGGCTCAGATTCCTAGATACCTTTAGCCTGATTTCATGAAGTGGAAAAGTCTTCAGTCAGAAGCTCAGGAGAAAGACCGTTGTGACTCAAAAAATTGAATGTGTTTGACCAAGTATTTTGTGATTTGAGTTTAGCTGAAAGAATCATATTTAACAGAAATCAGACTTCCTCTCTAAATATTTGGGATTTGACAGAAATATCTTTAACCTCAGGAACTAATTGCTTTTGTTTATTGTTGCTTGATTATCTGGCATGTAAAGTTTAAGAGATGATGGGGTATTTTTGTTTTTATAAATAATGCATATAAATAATAAGGGAAGGGGGTATTAAAGTATTCTGTTTTCTAGGGTTTTTTCTTCTGTGTGTGGGGTTTTTCAGGGTTTGTTGTTTTGGTTTCTTTTCCTTTTTTTTTCAGATGGTAGCATTAACACTGGGAATCATGAAACAGTTTTAAGTGTGAGTACTGTAAAGCAGGATCCCCAATTTATTTACTTGAAAGGACCATATGCATTATAAGCAGGAAGCTTATATATAGAACTGACAAAAGCCAATTAGGACTGCAGTACAAAAATAATCTATTTTAAAGGGCTGAAATTAAGTATACAACTTCAAACATTTTAAGTGGTTGTGTTTCAATCTGTAAAACAAATTTTATTTCCATAGTAGGAATTCTTGATAAAAAGTAGGTTTTGTGATGTATTGGATTTAAATTCATAACATTCAGAATGTTCTGTATTGACTTCTTATCTGTCAAAAAAAGTTGTCTTTAAATAAAATTTATTGTAGCATGTTGCAGTTTTGATGATATAAAAATTGCTTAGCAGACTGTGTAACAACATTTAATTCTTCCTTTGTGCTGCACAAAACTCAGTAATTACAAGAGTATTTTTTTCCACATGTATTAATAAAGCATGAAAACTTCCTCCCCCCACCCTTTTTTTAATCTTTGAGTCATACTGTCAGTTTTGACATTTTCTTAAGCCTGCCTATGGAGGAGACGTGTGTCGTGTTTTGGATAAAACAGGAAGGTCCTAGAGATTCTTGGGAACTGAAAAAGTGCCAGTCTGTATCAAGAGCAGACTCAACAATGTGACAGTGGAAGAAAATTGAGCTTATATTATCCTGAGAAAAAGTATTTTGGGATGAAGGAAACATATGGAACTTTCTAATGCAGAAATCCTAGAAGTAGCCAAGCTCAAGGAGGTTGGGTTGTCACTGTTTTTCTTGGCTGGTGTTGACACTGTGTAGCAAGTACCGAGGAATGGGTGAAGCTGAAAGTCATAGGTCCCAAGTAGAAACTTGAGTTCAATCTGTTTTTTCAAGGAGGAAATATAAGAAATAGATCTTTCAAGGCAGAATGTGTGAGCCTGACGCTGAAAAAAAAATCATTGCACTGACAATAGACTGGAAATTTTAAATATCGATGAAACAGTGATAAAATATCGCAAGAGAATGGAAAACTGCCTTCAAGAAGTAGACTTCTAAAATTCAAAATTGGGTAGCTATGTTCAATGTTCTGTTGAAACAATTGGGTTATTTTCTGTTCTTGTTTTGCATGGGCCAAGTTTAGGGGTAGTAATGATCTCAGATGAAAAACTGAATCTAAGGCATGACTCACACAGCAAAAAATAGCTGGATTCAAAAAATAGCTGGATTTTTCTCTCTACTGCGCAGGTCTGGGTCTTATTTTACTTTAAAATATTTTTTCAGTTGTAGTGAAAGTACATGTTGTATATCAACCCCTTACAGTTGAAAAGATTTTAACAGTAGGAGGAATGTACTTGATATCCCCTGTTTCAGCCTTTGGTCCTGTAGAATTGCAGCCATGCCTTGACAACAGAGCTCAGCTATTAAACAAGGTTTGTGCCAGGACCAGATGGGAGGATGCAAGAAGTGACCGGATAAAGTATCAGGTGAGTCAAAAAATAATGTGAGGTCCTTGGTTTGGAAAAGAGAGTGTTGAGTGATAGGGGCATAGTGCTTAGCTTTACCTTTTTACTGTTTACCTTTGCTAGGCAAGTCTTTTAAAGAGCTTTTTGAAGAGACTAAGATTCTTTGTGATAGGTTGTTTAGTGTTTGGGTGTGTTGGTTTGTTTTTGGTTTTTTTTCTTTAGGGGAACTGGGGGTGAAATTGTTTCTATGTGTGCTGGTATATTTTTCTGGGGGTCAAAGAGGTGCCTTTATCTTATTCCTTCAAAGTTGTTTTAGAACAAACTGCCTGATTTTCATTATCTATAGAATTCCTTACTTTATACAAATAATACCATTATTCCTAGTATTTTTTATGCTATAAAAAAATCTCTCATATGCTATCTCAGGATTTTCTGTCAGTGCTTGATTTTGGTATATTTAGCACTGCTGTACATTAAGACACTTCTGCTCTGGTTTCTATATACAGAATTTCACAATGCTAATGATCACATGTGGTTACAGGCAACTAGGGTGGGTTTGCAGCTTAGACTGTGGAATATCTGGCTATAAGAGCTTTTTATCAGTTTCCAGTTCTTAAACTCTTCTGTTCACTACTCTTTTTATTTCAGGGTTGTTTTTTTTTTCTTATTGGAAAGCTGTGTATCTGAATTGACTAACATCTCAACAGTGCCTTTGTACCAAAGATTAGCCAGTTGTGTGGAATAAAGCAGACTGCTGTGTGCACTTTTTTTGTTATCCTTTGTTTATTCTGTAAAAGCCTACTTTAATTTCTTTCATGAAAATGAATACTAAAAGTTTTTAAAATGAAACCAGAGTGCATGCTGCAATGATTTGTTTAATTCAGTAGCATTGTTTAAATGGTTACTTGAGCCAAGTGGTTGCTTGAGCCACATACCATGTTCATATTTATGTATGTGCATGTGTATATATGTGTGCAGTCATTTTCAGCTGTTAATTGAAGGCAATAAAGTTTAAATTGATGGTATAGCAGAGTAAACAGCACAGTCCACCAGCACTTGAGTTTTTGACCAGAAAGCGTTTTACATCCTGGCAGTGATCCACTGTAGAGGCCATATCGCGAACCTGACCAAAGCTACTGAGTCACGCAGATGGTTCTGACTTTCAGAACATAAGGTCAGAGCTTGAGTGAAGTCTCAGATAGCAAAAATACCTTCATTTTTACTGAGACAACAAAGACCTCTTAGCCATTGCTGGGTAGTTAATGTTTTCTGAGTGGTCTCCCAAAGACAGAGTACTTCTTGGTTACAAATCCATTATTGCTCTTCCCCATGCTCTGACAGCCTTGTACCCTTCAAAAGGAGAAGAGCAATGAAATATGTTGCCTGCTGTAAGTGTCCAGTTGTCTTCTCTGACCAAGTAAGTGAAAAAAATGATCATGTGGAAGACTTTAAAGCAAAATCCTTCCCTTTCAGAAAATTTCTTGCCTCTGTTTACTGAATTGATCTGTGAGTGAAGCATGCGCTGTGTGTACAATTTACGGTGCAAGATCAAATTGTCCTGAAGAAAATACTATTTGCCTATGGCAAATGCACAAAAATATTCTGTATGGCTTATTTTTAAAAACTGCAATGTTTTCAGTATGTACTGCTGCAAGAAAACAGGAGATTTCATCAGGAGTTAAGAATCTGTCTGAGCTGTAAACCCTAAGATAATTAGAATAATTAGTCTCTAGCCTAACATGTTGCTACTGTGTGGTTAGTTAATGTGAGGTAGTCATGTTTCTTTGGTAAGTAGTTGATTTAAAAATAAAATGTGTCAATTAAATGGGGATACTATAGAAAAACCCTGGGTACAAAATTCCAAATATATAGATACCAAAGAGTCAAGAGACTGAACCAGCTGTTCAAAAACATTCTAAGATGCTTTAAAAGAAAAAAATTACTCATAAGAAAAAAAATCAAGAATAGAATATTGATGATGTAAATAAACATTGTTTCCAGTTTTAAGTTGTTTTCATGATGGTATAAACATACTCCATGATGTACTGGGCAGCTTGTTTATTCTGTACTTTCATTGAGCTAGTAACAGATGTTAGGCCTTTCAGGTAGAGATGGGTGATGCTAGATTTATATCAAACCAATTCTATTTAAGTCTTTTATGTTTTGAAAAGCAGAGTACACAATTTCAAGATATTGTATTTCTTGCATCTAGCACATTCTTGGTTTTGAGGTGTGTGGAAAGGAATATTAAATAGCCACTCGTTCAGTGTTTACTAGTTATTTGGGTAAAGTTAAACTTGTTTCACCTGAAATCAATATTAATATTACAAATCAAACAGTTAATTAGCATTTAAAGATATTACATTTTCTCTATAGAATACAGTAAAGGTATTGTAATTATGGACTTTGATTCTTTTCATGCCTGCCACCGAGTTTATGAAAATATCCTTTCACCCTGGTTTTTCCATTTATGCAATAGGAATTGTCCCAGTCCTGGTCATGTGCTCTGATGCCTGTGGAAGATAAATCTGCTTTATGTGTGTGTGTTCGGTGTTATACCTACGATATCAAGAATTCCTTCAGGAGAATATATTTGCAATGACAATTTTTTTAAAATTTTGCTTACACGCTCTTTATTTTGCTCCTTTGTATACAAATTTAAGGCTAAAATGGGGCTCCTGTCAGCATAATATCTGATCAGCAGAATGGCCTCTGCTGAATAATAGTGTGAGGGATATAGCACAATTCCATAAATTGAGTAGGAATTACTAGTTTGCTATTTTGAATGTAGTTTATGTAGCTTTATATTTAACGCCTCAGTCCTTGCAATTAGAAATTTGTCTTTCGGTTGCTTCTTATTGATGCTTTTTTGTAGTAAATGGAAATAAAAATAACTTTGATATTTGATCTCAGTATTAACCTTCTAAAACAACACACTAAGCTTAAACCAACTTCCAATAAGTACATATGTATTAGATAACTACTTTTAGATTTCTCCTTTCCATGCCTTGTGAGAGCAGGTATATTGAGGGAAAAGAAATTACATGCCCCAGACATGAAAAAGAAGCATTTATAGGAAAAAATGAGATTACAAATAGTTGTGTAAGAAATAAAAGTGTTGATACGGGATAGAAAAACTATAGCCATGCTTAAACAATTATTTTTATCTGTAAAGGAAAAGGTTTAATTAAAAACCAAAACTCTCAAAAAACCAAACTGAAAAAAACCCACACCCATCTCTCCCCCAACAAAAAACCCAGCAAAAACCAGAACACCCAAGCGAACAAAAAAAACCCCAAACCCGAAGCTTCACGCGCTCTTACATGGCCTCCCAGAAATCAGTTCCTGAAAACACAAGTCAGGGGAACTAAGAAATATCCTTGTGTAGTGGGTTTGTTCGCATTTCTTACTTTTTGTGAGATAAGAATTAGGAGGAGATTCTATTGCTTAACTGTAAAGTAGAGTAACCAGTATCCAAGTTGAGGAGTGGGTTTTGCAATTCTTAGGTAGAAGAATCTAGTAGTTGATATCACAGTAATTGACTGGGGCTACTCTCTTGTACACATTGAGTCTTTAAGCTGGGTAGAGCTGTCTGATAAGGAACAGTAGCTCTGAGTTAGAGATGTGAGTAAATCAACTACGTGGTTTTATCTTTGTGGAAGTAAATTATACAGTAGGACTAATAGATAAGACCCAAGGTTTGGGTGTTTTCTGGTAGAGGAAGAATAAACAGTGATAAATTGCAAATCAGAAAATATGATAACCACTAAAAAAACATTTTCAGGCTGACAGAACTACTTTATCTGAAGGGTTCTTAGGATGTGAGGATCATTCTGGGTTGCAAGCATATGTTTTTGCTCATCTACAAACTGTTTTTAGATTTTAAAAAACAGTAAAATAAGGACAATCTGTTTGATTCCTTAAAATGCTGATAAAGCTGTAAAAAGGGAACAGAAATGGGAAAAGTTAGTATCTTTGTTAGTTGAAATGTCTTTTAATATAATTGAATTTTTGCTAAATGCCCTAGTATGTTGTATTTTGTGTCAAGAGTTGAAATGGATTCCTTAGGATAGCTACCAACAGAGGGACTCTTGGCTGGTTTAACTTTATAGTTAGGAGAAAAATAATTAAAGAAAGTCTGGCATTTGTACACATGGTTTCTACAGCACAGAAAGTACCTAAACTTTCTAGAGGTAATGATTACTTTTTTCACTGCTAGTTTGTATTAATTTGCTTCCTTCTTTTCAATATGTGTAATTGACAAAAATAGAACGTGCCATTTTGCTCAAGAAAATGCACTAAAATTTTAGTTAGGCCTTTATGAAGTCTGGTACTTGTCTTATGTAAATGATGTCAATTCAGATGAGGATCACACTAAGTAATGCTATGTGGGCTGCATGGCATTTAACAAACAGAATAGCTTTGTTAATGCATCATTAGCAAAAAAGGGTTTTTTTCATCCTTCATAACTGAGTGTGCATATGCAAGCCATGTGTGTGTTGTTCTGGACTGTAGGTTTGCTTTTTCAGTCTCGCTAAGTTACAAATGCTATTGATTAGCTGTACCAGTACCGTGTGTAGTGTGATAAATGGCTTGAGCACCAGCATTCAAAAATCTCTCAAATAGGCTGAACTGTATTAATGTCCTAACAGCAGGACGTTCTTATGGATCTCTGTGTATGAATTACCCCACACAGGTACTTGCAGCGAGTGCTTAATCTAAAGCAGTGTCGGGTGTGCTTCTGAAGGGGTCTGCAGCTGAATGTGCTGTACTTGTCTCTCCGAACAGCGTAAACGTGGCACAATCAACTGCAAGCGCGGAATGGGAGAAAGTAATGTCTTGCCTGCTGTGATGCTCATGAATCAAGAGATAGTTTATGTTAATGACTCCTGTGCTGGAGATGAGTGTAGTAAGCCTAGACTTCTGTTTTGAAAGGTTGCTGGAATAGAAGTTGCTGGAATAGTGAGTTGTTTCCTTCTTCATGAACAGGTGTGGACTGACAGGTTTAATTTTGTGGAAAGAAAAAATTTGTCATGTTAGTGCTAAATTTAAGGTATTGTCTCCTAGATGCATGTTTCTTTTGCTCTGCCTTTGTAGTCTAGATTAACAGTGGAAATACATTGATAGAAAATCTACCTGTGAATAAAGATTTGCAGCTGAACTACATACTACATAGAGATTCATACAGGAGGGAAAAAAAAGACATTTTTCACAGGGGTACCTAAAATATGGAAACATTCTCTGGGGTGGTACTTAATGACACCCTAAAATTTATAATTAGACAAAGCAATCAATCTGCTTTTTCTACTAGCTTGGAAATTTCCTGTAGAGTGTGACAGAACAAAAATTGTTTCTTTTCTGTTAATGTAAAAATTAAATGAGAAATAATTGTTATATCACAAAAAAAAAAGCACATCTCAGGTGTCCTGGAGCCTGTTACCTCTCTGGGTGTTAGTATCAGAAAATTCCAAAATTTCTGATTTCTGCTATGTGCCAGTCATTTATTAATTTTCCATTGTTCATGAAGGCTGCCATATTCTTCAGGCTACTTGCTCTGGCACGAGTACAGTGAGCTTAAATATAGAGGTTGTATGACTAGAAAAATAATTGCAGTTATAAATTATTCTCTGATTGTATATGAATAATTATTTAGGTTTGGAGGGAGCTCCAGAGGTTTCCTCATTCATCTCTTTGATCAGCTCCAAGCAGGTCTAGTTAGATCGGGTTGCTCAGTGCTGTGTCCAGCTGAATCCCTGCAGGATGGAGACCCCATGACCTCTCTGAGCATCCTGTGCAGGTGTTTGCCAATCCCTGTGGTAAATACTTACTGGGTTTGGATGGACAGACTGCTTCATCTTTCTGTTGCTGTCCACTGACCCCTTTTCCTCTTTTCCTGAACCTGACCATAAACCAAAGAAGCTGCTTTCATACTGCAGCTCTGACTGGATTCTTGCTTCTCCTCGTAGAGGTGAACACTTCTTATACTTACATACTTTAGAAATATATGTAGTCTGATTTTGTGTTAGTGTAGTCATTTTGTGTTAGTGAGAAAGAGCACGCTTCTGGTTGATTCTGCTTCAATAATTGGCTTTCCATTTTCCATAGGAGTCTATTGCAAGGTGAAAGAAAGTCTCTGAGACATTGGCAACAATCAGGCAACTATTTCTTTAACTTTAGAGGTAAGCTGTTGTTAAGTGTGTTGTTTGGTATCGTATTGGAAGGGAAGTGAAAGGAAACTGGAAAAATAAGAATGGTGTTTAAGAAACCTGACATTACCAGGTATAAAGCAGTTTGCCTGTTTCTGTGGATGTCTATAACCAATAATATTTGTGCTTATTCTTTACCAATGTTACATACCTTTTACCCTTCATCCATTGGAGTGCAGAACTTCCTACTTCCCCCACCTCTAGTTGGCAAATATTTTAAATAGGTATGTTTCTTCCCTCTCTCTGGCAGCAGAAAAAGTACTTTAACTATTTTTTCAGTTATTTAACTGTGATGATAGTTGATTTTATAGGAGTGTATATCTGGGAATCTAGTATTTGGCTGAGGCAAGGTCAGTCACTCTTTTTGCCAGGACAGTATTTCCCTGAAGTTTCGCACAGTTGAAAAACTTTATTGACTGAAGATGGGGTTTGCCTGCTTTCAAAATACTGGAGTGCCAGCCCCTGTCCCCTAGTTTTAAAAACTGGGCACTCATCAGTTATATAAGGGTGGTAGTAACTCTCCCCTTATTGGGGAAGGTTGGGGCTTACCAAGAGAATGAACTATTGATTTTATTTTTAACATCTAAATTACTTAAATTTGTGTTGTTCTAGAAATTAAGGAATTCGCTGAAATATAAATTTTAGTAAGATTTCTTTTCAGAGAAAGAACTGCTTAACATATTACTGCGCTGTGGAATGCTACAGTTTACTAGGCTAAGGATATACCAAAAGGTTAATCGTGTGTTCTCTTTTTCTGAGGAAGCTTTTCCTAGGAATAGCTGTTTTTTAGGTTTTCATTCTGATTTCTGTCAACTAGATTTCTACAATGAACAGCCAAAGGAGCATAAACAGGGGCTTCTGTTGTGAAATGCATTTCCTTTCTATTTTAAAGTGACTATTAACCCTTTTAAAAACTTTCTTTTGATGTGACCGGACAAAGAGAGACTCATATAGCCCTTTGGGATTTGCCTGGAGTGAACCTTCTTGAAAAATCATGACCTTGGCTGTCCAAGTGACAAGGCTCTCAAGTTGTTTAAAGTAGATTTAAATGAGCAGAAAGCACGATGTCAAATGCGTGTTGCCGTAGATGTAGCGTGGCAGTACTTTGTCCTAGTTAAAGCACATGTGAGTGTATCAACCACACAGGCTGTTGCTGACAGGATGGAAACCAAAACTACCAGCATACAGTGAGACAGATACACCAGCATTCTCCTATCTGAACGTGCTAGCATTTAATACATAAAAATGAATACAGGTTATGCTTTCTTTTGTCTGGGGTTAGGAATAGTGACAAAGTCTTTCTCGGTAACAAGGGCACTCTTTGTAATGTAGATATGTGTGCACCTTTGCCTTTACAGTCATAACAACTTCTTGTCAAATGAACCAAAAAGTCCCAAGTGAGACTTTCCCATCATGATAGAACAAGGACTCAATAACTTGTTATTCAAAACCCTGTGACAGAAGACATTTCTGTCTTCAGAAATTGGGTTCTTTATGCATTTGCCTGGGAAAAAATGCACTCCAGTGATTGTTTCAATGTATGCACTGGGTTATAAAAGGAGTTTCAGAGATACTGTACTTATCAGCTGCACATGAATAGTTTGTGGTTTGAAGAGGGAACCTGGGATGGAGAAATCCAACCTTCTGTATCCAATCTTACCCGGTGGAATATGGCATTAAACAATCCTATTGTGTGTTTAAAATTTCATTTTGTCTGTTGGAACACTAGACCATATGGTTTATTTGGAGAAGCTTATGGATAGTTTCCTTATTTTTTATTTTAGATATCAGATAATGTAATGTATCAAAGATAAACCTTGAAGTTCAGCATGGTGTTAAACTATACCTTATGTCTTAATTATTCTATTAGAATACAAAAGTTGTCTATTTTATTTACGTTGCACATTTGAACCAAAGTCAGATTGAGCTGATGTATAAAAATCAGATAATTGTGAAATACTTAATTAGAAAAGGGTATGGATCTTGTGTTTCACAAGAACTAGTTGAAGAATTGAACACCGCAGGAGAAATATTATTATTCCTTTTAATGTGTGAACCAGACTTGGGCTATATTTTCTGACATCAGCCAGTGTTTTTGATTTTTATAGAAAATCCTGGTGGTGGTGTGTTGTTGGTTCTTTTTCTTTCCACTGTAGCCTACAGTTATTTACTTGTCTTACCTTATACATTTATTTTATACAATAGTTTACAAATGGAAAATTTTCTTAAGATACATATTTAGGATATAGTATACCTAATCTGTAGAAGTGCTTAAGTTACGTAAATATATGTGCTGTGTGAGACTGTGTATCTCATACAGATAGATAGAATGCTGTGTATCACTAGTTATTTATGTAGCTTTTAGCATTCCTGTTTATTGCAATTCGTTTAGATCCATGTTTTGAGCATTGTTTCTTACTTCTGAGACTTAGTGGAACAGCCTCACAAAGAAATGCCCTTTGACGATAAGATTGCGAAGTCGGAGTGAATGAGCAGAGGAGGCGTATGCCAGGGCTATAATAACGTTTGTAACATTCATTGAACTGTTTGTTAAGTAATATATTCAGGCAGACGAGTGTTTCCCAGCTTCTACATAGCCCATTATGTGTTCTAGTAAATTAAAACTAGGAAACCTTTGTTGGAGTTACAGTGCTCAAACTGACATCTAATTCCCCCAGACAATAGGTACAAGCCTGCAAGCCTCTGTAATTCTTTCCAGTCTTTACATGTATTGATTCTTTTGTAAACGTGTTTCATCCAATCTGTTACAAACAGCACTGGTTAGAGGTGTGAAGTTTACCACGTCTGACCTAAGGCACATTAAAAACAGCAGCTATCTGCCATACAGTTGGGCATCCCAGATTTGCTTCCAGTCAGAAGAAAATTTGGACCTTTAACAGCTCAGCTGGTCTGGTTCCTGCTTTGCTTAGAGAGACTGACATGTTAATTCTTTGATCTGTCTGGTTTGGAACTGAATTTAGTTCAGCTATCATTTGTATTCTAGGTTCTAAATGTTTTATTACTTGAGTTGGCTTATATAAGTAGTTTATTTTGATTCAAGACTTCATTTTCCCTAGTCTTGAGTAATGTTTTACATATACAGATGTAAGTTTCTTACTGCATAGTATGGATTTAATCCCTTTTTTTTCTTAACATGTCAGGTTTTTTGCATCTCTTATTATTACAAAGTTACCAAATAATCCATTCATAATCTCTGAATGGATAGAAAGAACAGTAAATTTTAGTGAAAAGAGCACAGTACATTTTTATTATTTTCTTCATCTTATACTGTAAAACATATGTAATAAATAATTGATAGTAAACAAACACGTCTTATTTTTCCCACCATATTCATCACCAGTTTCAAAGCTTTGAAGTTCAGTAAATAATTTATGATAGTTGTTAGTGTAAGGAAATCTAACTGTACTCCTGATCCTGCTTGCTTTTTGTCCTTGTTCTCAAACATATCTTTGATTGGTAGCCAAACTGAATGATAAAGAATGTATGAATAACTGATGGGATTCATTAAACAGATGAAAATTAAATCAGCTGTTTTTAATTAAAAAAAAAAAAAACTCTTAGGCATACATAATGAAAATTTTGTGTATCTTAAAATTTTTTTGTTTTTTAAAATATGGTATGAATTGCATAAGACAATGAAAAAGTGAATGTTTTTAATACAAAGTGGAACATGTTTTCAGCCTGCTTTTGTTCTCAAAACTTCAATCAGGGTGTCTTTTAGCCTGGTTAAATATCTTGCTGAGATCTGCTATATCTGCTGAGAATGTAACAAAAGGTGTCAGAGTACAAAAATGAAGAAGTACATGGTTTTTGCCTTTACTGAAATGTTCCATAAAATACATGTTTTAATTCCTTTGTTTTCCCTTGTTTGCATGGAAAACCCAAAGATTTTGGAGAGGTTTCTAAGCATTGAAGATACTTTTTTTTTCCCCTGGGTCATTCAGGATCATCAGGATGGCTTTTATTTATGTCCTTATAAAAGTTCGTAAATACTCCAGTAATGTGTTGTGAGTCTTCACATATATTCTGACTTATCTAAAACTTGAAATAAAGCAGAAAAAAAACCAAAAAAAACATGACTTCAGGCAGAGATGTAAAAATTCAGTGTAATTCTGTAACTTCCAGGTACGGGTTTATGGCATCTCCAGTTTAACCTTCGAAATAGTGAGATCAGAACATAGCAAAGTGGTTTGAATCCATCTCCAGTTCAGCTGCAAAAAGCAACGCAGTGTAAAACATCTCGTGTGGTTTTCCCAAACTGGGTGGGGAACTGTGGTACCTAAGAATTTCTGGTTCAATTTTTTTTGTTTGTTGGGGGTTTTGTTTGTTTGTTTTGTTTTGTTTTAAACATTGTCTGCATATAAATGCAGATGCATGATAGTACTTGTGCTCAAGGCGACAGGACTGCCTTAGGAATCTCTGGCCATTGGAACTCCTCTGGGCAGGCTGCAACCTGCAGTGCTTGTCTTGCTGTGGAGCTGTGCATATGTGAAGCTCCAGGTCTTTGTTTCTGACACGGGTGGTCCGGGCAGCACGGGGTATCAATGGCTTCTGTTTTGTACAGCTGTAATTACAATGAGGCATCTCAGCAAAGCCTTAAAGAATATTTTCAGTGCAAGGCTGAATATATAAGGCACTAACAGGGGAAGGCTGTTATTCCATGGCATAAGGTCTTCGGGGTCTGAGGTTTAGGCTGGTTTGTGAGGCTTTCTACTTAAAGGTGATTTATAGGTATCATGAACCAGATGTTGTGAAAGTTACTAAGAATAGCAAGGACTTGTTATTGCCTTTCAGAAATTTATTGTCTCTCAAGGTTTCCTGTACACCACTGTTATTTGCCTTGAAATCAGTATGGGACCTGCCTTGTGTTGGCAAGACCACATTAAGCTATTATTGTCATTAGTTCACTAATTTTTCTGGTGTGGCAGATGACAGAAGAGGAATGTTTTGGGAAGTTTCTGACTTTGACCAATATGGTGATAATTTCACTTGGCAAAGGCAGGTTGCTACTTTCTCCCTGTTGAGTAATAAAAACCTTCTCCAGAAAACGAATTTGTTAGATGATTTCAGGGGGAAAAAAAAGACCACCATCTTTTATAATTAAAAGAGTTAGCCTAAATATAGATGTTACCATCGACTCCTTAGTGTTGTTTGACAGTGGCAAATTGTTTCCTGTAGGGATCTGTAAATGATGTGATGAGCAAATATTCAATCTTCACTTGGTAGCTTTAGCTGTTTCTTTAGCTGTTTGGTTTGGTTTTGTTCTAAAAGCTCTTCTTTTTCTTCCCTCCCCATGACTTCTGTCATGCTTTTTTTTGTCTATTTTTAAGTGCTACACTGCAAAACCAGTGATAAACAGTTGATAAAGCTAGTGATGAGCACCCATATTCTTTTGGAAGCTTTAAAATTGTTAAAATATTATCAGCAAATAACATTACAAGAAACGTGTGACTAGAATGTGATCTCATGCATGTTAATTTTTCAGTGCAAAAAGAACCTGTATACTCACCTAAAGCATCTCTGGCTTCATAGATCACCTTGAAGGATTGGGGCTTGGTTTTTGTAAGGAACATGGTTTGCAACAATACATCACCTTTGTTTCTTTGCTCCTAGAGAGAATCTGCTGACAGCAGGGCTATGATAGAACAGGCCACATCCACCATTGACTTTTTACTTTCAGTGTCACCTTGGGACATCATGTCTGGTTTCCGAGTAATGATAATTTCGTTAGGGTGTTTGAGTACTTAGCTTTTTTTTGGTGCCTTGTGCAGCCTACTGGCTCTTCAGAGGCTAAGTTTATGTGTTGCACAGGGTGAGTGCAAAAATGCTGTAAAAGAGGGAAAATCTCAGTCATTTTCAAGCTGCCTTTTTTTTTTTTTTTTTGGAGTCAGGCTTTGCGAACACTTAAAAATTGTGCAAGTTTTTATTAAATTGTAATCTGGTTTTGAAAACATCTGGATTTCTTGGCAAGGAAGATGAACCAGAAAAGGTGGAGAAAAGGCCGACTCCAAGGGTAAAATGAACCTCAACTAAAGGAAGCAGGTTAGCAGTTAAGTGTGCTCTGCCAATGTTCAAGATAGGACACTGCTCCCACACAGAGCTCAGTTATCTGTGGAACAAAGGAACAGCTTATGTAACTGTCAGTACAGAGAGATCCGGCAGTAATTTTCGTGACCCCTTGTAATCTCACAAAAGGTGAGGTATTCACAAATTCAATGCTTGGTTCTCCTTATTGAGAATCTTCGGTTTTAAATTAGTAAAACAAACTTGTGTAGCTGTCAGTGAATGCCTTCGTGAACTAAATGTTCCTTTTTAGGTCACTAGAATCTCCAGTTAAACTAGCAAAAGCAGTGTGCTTTAATTAAAATAATTCTTTCCTGTGCAAATCTATTTGAAGAAACAAGTAATTCATGGTAAAAGATATGAAAATTTCAATCTGACAAATGTGTATTTGTACATAACCTTCCTATAAGTCCTGAACTCTGTCTTTAATGTGTATTACTTGCTAAACCAAGTCAGATGTCTGAGGCGAGAACTGGAGAGCTGATAGCAAATATTCATAGTGGAAGCTGATAACAGCCTTAATTAAGCTGATGCTATCTTTCCATGATAAATATAGAACTTCTCCATAAGTCATCTGACTTAATGCTCCATTTGCATCCAGGAGTGTTTGATTTAGATCAGTGTCTCTGTTAAGAAATCTGCAGATGTCTCTTTGATAGCCCTAGCTAGAGAGACCTAGCTGTCTCTCGCAGGAGAGCCTGGGAGCTTTGTTTCTCCTGCCTTGGGAGGGAGAGAAGGAGGTGTACCTTGACCTAAAGCTGACCTTCCAGCATTTAGCTTTTTCAAGATTGACAGACCCTGAGAAATACTTAGTTTTTTGATCACTAATGCTTTCTCATACCAATTTTTGAACCCAGAATTCCTTAATCTTTTAGTTACTGTACTTGCTTAATATGAAGAAGCTTTATCTTGAAAACTTTGGCTAAAAGGATAATTTTAGAATAATTGTAGAAGCTTTGGTAGGCACAGTCCAAGACATCTCTATTCATGTATTGTTAACTGCAATTAAACTGAAAGGTTCTAAGATAACAAATCATGTGGTGAATTTTTTGAGTAGCAAGTTAGTATTATGTCACCAGATTGTTTGGATGGATTTATTGTCTCTGCCTATTTTTCTTTCAGGAGTTCTACACATTGTAAATGTGTCCCTTAATCATCAATGGGGAGAGACTGTCTGAGACACTTCTTTTTATTTTAATTGTTTTCAGGGAATAATAACTTGATTTGAAACTTAATTCTTGTATTAGAATTTTTTGATCAAAAAATAAAATGGGGCATTTTTTTCCTGTCTAGAAATTCTGTCATTGTTTCTGAACCAGACATTTTAACAGGATTCTTCTTTATAGTTAGAAAAATTCATGGGAGAGTCCAGTGCTACTCCCTCACAGAGAGTGGATAAGCACTATTCAGAAATGGTAATTCTTATAGTTGTCTAAACTTGAGATAAACTGGATCATTAAGTTGATGTAAATTACGAAAGTCATCTGCATGTCTGGCTAAAAGTCCAGTATTCATGTATTTTGTGTGAAAACAAACACACAACAGAGAAACAGTTGTTTCACCAGAACCTGAGAAGTGGTGTGAGAAGAAGGAGCTCTGCGTGAGAGGTGTAGAGGCTCTGATGCATATGAGTGCTTAGAACAGGCAAAAGAAATCAAGCGTGTTCTGCTGTGTTCCTGCTGCCTGTACTTGTATTTGCTAACATTTTTTCCTAGCAATTTTTCTTGCAATTACATCTCTGGATAGTTAGTATGGTTAGATAGTTAGATTTTTATATATATATGTATTTATAATTTTATATATACATAGAGCTGTACTGATAGGTAGCATTTGTAGTAAATTAGCTAATAATCTGTCGTAAAAGTAGCTGAAAAATACTTTCCAAAAAAACTAAGAAGCTAGTGTTTACTCTTCTCCAGTCTATAATTATTCTGTTGTATTTGTCTGCTTGTAATCAGATTAGTTGTATTTTATGGAAATTGAAACCACAATTGTAGATGTTTCTCTGTGGAGGGGTATGTTACTCCACTGAGGTACTAGGAATGCTTCTGGACAAAATAAATACTTTGCGTGAGTAGTTCTGCACATCAGCAGGTGTAGGAGCATCAAACAGGAAGGTGCAGATCCAGAACACAGGAGGGGCTTACGTTATCTGAAGAGATTCTCTGCTTTGTGATTAGAAAGGTGACATATGTAAGAAACTCCTACAGGTGAGTGGATATCAGTCAGTTTTGCTTTGTTGCCTCACTCCCCTCCGTTTATATACGGCCCTCTTTGCTGCAGTGTTTGCAAAACACTTCACTATGGTAGCTGTGTTTCCAAAGTGCTGCTGAGTACAGAAGCAGATGGCAGCTCAGTCATTTATTCATCTTACACTATTTATTATTTCTCTGGAAGTAAATTACTGATGTTAAGCTGTAGCTTCCTATCTCCAGCTTTTCCTGCTTGCTCACTTTATTTTTCAAGAGGAGAAGATAGAAATCATGTCTGGTTTCTGTTGGTGCTTTTTCTTTTGTCCTTCTAGTCATGAATATTTCAGTACTGTAATGAGGCATCTTTGAAAAGTTGTGGAAGATGACGTACCAAAAGACTAAGAATTAACTAAGACAAATTAGTTTCTTCTGTTTCTAGAAGCACACATGTCAAGATGATGATAAGAGTATGTCTAAAATACAAATTAAGGTTGAAGTTTTGTGTGGGTTTTATGGGGGCGTGGGGAGACACCACCAGTCTAACTTCCTTCCATTTTGTGTGGAAATAGTGCAGGTTTGGACAGTGTGGGTTTTTAAAGACTTCTGTTGACTCCTCCTGTGAAAAAAACAGCTACTTTCCTCCGCAGCAGAAACTGTGCTAGGTGGATTTGGCACTGCTTGGAGAAGTCTGCTTACAAAGGTAACTATCAGCAATTCATTGCCTACATGGGAGACTGTATCAAGTTAGGTCTTGTATGGTGACCTCCAGCTCCACTTAGGTTGGTTTTTTTTTAATTTGTTTGGTTTTATGAGATCATGGAAAAGACTGTAAGGTTTTTTGTACTTAGTTGTCAGTCCTTTAAAATATGGTTGGAATGAAATAATTTTAACAAAATCAACTGACATTTGATCTGTTAAAAGAGAAGATTTTGCTCTTCAGAAAACACTTATTTGAAGTACTAGACCATCATTCTGTGTGGACACATTTAATTGGATATATTTACGTTACTGCTGATGGGCTGGAGGAATAAACTAAATAAATCCAGGCTGGTGAGCATGCACTGATCACGACTGTTATTTCAGTCAAGAAAAATATGTAAGGTTAGAGTAGGTCCCATTGCCTTAGAGCTCAGGGAGAGGGGTTAAAAAATGTAAGCAACCCCAAGGCTGAGCTGAAGTTTATGTTGCAAGATCTCTAAGCTAATCAGTACTGCTAAGGCTTCAGCTAGAGTTGTGTGTCCTCTGTTGGAGGACTCTACTTTCTTTAAGGAATAGCATGATCACGCAAGAGCTATGTGGATAGACTTAATTTACAGGGATTGTTAAGTGTGGAGAAGATGGGTGGGGTAGAGAAGCCATTAAAATGGCTTCCTGCCCTCACCTCTCAGTTTGCATGATGGTCCTTCCCCTCACACAAGTTTGTGGAGAAGGTAGAGTGAGTGGGAGAGCCAGGAAACAGTGCTGATCCATCAGTTTAAATAGTCCCTGCAATCTTCTGGATATATCTGATTTCAGCTAGCACGCTGCCTTACATTTGTGCTTCCTGCTGTTTGGAATGCTTAGCTGGTGGTGTTACAGAGGAAGGCAAAGATGACAATTAGCTGAGCTGTTACTCAGAAGTCTGCATGGTGTTTCAGTTCCCAGACAGACACAGTAATCTGGGGTAAGGAAAACACGTTTTGTGGAAGGTGGCTGCATATTTCATTCGGGTATTTCAAACAGTGTGAATTTCACCATGGGTTTATGTGAATGAGACTACATTTTATTACTTTTTTCACTTTCTTCAAACCCAAATCCTGGTCTGGAAGAAAGAAAGGGCTGGACTGATTGCCCATAGCACAGTAAATGGTGAGAAAGAGAGTTGTACTATGTGACTTGTGTGTGCCTCTGGGAAATTCCTTCTCGGATCTGATACTCAAAGAACTGTGAATGCCAGAATAATATTACTCATAAACTGCCCTACATTAATTTCCATTCCAATTCTGTGTCGCACATGTAAGTGGAAATCTTGGAAATACGTTTGCTAAATCATGTGGTAAATGGTCTTGTTGATGACTGCAGAGTTGCTCTGGGGTTGGAGCTATTAAGCACTTATTATGGGAATCCAACAGGGCAAATTAAGAGAAACCTGTATGTGTGCTTGTTATTTTAGGACTTTTATGCTTTCTTCTGAGAGACCTCATGTAGGACCCCATGACCTAAAAAGATTTGATATCTTTTAGTCAGAGGTTAAGTTCTGAAATATCAGTTACTGACCTATCAACAATGGAAATAATCACCTCCAAGGGAGGGTTTAGTGTTGTTATTCTTTAATGCTAAAAAGCTGAATATTGCTGTTAATAATACATGTAAAGTAGCTTTTTAACATTCTGCTTAGTTGTATGTGGTATTTTCACTTATAACTGAGTCTTTTTATACTTGTAAATTGGGGGGGATATTTTATGTTTCATTGTAAGTAACTGCCGAGTGGGTTCCTTATTTGTTTGTAGCACCATTGTAAGCATTTCCTTAAATTGGGAGTGTTCAGATGTGATGGTTGTAACTTAAATCTATACAGGAGTGTTCCTGGGAAATACTATTCCAAGTACACAAAATCACTGTGCATGGCAGAATTTGCCATTATAATAAGTTCTATCATAGAAGAACTAATGCATGGTATTTTTTTGCAGGTTTTAACTGTTACATTTCAAGGCTTAAATGTGCAATCCATTTAAAACAAGTATTGCTGCTGTTTATAATGCTTGCTGGATACCTCTCCAGATGCAGGTTTTTAGAGATTTAACAATTTTTAATGCCAGTATACAAATGTATGCTTTTACATAAACTTCAAATTTCACTTTGGAACAGGTGAATCATCTTTCTCACTCCTTTTTCTAACTTCACCCAGCTTTGTCTGGAATATTAGCTATCTGAAAAACTGTCATAGTCTTCTAATACCATTTTTGCCAGGATCATAAGCATTTTCAGTAATGTTTGTGAGCAGCATTACTGACAGATCTTGAGTTCCAGCTGAATCAGTTAAGTCTTTTGATGGTATAATTATTTTGCCAGCCATCGCTCTTGTAACAGTGGAACTCCCCTTTGAGGAAAAAAAGAGGTCATTCATCTTTTGTGAGATTCATACATGAGTTTTATCACTATAGGAATAAAATTCATTGCTTGGTCGGTAACCACAAAGGACTCATACCACTGGAAAATGTAACCACACTTACACACATTGCCATGTGCACAGTTAGGTAGCTATTAGAATAAGCACATGATAATACATACATAAATAAAGAAGGAATAAAGAGGGAATGTGTGTTTTGGATTAATTGATGGAATGTTGGACAGTTGGAACAAAATCGTAAAAATACCTGAAACAATATTCTGTCCTTCCTGCTTTATCTCAGATTTCTTCGGTAAGATTGATAAACTTTTTCTTTTTACTTATTATAGGCATTTACAGCTGATATTCTAGGACCCTATGTTGTCTTTAAATAGCATTTTCCCACTATCCTTGCCAGTTTATTTATAAGGCTCTGTTATCTGCGACTTGCATAGGCAATGCTTAAGATAGCTTCTCTGTAAACTATATTTAACCAGATATATTCACCAGTATTCACTTTTTCTTTCATTTTCATTTCTATGTTTTGTCGAAATATTATTAAAAGTATCCAAAATTATTTTTATATATGGTTACAGAATGATTTAATAGTTACAGCATGTTGTGTAGGGTCTGACTGAATGCATTGCCATTAAGGAATGATTTTCATTCAGTGATATTTTGAGAAGTTTCTAACACTGTGAATTAATATGTTGGGCTGGGACCTGTGGTAGCTTTGCTTTGGAGCATCTGCTTCCATTGCTACTGTGAATAATTGTCACCAGGCACAGGGGAGAGGCGTAGAGGTCGGGCAGTGGTACTGCCTTACCTGCAGCTGCTAACCTGCCCACATCTGTCTGCCACACAAACCACAACATCCTCATGGCTTGCAGATCACACTGCCTGGAAAGACTGACTCTGCAGACAGATGAAAAGAATAACTGAAGTCTAAAAAAGGTGGGTTTAGGACATGTCAGGTGTTTTTCCATGGTGCCAAGCACTTACAGTTTACATTTAAGGAAAAAGGTGCTTAGCATTTTGGAGGTGGCATGCAGCAGCAGCAGGGATGCCTGGTGATAGCGGTATGGAACTTTCCACTCCAGAGGACTTCTGAAAGGAATTTCAGACTTCTGCTTGCAAAGGCAGCAATAGAAAGGGCGAGTAAAAGGGCTGGAGCAGAAACAATTCCCTTTGTTGTGTGAGTACATAAAAAGTACTTTTTAAATGAAGATTGTTAACAAATCCATTGTTATTGATGTATCACATTGAGCCTCTGTTAGGCTCATCTTTTTTAAAAAAATAAAGGCAGTTGAACACATGCATCCAGTGTGCATTGAATGCTAAAGCAAATACGAGTCATTGACTGCTCTTCTTAATGAAGAAAGTGCTGGTGGTGGGAAGCATAACAGACATTGCTTTTAATGAAATTAAGTTTGCACATAGTCCCAAGCATGCTAATATCTCTAGGTGATACCCATCTCCTTAATTCCAAGATTTCTATTATTTTAAGAGCTGTAGGTATCTAAAGAGAAACAGTAAAATTAATTTTGTACACCTTCATTTTTAACAGTTTGTTTTTCATCTGTTTCCCTCTTGGATAGAAGCTGATTTGTTGGGAACCTGTTACCCTTATAAGTGGATCTTCTACTAAGGTTTTTAAAGCATCCCTGAGAATCCTACTAAGTAATGAAAAAAGGAGAAAGCTTTTAGTCCTGCAGACTACAGCTGCAGAGTATTTCAGAATATTGTGTAACAAATCACTGCAAGCTACTCTGTACAAATGATGAAACTGGATAAAATACCATATGGTGCTGCGCAGTACTTCAAAGAATTATTTCAATATTTTGAATGGGCTAAAATATCACATGCAGATTTATTCAGTCTAATTGGGACTTCACAGTTGTACTGTTTTAAAGGAGAATATCTGTGCAAGCTAAGTTGTGGGCAGGGGAGGTGGAATCAGACTATAGTACAATATAAGCTAGATGAGAATTAACTTTTCCTAAAACACATAACAAACATGATCATCTAGCATGCTGTTAGCAGCAGCACAGTAGGTTTTATGGTGCTTTTGTAATTTGGATACTCTGATTTGGAGTCTAATTGGATTCCTGAGCAACACTGAATGTCTTACATTTTTAAGTTGTGTAAAGACTATTTGAAATAATGGGATTGACATTAACCTTTCAAAGTTTCCTTTTTAAAAATCTGATTGAAAAGATTTTAAAAATAAGCTGCAGTAGAATTAGAGATTTCAGGAAAAACTCTACTCTTGTGTCTTAGACTATAGGCATTCATTCTGATTGGCTTTGTAATGGATAAAATAATTTTGTTGTTTTGGTTTTTTTCCTGATCTCCAATTACAAGTGTAAACCAAGGGGTTAAAAAACTTCCAATTCAACTTGGAAAGAACAGCTGCCTTGAAGTTCAGCCAAATAATTGCCATTTAGGAAGTCAATAAATACATACAGAAAAATTTAAAATCAGGGAGGCACAGTATATTCAATGATTCTGTGTTTCAGGGAGGATATGCTGATATAGATGCACTGAGTACTTCTACTTTAGAAAAAAAAAAGGTGTATTTGGCTTTTGTTTTAACTATAACCCTCATTCGTGGCGTTGGTGTTCTGTTGTTCAAGCAAAAGTAAGGCAGGGGTGCACTGTTTTCTTGTGTCCTTGCTGGTGGTTATATAAAGCAAATCCAGGCTGGTTCAGAAAGCTGCGCAGAGCAGATATTAACCTTAAGCCGCTCTCATTTCCTCCAGTATTGTTACTTCTTTCTGAAACAGCGCACCTTGCAGTCATTAAAATCTCAGCGCAAGGGAGGAATTCTGTAGACGTGGCAAAGGGGGTGGACAGAAGAAGTGACTTTGATTTAAATTGTTACAAAGTTTCATTAACTTCATTAGACTCTGGTGTACTTGTAATTCTCATCAGTGTGTGGCTGGAAGGATGCTGGGATGTGTCAGGTAATCTGCTGTCTTCTGCGTATTGATTCTGTTTGATGCCAGGCTGTGGAAAATGTACAAATGTTGCTCTGAAAACACCACAGGAAATAAAACCCAGAAGTGATGAAAACTTTTACCTGGCATAGGCCTAATAATGTTAATGTTTGCCTTTTTAAAAATTATTATTAAAAGGAGCAACGTTTGCAAAGGAATAGCTTCAGGCTAGACTGATTTTTCACATTTGAACTCAGAAGCAGTTAATCATCTTTTAAGGGGTTTAGAAGACATTTGTGATTCTGATCCACAGGTCATCATACCAAGTGAACTAAGAATTCTAATGGGAGCAGTATTTCCCAAAGCACTGGGAAATACCTGGAGAAAGGAGAAATATGTTCAACATGGTCTCAAGGGAGCTGACAAATTCCCTTAGGACAGGAAAAAGCTATGTTAATAGAAGCTTGGATATGCAAAAGAGCTTTAGCGTGAGCAATTTGTTCTTGCTAGTGAGGAAACTGAGGCAGGGAAATGAGTGTGCCTTTACAGTTCTGTTTGCATGTGCGTATGTTTGTTTTAACATTATCTGAAGTTACACCCCAAATCTGGAATCACTGTGTTCTGGTGCTATCGTTTTCACTCGTCTTCCTCGTGGTATGACTGATTAATGTAGAATGCCTTCAAGTTTCGGAGCCCTGTGAAGCGTTGCACACGCAATGAATGGGATTTCATGAGGTCAGACTCTTACTAGGAGGCTTAATCATCTCCACTGCAATGCCTAATTTAAGGGAAGAATGGAGATGTTTGCCAGTGCTGCCAAGGAGAGGGACTGTGCCAAGGTCTCTTCAGAGCCTTAAGCTCCTGGGACCTGCAGTCCTTTTTTTTGTTACACTGTCAAAATAATGCATTTCTATTACTTCACTAGAAGATATTCCATCTGACTTTTGACCAGTAATCACCTTTTCAGGGTAATATATAATTTTTGGGTTTTTTTTTTTTTTTTTTGGAAACTCATAATTCAGGTCATAAATGTGTATTTTTAAGTTCTGTCAGCTCTTAGTGTCTCATTAAGGGGTTCTCCAGTGTGTGGTAAGGTAAATTGGGGAATAATTGCAGTTGTTTTAATGATCTAGTCCAGCCCCTTGCTCAAAGCAGGGCTTCCTTCAAAGTGGAGTCAGGTGGTTAAGGGTGTTGTTAAGTCAAGCTCAGAAAATCCCCAAGGATGAAGATTTCACAGCATCTCTTGGCAGGCAGTTCCAGCCCTTAACCATTCTCATTATGAAGCTGCAGGAAGGGTTTTGCAGTGTATTTTGCAGATTTTGGATTCTGACGCTGACTTGGGTGTCTAATTTTTTACTTCTGGGTAAGATACAGATTAATTGAACATACCCAGGCTGTTTGTTTTTGATCTAGAGCTTTTAACTGATGCCCTCTAAGAATTGCTCTGAATCAATGTTAAGATTTTACTTGTTGGCATCTGTTTTGATATATTGGAGCTGCCACGGAGTGTTTTGTAACTCAGGAAATGTTTAGTTCTGTTACCTTATAACACAGTTCATATACATTTACTTTTTGTTTCTCCGATGTGTAATGGGAGTCCTCATTCTCGGCTAATACTGAGATGAGGAGCTTGCATCTATCTGGTTTTTTGCACCTATCTCTATAAAGTGCTATTATTTTCAGCTGGCTTCAGAAAAAAATGTGTTGTAATGTGTGCATCCATCTGCATAGCTTGAGAATTGTGGTATTCCCAAGAGAATATAGACTCTGTAGAATATAGGGTCTGAAAGTAGCTGATAATCTAGTTAAAACATGAAATTGCTGCTATGTGTGTTCTTGAAGGGAAAATAAAAGTGGGAAGGTGTAGGGTTTTTCTCATGTAACCCTCTAGCTAATCAGGGGCTTCTAAAATTACAAAGGTGGTTGAAGATAAAGTTATCCAAAAGGTTTTATCACTTTTTATGTCTCTGAAGATTATTTTTCTTTCTGTATGAACGCTACTATCTTTTGAAGAAAGGGACTCAACTGCAGTGCTAATGAAGTGTAAAGAGCTAAAGCTGTCACTGCTGCAAATGGTATTTGCAGGAACGAGAAGATAGTTTACTTGATACCTCATAGCAAACGTCTTCGAAAGTCTAAGGTGCTGTCTGCGTGAATTACGATGAAAGCGTTGAGAGAGGAGGTGTTTATGTAGTCTGTCTGGTACGTCTTTTCCAAAATATATCTTTGGGATGTACTTTGGGAACATATTTTTAAAGCAAAACCAGTGTGTTTGGTACACTTCTCTTCCCTGACTTAGGGGAACTTGCAACTGGTGAATGACGCTGGTCACTCCAAACGTGTGTCAGAAAAACCCACCCATCTACTGTGCTCTGGAAGTTTTGACTACTCGACTGAGAAACTGTTTTTAAAATATTGTAAGAGCTATTCTGACGTTACTGTTACTAATTTTATATCTTTTTAGAGAAAATTTTCTAAGGCTTTTTTTTTTTAAGATCCCTTAATACCTGCTCATACTAGAAGTAGAAATAAAGTCTTCTCTGTAATATAAACCTAGAAGTTGGAATGGATTGTGATGTAGTGAAATATTACAGCATTTCTGTTAACTTGATAGGTCACTGGATCACCATTGCAAGGGACAAAGCAAGTAACAGCTATGTACCTGTTACACTTATATTTTTATATTGCTCTCTGATCCTATTAAAAGCCACTTGAACTGAATTGCCAAGCGTGAACCTTGCCTTGGAAAATGGGAGCACAGCCCCTGTTCAGAGTTTCAGTAATAATCTCTTGTCAAGAGACAAGGGTTAAGACCCTATTTCTATTAGGTAGGAATCAGGCATTTGGACTTTTGAGAATCCCTGGATACACCATTCTGATATCTTCAGGACCCTATGTGTTTGTAATAATCCTGCTGCTACTCTTCTATTGATTTTTATTTTTTTGTCAAGTACCTAAGTATATATCTGTTCATACATAGTGTTAAAGGTAAATCTAGTACATGAAGGACTCCAACCAACTACGTGAGTCCAGGTTGAGAAAGGTGGAGTATGGGTTGTTAACAAAACCAGTTGATGATTTTAAGATCTAGCTGTATGAAAAAAGTTTCCTTTAGATAGTCACAGTAAGTACACTATTACCTAAACTTTTACTAAATACTGAATTGAATCTGAAATGCTGAATAGCAATACTTTTTCTCAATAATATAGTATTATTTGTATCTTAAAAGATATGCATTAGAAATGCAAGTAAATCCTCAATTTATGCATAATTTTGGTTTTAGAATGGTGTTTCCTAAAAATATGAATAGGTGTGCTGATCTTGCGTCCAAGGCTCTTCAATATTCATCTTCCTTATTTAGTCATCTAAAGCTAGGGAAGATACTTTATTGTTGTGTTGCACAGTCATTTGTTATCAGTTGTTAAAATGCTGCCTAGTCATTTGTTATAGAGTTAAAATCTTGTTTGGCCATTTTGTTACGGAGAGTTAAAATGTTGACTGCAATGTTAGAAATTGAACTCCACTTGGATTATTAACTTCCTCCCCAGCAGATGTCTCAAGTGAGAGGATTGTCACTTAAAAATTGCGGGCTGCTTTAGCAATATCTGCTTGTCATGAACTCATAGACACAATAGAATTGTATATAATGGATAACGTCAGAAGTTTGGGTGGGGAATTAATTAATTTGCTTTCTGGTTATGCTGCCTTTTCTTAGAAAATACACGTACTTTGATATTTATTGCAGATATGCATTCTCAAGTGGCAATTAAGTTATGTTTTCTTTTTGTGTGTAAGAGTAATAAATTTACTGAAGATTCACTTGGCAGTGTAGGAGGGAGAAACCAGAGTTCTAGCTACATTTACTTCATCGTACTCCATCTCTTTGCACCTGCTCTTCAGCCATGGCATTGATGACTTGCCCTCCAATTTGCTGCTGTGACTTCACAGCTCCAGCCCCGTGTGGTGGCTGAGCTCTGCACGTCGCATCCCACTTTCCATCTCTTTAGTCGAGTACCTCTGTTTCCTTGTCTTCAAAATATGTTATGGTTTAACAGTACAATAAATCAATCACTGGAGTACTCAGTACCGCAGTACAAGATCCAAAAATACAATTCTGAGTCAATAGTAATTTGCTCCTCTGGGTTTGTTTTTTTTACTTCCCATAAGCAGTTTTGTGTTGGCTGGCATGTCACCTATCCATACCATTCTATCCATACCAGTCTGCTTGGTGCAGGACTGGGTCATCTTGCGTGCACTTGCCTAAGCTCACTCTGGCTAGTTTGGCAGAGGTAGCAGTCCTTTTTGTTGAGGTCAAGTTTGTACCATTAGATGATAGAACAGTGCTCCTCTCTGCTGCCACTGTTCAGAGAATCACTGCCTTGTTAGCCTAGTAAACATTTTTAGTTTGAGTGCTGACAGTTTATCGTGTCAACCATTGACAGAAGTAAATTTCCCTCTGTATTAATGCAGCAGGAAAATGGCCAGGTGAGCATTTTTCTGCATTCTTTTTCCAGCCACCAGCAAAGGCTACAAACTGAGCCTTTGGGTTCTATTCTGTGAAGCTAGTGTTAGAAATTCTGAAGTGATCAGAAGTTAGGAATTCTAAAACCAAATACCTAGATAGACTAAATAAGCGGTATTGTAAAGAATTTTTAAAAAATCATCTTTTTCTGAAAAAGTATAGAATCGGTGACCGCAAACTGTTTTATGACTTTACTGTACACCGTGTGGTTAATCTAAGTCAGTCAACTTCTCTGGTTGAACATATCCATTGTATGTCCTTCTCTCGGGACATTTCCTCATGTAGTATAAGGGTGACAGAGGCATGTGGCTTTAGTGTTTAGGGAAAGAGCCTGTTTTAAAATTTTATAGAGGTAATTTGAATTGAGATAGTTCAGAAGGTTTGTTGTTGGGGTGTTTTTTGGTTTGTTTGTGGTTTTTTGTTTCATTTTTGTTTTGTCATTTTCCACCTGTTGCCCTTCCCCCCCACTTTCTTCTCTTTGTGCCTGTATCTGACTGAAAAATATTGTGCAGTCATTTACTGAAGTCTTCAGTTTCTGTGAATCACTAGATTGCCTTATTTGTGTCGTATGCTATATGGCATAATTATAGACTTGATCCAGAAAAAAAAGGAAATGCCTTTGCTTTTGGAGACTTCCTTTAAATTTTCAATCACTGATGTAAATATAGTGGCATTAGTGGTCAAGTTGAGTAGACTTACAGGCTACCTCCTGAGAAATGAAACCTCTCTCAGACTGAAAACCTCCTTAATATCACTGTCTTACTTCTGTTATTCATGTATACTTTTTATGACAGCACTAATTTTTAAATTTCATAAATACTGTATATAATAAATTTAGATATCAAAATCAAATACAGTAGATACAAAAAGTTTAGCAAGTGAAAAAATGAGAGAGTGGTGCTTGCAGATACAATCTTGCTGCTGTTTTCCTGTGGTATCAGTCATGGACTCTGTAGCAAACATGTAATTAAAGATTGCATCAAAATGCATGAAACTAAAAGACCATTTCTCAGTTTATGTATTAATATTTAGCTGTAAATGGGAAATCTCACTTGTCATCATACACATTTCATTCCATAATTTTTTAATGGTCACCTTACAGCATGGATAGTGTAGCTTTTAAATGTGGGTTTTGAACTCTTAATTCCTCTCCTTTGCAGCAGAGTCTGCCGTACAAACTGCAGAAATACGTAACAAGCACCTGGAAAAGGATGACAAGTTTAGATTTAGGAGACAGATGTGTTTGATAGATGTGGTTGAGTCTGCTCCTTATTTCAGTAATTTGGACCTTTGTTACTTGAAGGGCTCCGAAGCTGGATTGGCAGCACCATACACCAGACCAAGTGGCGGTTGCCTCAAAGGAAATCCTGACCGCTGCAGGGATTCAGCTGTTTACCCCAAGAAGCAAAGAAGGTTACTCTTTCCAGTAGTGTGGGCTTCATACTTGTGTTTTAAAGAGCATAATCTCTCTCCTGTCGCTGTGGCTGTCTTATTACACTGTTAATTGATTTGGGATCCTGGACCATATCTTTAAGGTGTACTGATAATGTTTGTGGAATGTGTCAGAATTTCACTGACCAAGACATGAAAGAAAATCAAGATTTCTGACAGGTTATAAGGAAATTGGTTCTGAAACAGGTGATCTGAAGAATCAGCAAGAAACTCTGTAGCTTGAGAGACATATTCAGAATTTCAAAGTCAATCATAGGACAGTGGATCTATCTTTAAAAAGTTACCATTTTAATTTACTGTGACACCTGGTAGGCCACCAACACCCCAGGTATTCCCCTGGTATGCTGTTCAACTTTGTTCTGTCACTGCAGGAGCACATTCTAGCCCTCAAGTTGGCAGAGGATCACCTTCAGGAACAAACGGGAGTCATGTACAGCTGAAATAATGGCTTCAGTGTCACTTACACTATTACCTTTGCTTTTGACATTTAGCTGGTGGGAAAAAGAATCTGCTTAAGTAGAGTCTTCCCTGTCATAAAGTATTTGGTTTTCTGCCATAAATTAAAAGTAGCTAATAAGGAATAGGTGCATTAGCTCTAGACAACTGGACCTCCTGTTGCTATTGGTCTGATGGGGTAATAACTCTGGCAAGTTCTGTGAGCTAGTAAAAATAGTGAACATCCCTTTATGTGAAGGCTTTTCAGTTTATTGAGAAATTTCTAGGAATAACATCAAGTTCCATTGTTTAAACACATTTTAGTAGTACATATCCCTGAAAAGTTTTTCAGTAGGATTTTTTAGTTTCTCTGCACAATTTCTTATTAATGTTTGCTTTCTAATGGAGAGTTTTGGTTGGAAATCTGTGGAAAAAAGCACTATTCATCTGACTTAAATATTTTGGATTAAAACTGTTCCTACTGTACCTTTAAAAGATGTAATTTGAGAAAATTATAACTTTTCTAGGGGTCTTTCTCATGGAAATGTGTAAAGATAAGTATCAAGGGTAAACAGAATATGGTGCAGAAAAAAATAGTTTTAGAACTGAGCATGCCATTCTTTTTTGGCAGCATCTAAGCCAGTCTGACCAAGAGCAGTGACTCTCATAGCCATTGCTGTTAAGCTGTTCAGGTGCTTGACAGCTGGATCGTTTACTGACCCTTCTCTTCGTGTGATTTCTTCTGGGATCAGATACAGCACTGCCGTGCTGAGCATTTCCCAAACGCAGGAGGACCGAACCAGAGACAGACTTAGCTTAGATTGACGACTAGATTGATGGTAAGCAGTGCAGAAGGTTCAAGCCTCATGCTAGCATAAAATCATTTGACAGATAGAAATATTTGCTTATAAATTGAAAGAGTAGGTAATAATAGTGTTTTTTATGATTACATTACATGATATTTTGTGATTACACAGACTAATAGCTAGCAGATGGCAGAGTATACATTTTACTTGTTTACCAAGTTGATGGATGGCAGTGATTGAAAAACATTTTTTTCCTTGTTGCATTACTCTAAAAGCTTGTAGTGGACAGGCAATTTACAATATGAGTCAACAATAATTTGTATCTGCTCTAGATTTTGGGGGGCATCAGTTATTCTATTTATTTTATTTGACTTCTCTCAATGATATTTTCTTCTTAGAGGAATGGGAAAAAAATGAAATCTACTTTGAAAACCAGGTCTTTAAAGGGATGCATGTGCGCTTAACAGTCTACATATACAAATAGTATCTATTTGTATGAAGAAAAAATGGTGGGAGGTTTTCTCCACTGTTCTATTTCAGTGTTTATCGCATTACTTGGACATTTGATGAAGAGAGATATGCTCTGTCTTTTGTTTAGGCACCTCAGCACAAATCTACGTTGCTATATTGCGTGCTACCAAGAGAGTTAAAACTATCCAGTCACAATAATAATGGCAGTGGTTTTCATCCCATTTGTTTAATTGGTATTGACTTACTCATATTATCTATGTGTATGTTGTAGATGTATCTGCTCTTTGAGGGTTGGTTGTTTGGTTTTATTTCTTAGGTGCAATGACTTGGGAATACTCCATGGAGTCGTTTCATGAGTAGTAGACCTAAAACCTGAATTTCTTTCTAGGTTCATTCCCTATGTATTTTAGTCCTCACTGTTGGGTGCCCTAGCTCCCTGCCATGTTCCTCAAGTGTGCCATTCATTTTAGTTTCTCTCAGTGCTTTTTGGGTGTATTAGGAACATCAGGCTTGTGGTTTCAACAGATAGAACCTGATTAGTAGTAAATTGCCTTTTCTTTGCAGGAAAAGGGGCAAAGCTGTGGTTGCTCTTCCCCCAAGAGTCAGTGTTAGGTCCTATTTTTCTGTAAGGTTTCTAGCTTCTGTGAAATTCGTATCTGAGACATCTAGTATCTTGCAAAATTTGATAGAACTTGGACAACATGGTTCAAATTTTATGATTTGTGTTTAGTCATCTCATAATAACATTATTTTTCTGGAAAAATTGAGCTAAAACACTGAGATGGAGCCAGAATGTCATTTTTGCTTAAAGAATCCAATAAGACCATGGATTTTTTTTCCCCTAGTAAAAGAGGAAGGGAAATCATTGCAACAATTACTGTGACTGGACAGGATAAAACATAACTTGAGATATTCTTTTCAGATAAGAAAACTTTTGCCTTTCAGCCAGAGGATGCTTCATAATGTATATGCCTATTTATAACAGAAATATTGAGCCTGTTTAAAACTGTCCCTTGAATTCTCTTTATGTGTTTACATACATAATAAGACCTGAAAATACGTTATTAGTACTATGTTCAGTTTTATATCAATCATTGATAGATCCACCAAGCCTCTGTAATTCTACCTTACAACTACTGTCTCTCAAAGGGTTTTCATTACTTCAAACTGCTAGTGGCCTTTCAGCAGGGAGAAAGCCTATGATATTGGGTTACCTTTTGTAATGTGGGGGAAAAAAAATATATATTCAGATAGTTGCTGGCAGGTTAATGAGCTTGTTTTTCATAGTCCCTATTCCCAAGGTACACTTTTTTCCTGGGCAATAATTGATCCATTTTTCATTTCCTTCATCTTCTGCTTTTCACCACTGCTTTCAGATTTGTGTGGCAAATATATATGTATATATGTGTCAACAATTACTGTCTTGTTCAGCTTCCCTACCCTTGAATGAATTTTTATTTTGCACTGTCTACAGGATCCAAGTTTCAGACCAGTATGATAATACGACATTTTCCAGCTTGTATCAGTAAAGAATGAAATGCCTTTGGTAGTGTTGCCTAGCTCTGGTTGCAAAGAGGAGAATGAGAAATAAACAGTAGAAATATAGCTACCAAGACTCCAAATTGATTTTTATATGGAAACCTGAATTAGGTACCTGAATGTCGTTGGTAAATGCTTGAGGTTCACCAATGCAGGAGAAGAGCAGTAGACAAGAAAGAGAGCAATGCTTGTCTGTCCTCCTTTAATTTTTATGGTGCTCTTGCTGGGAGAAGATGAGTACTTCAGCAAAAAGTGACTGTTGCATCAGAAACAGCTTCCAGGTCTGGATTCACTGTGTAACACTTGCTGGATTCAGATGATGAAGGCAGGCTGTGGGGCGAGGATCATGGTTTCATGAACACTGTCAGTCCCTGCCTGTGCCTATGCCTGCCTGCCTGAGCATTAGAGGGGCTGAATGCAGATGCAGGCAGGGGAGTGGACCCACCTTAAAACTGACCTGGTGAAAGTGAGTATTTAACTCAGGTGAGCCTTGGTAACAGGGAACACCCCAAACTTTGGGACAGGACAAGGGGCAGGGGGACACAGACCTGGCTAGAAGCAGGAGAGCACAGGGTTGCTGCTCCTGTGTAAAGTTTCATTAAAACTAGTCTAAATCCTATTATAGAAATACATATGCACCTTAATGGTTTAGAAGATGACAGTGATTGACATGCAGGTGCTGTTAATGTGCAAATCCCAGAGTTTTGCCAGGATTATAGATGATAAAGTAAGGGATAGGTCCTAATTAAAGGATATATAAAATGTACAATTGGCTTTAGTTGTCTTTGCTCAGATTTTTGTTGGCAACATTGATTCTTATTTATGCATGTAGTCTGCGTAAGGACAGCCACAGTAGTTTTGGGGAGGTTGTTGAATTGGTGGGCTTTATTTTGTTTTGATTTAAAAAAAGCAAAAACCTGCTGTATCTCTTTAGCAAATAAAAAACTACATATTTTCTGCCTGACGTATGACAGTGTTCGAGTGCCTGATTTGATTTAAAAGAAATAATTTAAGAAATAGCTTAATGTTACGAATTTTGGAATAGAAATTATTCATTGTATTCTGTTCCTTAGTTAAAAAGCCCTAGATTCAATACTAGTTGAGGTTGAGACAAGGCTTTGAGATGGTATGTACGAAAGGTTGAGGGAAAACAAAAACAATACAGGAGGAAAAAGTAGTTCCTGTCTCCAGGAGAGATATCTTTAGTAACAAAGACTTTGTTCTTTCAAACATTGTGCTTTTGCAGTCACTTTTCAAAATTAGGCACTGCTATTTGAGGTAGATTTTAGTGGAATTTGCATATTGCATGCAGAAGAGACAGTATATATGAAGCAGTGTAGGTATATTAATTTATTATAGCAACTCACTTTAAAGCATTAAAATTGTACAAATAAGACTCAGCCCGTACTTAAAAAAAAAGTGATTTGAAGATTCTACTGCTGTAGATGCACAAGAGTGTCTAGAAAGCATGAAGGGAGGAAAAAATTGTTTTCCCTCTGTTTGTGTCATCTGTGGTGTCCAGTCCCCTCTCCCCTTGCCAAATGACACTGATTTGTTTATATGTTCTGATTAGGAACGCAGGCTTGGTATGGTTCATGTTCTAGATGCTATTGTTTGTGAGATAGGAGCAGACATCTTGCTCAAGGTCACAAGAGGCAAGTTCTGTTTCAGGAGGCTGAATATAACATTTTTTGTCTCCACTTAGTTCCCTCTTTACCCTGTGAAAAGCTTGTTTGGAAAATTGAGTAGTATCCATTTGTGCTATCAGTTTTTGAGAGAAAAAAATTCTTACGGTGAAAAGTAGGACATTGATCTGGATGACATCCCTATACATAAAACATTCACTGACATATCTTCTGTATTTCCAGTCTGTCCCTTACAGGCAAGATCGCACTTCTTCCATTTACTTAAGAATAAATAATAATTTAAAAAAGCACTCTTTCCACACATACGCACACTCACAAATGATTGACTGTATTTGTTTAGATCAGTCGCACTGTCTTGGGGAAGCTAGAGGGAGAATTGGAAAGGCATCTACTGTATCTCTTGTGTAAATTAGTTTTTTGATCGTTTTGATAGAAGATAATTGCTTAAACATGACAGTTAATTTGTGTTGTGTTCCAGTGTAGAAACTTCAGAGAAAGTGTGTTACAGCATGTACAGCTGACTTTACTTTAAATTTTCTTGACTTTATACCAGAGGCATTTTTATCTCAGCTAGAAGTACAGTACTTATTTTTTGCAGTATGCTAATACAGCAGTCTGTGCAAGGAGTAGAATCTTGGTTTTAATCTTATTTCAGAAGTTATTGGCAGTGACTGTGTCTTTGCTATGAAATATTACAAATTGGAAAATTGTAATATTTAATGCCTGACCTTCAGTATATAGGGTCTTGAAATCCTAGCTGAAATCAGTTTTTCCAAGCAATGAAAAATACACTTAAATCTTACTTTTTATCAATAGCCTGTAGGAAGATTAGGTTAAAAGGCTTATTTTTAACACCTCTTTATTGTATATATTTATTTGTTATAGTACATGGATAATTAGAAACAAACAAATTTTTGCTTCATAATAAAGCCCCTAGTATTCTATCCTCGGATAATAAACAGGCATTGGCTTTTGATGAAACAGTAAATGAGTGAATAATCATATTTATGGTTCTGGCTATAAAAGAAGAAATCCAGGTGTTCATTATTAGTCTGCCCGAATCAGTTCTCAAATTCTGGTGTCTGACATAAATTGAAGTGAAGCAATTGAATTGTAACATAATGTCATTACACCTCAGTCTTAAATTGTGCTTGTACTCAGAGTCATTTGAATAAACCTGGAAATGTCCGTGGAACTGATGCTGTGTCATTAATGAGGAAGTAACGAATCACTGTAGTTTGCTCACACAACGGTGTTGCAGAAGAAACAGATCAGAAAAGAAAGTATCCAAAGGGAACAAAACAAGCAAGGAGCTTCAGTGGTGTTGCTTCGTTGTAGAGGCTGTGTCCCTGCCTTGGCATGTCCTGCTAGACAAGGAATGCTTGTGGCTTTTCGTAAGAGCAAAAATCTGAGAGATGATAATGTGGTAGTTTCACAGAAATGCTGATGACCAGACACTGACTTACAGGGAACACTTTCACTGCTGCTTTGTTACGAGAAACATAGCCAGCCTTAATGGTTCTTGAGGCCTGAAGCAATTGCATGGAGAACAAGTGTAAGAGAAGTGTTAGGCTTGAGAAAGCACTGATAATTTATGCCCCGTGTTTAATGTTGGTCAGTTTGGATTTCTGATTTACACCATCGTCTATAACGCAGCCAGTGACTGTGGTGGGGCAGGCCGTGTTGCTTAACCCGGCTTGGGTTCCTGGCAGTTCAGGGTTCCTGGCGGTTCAGCATCCTGGGGGAAGGCTGGTGGCTCTTCCTCCTCCCCTACCCACAGTGAGCATGCAGTCAGCAGGACACACTGAGAAGGAGCAGAGCACTTCAGCATTTGGAGAACAAGCATTACTTAACTTGCTGTGCATATCTTCAAATTGCTGCACTTGTGAGCAAAAACCTCAGTATTGGATATAATAGTACTTTATAATATCATAACAAGAAAGTTTAATCTTGATTTGTTTGCTGCTGTGGCAGAGTTACTGAAGCACCACCTCTGCTTCTTTTCCTGAAGAAATTTATTCTATTGTAGGTTTTGGTTCCTGGCCTGAATAATCCGTGCAAATGTCAGAGTGGTGCTGTATATTAAAATATATCCTTATTCCTCTTGGAACCATAGCATGATAAATATGAAGTAAAAGATTTTTAAAGGTATGCATACATCTTCCCAAGAGACAGATTTTTGCAAATCTGTCTCCATTTACTCTCATTAGTATTAAATCAGTACAATTGATAACAAATGTCAGACTGTAATGTTTCTGGTGAAGCAGACCATCTGCCTGTTTCGTAATATGAACATTTATGCTTACAGTCAGTATACTTCAACAACTGGGCTGGAAATGCCAGGTAGTAATGTCTGTTACTTGAGGTCTCTGAATGCATTATGTATATTGGAACCATAATTAGTTCCATGCTCTCTGGCAAATGTAGTTATTAAAGCAGATATCTTTCTGTGGATTGCTTGCCTCCCTTGAAAGTACCATCCTCCTCTTAGTCTGTTTTATTTCTCTGTGATTGATTGTTTGTTTCTTACTAATGTATTTATTTTTCAAACTAGTTTCCTCTCTTTGAATAACTGGAATTTTTGAAGGCTGACTACCAACTAAAGTAATGTGATATTCAAACAGAATTGTCTTGCCATGAACTTACCACTTTGTTTTGACAGAAAGTTTTTTATTAAAAACAAGCAGTAAACAAACTAAAAATACAAATATCTGTGAAATTTCTCAATTAAAACTTTCAGGACTGAAGAATAACTTGCTTTTCTCCTGCAGGGAGCAACGGAAAGTGAAAGAGGACTTGTATTTCAGATGACTGTTTAGTTGTCCTTCCTATGTTGATGCACATGCTTTTACTGGGAAGGGTGGATGATGACGGGCTTCGGTCTCTTTGGCTTTCCATAAATCTGATTTCTTTGTGTCAGCAATTGAAATCCGTGTTTGCAGTCAGACGTTGCCAGTTCTTGGTTCACGTTCCCGCTCCATATGCTGCATGTTGTGAGAGTGGAGTGAAGCCCCCATGTGAGGGAGAGCTGGGCTGAGAATGTTCCTGTGCTCTTTGGGTCCTGCAGCATGGATGGCACAGTGCAACCACAGAAGCTGCTGTGGAAGAAGCAGGAAGGGGTTTAGCACCAGGTTATTAGGCTCTTATGCAAGTCAGCTGCCCAGAAAACAGGGAATGCCCATCTGGACAGTCCGTTTAATTAGTAGCACAGCTTCATGAAAATCACTGGCAGAGATGAAGAGAAGATGGGAGAGAGATATCTTTGCTGTTCCTAGTTTTTCTCAAGCCTTTTTCATGGAAGAAGAGACTCTCTGATGTCTTTGACTGTGGAACCTATTGAGATTCTGGTACAAAATAGGGAGATTGGGGGGTTTTTTTGAGATAAACGTTACTTTGTCTGAAAGGAAACTGGAGAATTGTGGTATATTGATAGCAAAGCTATGTGCTATGTTATGCAGACATTTTTTTTCAGCAAGAAACACTGTAAATAAAATCAGTGAAAATATGTTAGATGCATACTTTATGCTGTTTTACAGTAACCTTTTCAATTTGAATATGAAACAGTTGTTAACATTATGCTCTTACAAGAGATAGAGAAGGTTTGCTGAGTATTGCTATTGATACATAAAACTGATCCCTGTATTACTAAATTTCTTTCTCCATCGTGATTTGAGAATGAAAGATAATTGAGTTATTCTTCTGTTTCTCAAGATCAGTTGACTTGAAATAATATTTGATAAAAAGGAACTTTTTGATTTTGTCATTGTGCTGCTGGTTTTCAAACACTGGCAAAGCTACTTTCCTACTTGTGGCACATAACACAATCTGTGTTTTTAACAAACTTTCCCCCTTTTGCTGGTTTATTCAGTGTTTTCAGAGCAATATGTTACATTCCCAGCTTTCATGTTTGGCTTGGAAACCTGCACTGTTTAAAACTTGAAAATAAGCAATATTCATTCATTCATCTTGTTTTTTTTTAATCTAGTACAGCAAGATTGTTCTTAGAGTATTATCTCTTAAGAGTATTATCTCTTAGCAGCTACGTATCTAACTTCTAGGTATACATATCCAGTGTATATTCTTGAACATGTACAAGTACTTAGCATGTGTTTGTCTTTACCAGTTGAGGCAGGGTTAAAAATCTGTCCTGTAAAATACAAGTATCTGTATTTCTGTAACATATTTGTATTTCTGATTTATCCACTGACTTGGTCTTACAATGCAGCAGAGATATCTAGTGTACTGAACGTTAGCAACTTTTAGATGCTTCAAAGCATCACCTTTTTTAAGCAGAGGAGTTTAGACAGTGAGAAAAATCAATTGAACAAAAACTTTGCTTGAGATTACTGTAGTTTTTGATGCCATGATTCCAAGCAGAAGGTCTGGTAATGCGTATATAGAGTTACAATCCTGCAATAAAACCAGAGCCTGCAAGTTCTGCCAAGGCTCTTAGTAAGTAAATACTCTGCAGAATCTGTCACTTCATGTTGAAGAATGTAAGAGGCAGCAGTCATGCAAAATTGCAGCAGGTTTTAAAGCTATAGAACTTCTGCAATGGAATTAAAATGTTTTAAATCACAATATATCATGCATTTTCTTATAGAACACTTAAATGTAGTAATATTAGGATTTTGTGTGCTCTGTAATGGTGTGTATATGATGCATCATTGTGATTTAAAACATTTAAATCTTCATTTATTTTTTTATCTTCTTAGTTTTTTTATTATTATTATTTCAGTTCTCCTGATCTCCAGAATAAAAGGCAGCTTCTGATACTCTATTTTGTTGGGGTTTTTTGGAAGGCAAAGTTTTTGCCAAAGGATGCAGGAGTTTTCAGGTTTACAGGACTGCTTCCTAAGATGGCCTCTGCTTAATTCATGTAAGAACTGCAAGACTGGCAAGAACTCTACCATTTTCATCTCTAACCTGTGTTTAGGACATGCCAAACACATGTAGGCCAAAAAAGGATGTTAAATGAGTCTGTTTTCCAGGCAGTAAAGCACCCCCTAATATTCAACCAATATCTACATTAAAAAAAAAAATCTACAGTAAAAAACAAATAAACAAAACCACAAAAATTGTTTTTAACCACCATTTGCTGTTAGTTAAGGCTCCTTTCTTAACAAAACAGATAGTATTTTCTTGCTGTTTTAAGTAGGTTTGAGCAAGTTGATAGTCATTGTTTTCTCATAAACCATTTTTTACAATTATGTGATTATATTATATATACTTCTTAACCCTTAAGTATTTCCTGTGATGACAACTTAGTTTGTTCAGATATTATGCATATTCTTTCACGTCTTTAGTTTGAGAGAAGCAAGGAGATGATCTAGAAATTGTCCAGGTTCTGAGAAGAACCCTAGGCATACACTGAGTTACTAGTTAGTCAGATGCTTACAGAGTCTTCAGTTTTAGTTTATTCATGAAATGTGCAGCACCAGTTGTAGCTGATGTGTGCTGACAAGTGATATTCTTGACTTACAATTTTTATCTAGTTAGGTAATTTAAATAAATGGGTAAATGTTTGCAATACCTGGAGTGAGCTAGTCTGCCTGCTGCTTTGCTTTCTAAGATTTGGCTTAGATTGTTCAGTTAATAAAACTTTGAAATGTCATGGAAGGTCCAATATAAAATGCCTCCAGTTAAAGAACATTTTTATCATGAATTGTTTGGTAGTAAAAAGAGAAGATAGCCAGTGTTAGACTTTACTCATAGTCTTCTCCATAATACTTAAGAAATTACATTTGAGATTAACCTAACTCAGGATAATGATGACTGCTCTGAGAAACTATGTGCAGGTATTATTTCTTTCATTTTCTCCTCCTTATGTAACTGCTATATTTCTACAAATCTCTCATCCAACTGCCTGCCCTATCCTTTTATTGTTGACATTTTTCTGCACCTCTCTTAAAAAATAAAAGAAGGTGTGTATTTGTTCATTTCTTATGTGACAAGACCCTTGGTCTCTTGAGTCCCTCTCAAAAGGGTCACTTCTTGGCCATTTGCTCTTACTTATACACAGGGTCTAAATTATGCTGCTGACTGACAGGTCTGTGCTTGTGATTTTCAGCTGTACATATTCCTTGACACCTTTAATGACTCTTCTCTGTTCTCTTTGCCTGCTGGTGCTGACTTTCCCTCTAAATGCTTCACATGAATGTGTTTCTCCTGGGGACAAATCAACTGTTCTTCTTGTATAGTTGCTATTTAGACTTTCCATTAATAACCTTGGTAGCATGTTTGATCCTGAACTTCTCAACTGATACTTCTCTTCTACCTGCAAATGTCATTTACTATATATAACACTGGCATTTTTTTAGTACGCTGTGGTCTGAACTTCCTGTCTTGGCAGTTTCATGTCTCTCCATCCCTTCTTTGTCTGTATTTGCAGTGTATGAAAGAAGCATTCATTCTTTTTCTGACTGTTCTATAACTTGGCTGGCTTCCAGTTAATTTCAGGGATCGATATGAAACCGTTCTCTCTTACTCATAATCTGAATATGCTGTCGCGTATATTTTGCTTTCAGTGTTTTCTTTTCGTTTTAGCACAGCACTTGGTTACGTGAGTCAAGTGCATTTTAATAGGAGCTCTTGTGTCATACATATAGCTTAAAAATAATTTTTAGGCTGTTTTCTTGCAGCTACTATATCATCTTATTTGGGTGAATAATTTTTTTTAAACTTAATTTTGAAGTTGTTTGTGGTTGTTTTCATTTGCTAGATTTTTAAAGTGAAGTTCATTTACTGTGGTTCACACATGGCATTTCGCACAGTCCTTCAGCATTTGGATCTTGCCGTAAGAGTGGGAGTTGCACCACAAGCAAGGTGCAAGAGACAAGGGAGCAACTCCCGAGCTGTGGTTCTGTGTGGTACCCATAGAGCTGAGCAGCAGCAACAGCTCTAGCTCTGAACTTGAGTCTTACCTATATTGACACTCTATCACCTGTCACATGTGTGAGCTGATATAATGTTCCTACCGTCAAATTCCAGCCAAAGAAAGTGTGGGTTTTTTTCTAAGTGTCAAGGGTTGAGGCATTTTGGAGGTTGTTGAATACAGGCAAATTGTTCATTAGCGTGTTGTTGCTGGCTACAGCTGCAGAACTTGAAAAGAGGTGATCAGTTATGCAAAGGTCAGAGCCTATTTGGAGGCTTGTGTTTGTTTCAGTCAAAATGTTTTAGCTTCAAATGTGAACTAAGGAAAACCAGTTCCTTCCAAAATGGTGTTTACGTGTCGTGACAAATTCATTTAGACGTCACTGACTGACCAGAGAGCAGCTCTGAAAGCTATTATGTTTTGAAGTTAATTCTGTCTAAACCTTTACAAAGTGTTAGCAAATTTTCAAGTACAAGTGACAAATTTTATCCAGAAGCCTTTGAGAGACGTTAAAATCTCTTACTTTTTTTGAAAGTTTAAAATTTCAGTTTTTGTTGGAACATTTTTCCACTTTAGTGTTTTGTCTATCATATACATATTTCAATATTTTATTAGTATGCAGAAATCTGGATGGGTTTTTCAGATGTAATTTAGTATCTCCTTAGTAGCCACAGTGCAGGCAGATAATTATTAGAAGTTATTTTTGGGATTAGTCTTCTAATTGCAGAATGAATGTTCTCCTTTAAAACAGAAAAGTAGTTTAAGCATCCTTAATTCGGTAAGGCTCTGACAATAATTTCTTTATCATTTAGATATAAAGGCAAGACTGATAACTTATCCTTAAGAGCTGTCTTGGACTAGAAGTTGGGGGTCAAAGATTTCTGACATAATAAGAGTATGAAATTGTGATATCTCTGTCAGCGTAGGCATACAGTTATTATTTTCATTACACCTTAATAGTAACTTACTTTGAAATAAAATTCTAGGTTTAATGTATGACTACGATTAAGTTCGTTTGTATTGTAGTGTGCAATATTGGTTTATGTTGACTTTATATTTTGGGGTAGTGGGGGGAAAAAACGATTAATTATATTCTGTTCTTACTATTGGTCTAGAATGGGATGTTATACCTGTGAATACTGGCCTAGAGGAAGTGGACAGTGGTTAGCTGAACCTCCCTTATTCTTTTCTGGAAATTCATTTCTGTTGCTCAGTGGCAGCCCTTTTTTGTTTCTGAATTAGAGGGTTTTTTCCTCACCTTTGCTGAGTTTCTGGCTTGTTCTTTTCTCTCTTTTTTCTTCCTTCTTGCTGTTTCCCTAAGGCAGTTGTTGTGACAGTCAAGGTAGCCCCCTCTCACTGTGGGGGTGGATACAGTGGTGGATGCTCAGCTTCCCTGGCTACTTGCATTGCTCTTACCCGGTGTCTGCTTTGTCCTTGGAAACGCATTCTCCCTCCTCCTGGTTTCTAAGTGGCATTTTGTAGGTGGCAGGCTTGCAGATACCACGCTTTGCTCCTTGCCATCACTTTGTCATCAATAGTGTAAGCATCTTCTCAGCTCTAGAGAAGCTGCTGTTGTCCTTCATTTTCTACTACAGGGCCGAGAGATTCCTTCAGCCAGCAGCTCTGTGTGCTGCCTGTGTTTCCATGTGCTGGAAGATGCTGTCACAGGCAGGATCACTGGAGAAGTGTTCAGCAGTTGCGCTCGGAACAATGCTCTGGGTTTGGCAGGTGTTACTTGGAGCGCTCCTGGCTAAAGACACCTCAATATTTTTCACATCCACAAAGTTAAAGGTGCTAAATGACTGTGACATGGCAGTGGTGCCTGATGTGGCTGGCATCCGCATCTGGGCGTCTGGGATCTGCAAGTAAGCAAGAGGAATAAACCTTCTCCAGTCTGGACAAGAGGATGTCAATAATTTTAGTGTTCTTGCTGCTTTGTTGTGACCAGGATCAATGGCTACCAAACACTTTGTGTTGATATTGAGAAGATTACTAGATTTACCAAAAAAAAGTATTTTCCTGGAAAGCGTAAAACTTCTAGTAAAGGGAAAGTATCTTAGATGATATTTGTATTTCATAGTTACGCTATTAGACATCCATAAGCAGTTTTTGTTTTTCTTTGTGCTCCCTTGCCACCACAGTGGGTTTAAGTCTTCATGCAAGAGACTCACACAGACTCCTCAGCAAGCTGCATACAGAATATAAAAATAGCAGTATTTTAGTATATAATATTTCTGATGTACTTATTAACAAAGAACAGCAAAATAATTTTATTTAAAATAATGGAGCAATCTTTAAGCTTGGGGAACTTAAAAAAATAAATATGCAGTGTTTCTCACCTAGTCTGTCTAGGCATCCTTTGCCTAAAGGCCATGGTAATGCAAGTATGTTGCTAGATTGTTCATACAAAATAGACATCTCAGAGTAAGTGTTTCTTCAGATGTGTGTTCTTCTGAATATTCATGAAATGAAGAAACTAGAACTGACACTTTTCATGCTGGTAAAATTCTGCTTGCCGCCCCCAAATCTAAGAATTACTCATTTCAAAGGGACAGAACACATGTATTTCTCTTAAACCATAGTCTTTTTTTTGTCCATTTCAATGACATTTCTTTTTGAAACATATTTAGACAGGTCAGATAAACAAAGGATAGAGGACTAGTCTATCTTGTACTGAATTTTTCTTTTAAGTTTCAAGATTTGTTTTTTAAACTCTTTAAGTTCAAGATGCTCTATGAAGAGTATTGTTGAATAGATTAAATCCAAATGGAAATAGATTTTTGCAATTGTTTATTTTTTGATTTAATTTTCTTTTAATGTATGCAGTTTTTCTATTAGTAGTAAAAATAATACAATACAGGAAAAAATATTGGAGCTAGGGTGGATGTGGAGGCAGAATATATCTGAGCAGAAAGGTAACATTGCTGCAAACCGACAGTTCACAACAGTTTTCTGTCTTAAAAGTCGGAATTAATACAGTGAATTTATCAAAATATCTTAATTAGAGCTACAGTTATGATTGGCTCTTTTAAGCTAGGTATTGATAGGAATCCAGCACTTAGAAATTGAGTTTTTTTTTTTAATCTTACACCATTCTCAAAATTAAGATTGATTTGGTTTGCCAACATCTGACCTTTACAAATCACAACACTACTTTTTCACTTGATCCTATTTCTAAGGAAAATCTATGTAGATAACACAGCTTCCATTTATTATTATCTTGGAATCAATACATTCCTTGTAAAATTCTCTGCTTTACAGAAGTTGCTGTAAATAAAAATGTTTAACATGAAAGTGATTTCTGTAGAACAATATTTGTGAACATAAGATTTGATAAATATACAATATTTGAAACAAAAAATTAGATTTGAAGAGTCAGCTATTATGCAGAAGTTACAAGCAGTAGATTTTACTTTGGAAGTGTGGAGATAAAAATATTTTTTTCAGTGGATGTGATACCTATTTTTATTCTGTATGTCTCAAATAATGAGCAGTACACAATTGTAAACCAACAACAATTGTTAGATAAATATGTGTGTTAGATAAATATGCTTTTAAAGCTAAACAAAATACTTTCTGCAGGTGAATAATTTTCATTTACCTATAGGTTTTCAAATTTTCTTCAGTTATATCCTAGTCTTCATTAATTTTCCTGACTTTTTATGGAAACCTTAGTGGTTTGTAACTATTATGAATAATTTTAATAGAATATTTAACCATGTTCGTTCTTTTATATTTACTGGTGTGTAAGAGAACGGAACCACACTAAATAACTTGTCACCACCAAAAGAGACCCTTCCCTGAGCTGTGCCATTTCTCTCGCTGCTCACAGCAGCTCTGGTAGTCAGCATGGGGAAATGCTTCAGCTCAGTGACCCACTGTGGACCTATGTGAGTTGAGGAGCTTGCAAAAAATATGTTTATAATCTCCTTACAGTAAGGTCAAAGTTATGAAATTTTCCATTTTCAGCTGGGTTTTTTCCCAACCACCAGCTTGCTACTTGCATATCATGGAACGCTCCGTAGGACAGAACCTTATTCCAAGTGGACGTGTGAAACCGGGTTTTTCTTTCCGCCCTCATATACGGCTTCTGTGGACTCAGGAAAGACAAACCCAGCAAAATCAGGTGGCGGATTCTCTCTCTCACACCAATGTACAGCTGCTGGATAAAGCACTGCAAGTGTGTGCCTTGGGTAGAAGGGAAACGGGGGCCATGTTTGGCAGTGGCCTCTTGGTAGTTTGAATTAAGAAGTGCTGTGGCTTGTGCTACTATAAAAGCATAAGAACAAAGTACTGCTTAGGCCAAGCATTCAGCTGGTTTACTAGCCTGCTTCCTTCTGTACTCAAATGTGAAAAGGTATGAAGAAATCACTATTTCTTGAGTTGTAAGAGGCAGTGAATAGTTACATCTTCAGGCCCAGGTTGTTGTTTTTCAGCACAACTCTGTGGGACCTCTCTCCACAGACAAAACATTTATTTATACTCTATTTGGCTATCATGTCTGTTGGTTTCTTTCTGAGAATATTTCTCCCGTTACACCATAGCAACTTAGATTTTTAGAGACTATCTTTGAAGAAACTTTATCAAATGTCTCCTTTGTCATGTTCATTTCACTTCTGCAAAAAAAAAATTTAGAAATTTGAAAGATCTGGAAGAGAGAGAACTTGTAAAACCAGAAGTTTGAGTATTCTCCACTGCATCAGTGGAGTATTATATGTATTTCTTGCATGTGTGTATGGATAAACAAACCATACTTCTACCATTTCTTGACTACTACTGCTACTTTTTAAAAATCTGAACTTGATCATTGTAATTCAAGGAGCTACAGAGCTACTTTGGAGTCTAAGATCTGAACATCTTGTCTCTAAGGACTTCTGGAGACTTCTGTCAGACAGAACACTATTCTCAAATGTTACCACATTTTTGGGTCAATGGAAAAAAAAAATCCTTCCTTGGAATGAATTCAGATTTTCCCATTAGTTGGTCTCTATGCTTGTGCTTTATTGTATTTACATTCTTATGACTTCCTAATATTCTCAAATAGTTTTCAGTTTGAAGGGGTTAGAAGATAATTGGGCATGAAAAAAATTCCTGTGCCTCCTTTCAATTATGTTATTGTTCCTGTTTGTGATTTTTTTTTTAAGGAATCTTTCTGTGTGTAAGGAGGAAGTAGATTTTCCTATGGGTAATGTTCGTATCTGCGAAGATCTTCTAAGATAAACGTAAAATATTTGTTGTTTTGCTGATGACAACATTCTGAATGAAGGAGTAAAGTTTTACATTTTTTCGGTTACCCAGAATACTCAGGGCCAGGTGTCTGGTCTGGCCTTCAACTTTATTTTCAACAAGCTGGTAGAAAACCTTAAAAGTCACCTTTTCCCCCCAAGATGGGACATGGTAGCTATACCTGTGGTGTTAATCTCCTCAGATAATGATCAAAATGGGATCATTCAGATCACTTGTCTTGCAGGGAAAGGGAAATTTTGGAGATCACTAATGAGAAGGCATACATTTCTGTAAACTGAGCAAGCTTTATATAGGAAGTAGTGAGGGATATTGAATTCAGCAACCCTTAAACAGAAGACAGCTTCTCAACAAATCTGTTGCATTGTGTCTGTAATGTATGCCTGAAATCCTTGTGCTCTTTACCTGAATTCAATTCAGTAGTTAGTAGGGAAACCTGGAGAGTACATGGAATGGGAAGAGCCACAGAAAGAGAGAATGCTTGCAGCCCCTCTGCTTCGAGCTTGGCTTTGGCACTTCTGCGTTGTAGCAAACCGTGACCTATGCTTTCCTCGACCTTGCTGTGGAGGAAGGGAGGGAAACTCTTTGCTTCCTCCAGCAGCTGCTGCTGGCTCCTGCTGGGAGAAAAATCAATGAAGATGGTATATAAATTGGTAAAGATTCCAAGACTAGAAGAGAAAGGCTTCTTTTGGCACATAAAGGTAAATTGTTATATTTATATACAACTATAAATAGTTTGCATTGCCCGAGAGAGTGCTTCAAGTCATACTTTACATGTTGCATCTTTTAGTGAAGGTTTTGATTTGTGATTGCTCTCTCTGTTTGAAACATGAGTTTCAAACCATTACACACCACTGGAGCTTCACTGACGAGTATTTTTTACGCTAAATAAGCTTGCTATTATGTGTTCTTTAGGCAGTTTGTAACAGAACTTCTTAAGAAAAAAATTTGCCATAAATCCTAATCTGTGTTGTCTACTAGGTTTGCTTTGTTGTTGTGAAGAAGTGTATTTGGAACTCTTGAGAAGCACCTTATGAACCTGAGCACCTAGATATGAAAATATTAGGGGGGTTGGGCATATTCCTACAATCCTCTTCAAGATTTTTTTTTTCAGAGAATGCACAGTTGCATGTGGATTGTAAATTATTAGAGACAATTAAAATGAAAGAAACAGCTATGGTAATTATAGATAGTTTCCATACAGTATGTTACAAACAGTGGGTTTTTTTAATACTCATCACAAATTCTGAGATTCTGACCAATCACTCTAAGGTTAGTTGTCAAAGCTTATTCAAAATTGGAATACTGGAATGTAAATCATTCAACAAGAAAGACAAATTTTTCATAGTGATAGGCTAACTCACATGTGTGACCTTGAAAAATGTATGTGTAATTTTGTTCCAGACATTAGACCCTTCAAAGTAGTAAGATTAAGCATATATGTAAGTGTTAGCAGGTTTAGTGGCATATGGCTGTGTACACACTCCAAAAAATCCATTTGTTATCAGTTTTTATTTAATGCTTGTTTTCCTCTGAGTCTGGACCATAGTGCCCTCTTCCTCTCTCCTCCTCTCTCCAATAAAAATTAATGAACAGTGTTTTTTACTGCTACCAGTAATGTTTAATGATCTTAGTAGAAAGAGGCAAGCAATTAATTTGTGGAAATTCTCCTGGTTTTCAGCACACAATTCACAGTATGAACATATTAGGAGGAGACAATGGGAATCTGATAAATAACAAATACAAATATATTTTTAAGACTTGATGTTGATAATGCATTCACAGAACTTAGAAACTTTAAAGCAGGTAAAAATGCAAATCTTTCATGTAGGTATTGTCCATCATTCATCAGTGTTTTCATGGTACTTCCAAACTTAGGAATGAGCCTTAAACTGAGATGCTTTAATTGGTTTGCTTTGTTACAGACTTTGTGTATATTTACTAGATGTTTCTTGCAATCAGGCAATAATTTAAATACGAAAAATGAAAAGAAATTATTGAAACTGAGACTGTCTTACATGAATGTTTCTGTTGTGTGCACTGGCTGTGTTTTAACAACAATTCAGATATATTTAATTGATTTTTGTTCTTAGTATAATTTGCATTGGTACTTGCTGTGAAGCATATAACGCAATAAATGAATTGTACATGGCCATCATTACACCAGTTGGTATTTCCTGTTTACAGCTGATGATAAATGCTTAGCTCTCCATTTTTGTTTGCCTTCCTTTTCAGTATGGTATGCCTTGAATATTACTGCTGGTAAGAAATCCCAGCAAAAAAATCCATGTTCATGAGCACTGGTTATCTGTGTTCATCACAGCAGCCCAGAGGACAGGGTTCTGAACTGGACAGTAAAACCTAATGGTATAAATTAATTTGAATTAATTGCCTTGAATGGAATGTCTCCTTTTTTATGCTGCTCAGTTTTCTTTTACTCTTCACCAGCAGAAGTGTAAGAAACGCAAACTTTTTACTCCCTTTCCATGGAAACATCACCAGCATGGAAAATCACCAGCAATTTTACAGAGCACAGTGGTGTTATTGGTTGTTACTGCCTTGAGACAAAACACTAGAATAAGAGAGTTATGTCAATTTCTTAGTTAAAAGTCTTGGTCTAAATGGGAGTTCTGTGCCTATTGATCAGATGGTCTATATTGAGGTCTATTCAATGCTTTTTTTTGTCTCTTGTTAATAAAAGCTAAATAGCTGCAGTAATTTTCTGAACTTGTGGTATAAATTTCCAGATATGTCTCCTGTATGATGGTCGTCTTACTCTGTCACGGCCTTTGGGGAGGTGTTTGTCCTGAAGAGTCAGGCTGGCTTCTGAGACTGAAGTAGTTGTCGAAGATGAGAAGCAACAGCCTCAAGTCTCAAGCTGTGCAGGGGGGAGGGAGTGTTTAGATTGGTTATTAGGACAAATTTTTTCACCAAAAGGGTTGTCAAGAACTGGAAGAGGCTGCTCAGGGGAGTGGTTGAGTCACCATCCCTGGAGGTATTTAAGAGTGTAGATGTGACATTTGGGGACATTTTTATTGTGGACTTGACAGTAGTTTAACTGTTGGACTCAATGATCTTAGAAGTTTTCTCCAACCTAAATGATTCTGTGATTCTATAGATTGTGTGGCTAAGGAGAGCCTGCAGCTGCCTTTCATGAGCAGCAGCTCATCTTATTCCCATTTGCAAGTGCAGTAGCTGCTCTGTTAATTGGTAGGAGACCAGCCTGGCAGTCCCCAGTATTCTCTCAGTATGTGCAATGTACAGGCAGCATAACCTGTCTGAAGGGGAAAAAAATTCCACTTCTTAGAATTGCTGTATCATTTAGAATAAATGGATATGTAAATTCTACCAAAAGAACAGAACAGGTACTTGAATTGCTATCTTTAGCGGACAAAAAAAGAATATCTTGTGTTCCTGGAGTTGTGCAAGGGAGCTTGCATGTTTATTAGAGCCTTTTAGTACCCGACATAATCCAAAACTACACGTGGTAGTAATTTTTTTTTGAGAGACACTGAGATGACCATACAAAATGATCAAGAACTGCACTATGACTGTCTGGATTACCCAGTTTTGCACAGGATGTTTGCAATGGGAGATAGCAGACATGCAGCACTTAAAGGTGGGAAGTTTATAATCACTTTTAACTCTTTGGCATGCTTCTGATAGTCTATATAGACTTGAGATATTTAGGGAGAATTAGAATTTTAAATTAGAAACAGTGGCTTTGTCCTGCCACAAATGACAAATATCTATTTGTGGTATTTTCTCTCAAGAAAGCATTAAAAAAAAATTTATAATTAAGTGCAAACACAAGAGGGTTTGTTTGTTAGTTGTTTCTTTAATTTTTGTGAAATTGATAATTTTTAGCCATATTTAGGGAAGTGGTTCTGAGAGAAGGACACTTGGGATAAAGGTTACCTTCCTCAGGATAGAGTGCTGCTCTTCTTTCTGCTGAAGCCTGAGAGAAGAGTCCATTGATCTCAATAATGAAGACAGTGAAAAGTCTTTCAGCAAGACCAGGAGACCCAATTTGACGTTGTGATACATCTAAAGTTATTTGGTGAGGAAGAAGGAAATGGGGGAAGGATGTCAGGTAACAAAGCAGAACCTGCTAGACCTTATTTGAACGCTAAGGATTGGGGAGGGGTTTAGTTTCTTCCCTGCAGAGAGGGTTTGTGGTTTTTATAGGTCTTACTTTTTATTTAAGAGGGAAAGTGTCATAATCTTTCATTTGCCTTTAGGTGGTCATCTTCCGTGACAATTGAGTTTATTTCAGCCAGAGGAAGAAAAGAAGCAAATAGATGGGTAAAGATGCTTAGGGTCAAAGAATACTCTAGCTTTTCTCATGGTTAAACACAAACTTATGGGTCAGCGCATGTGGATGCATTCAATACAATGTCAGAGTTTTAACTCGTCTTTTTTGGAAGATGAAGTATTCACTCTAATACAAATCCTTTGCGTATGTATTTAAAATAAACTTGTTTGGCAAAGAAAAAAAGGTTATTTTAGTGAAGGGAGGAGAAGTTTCAAGTAAATAGTAATTAATCCCTTAAATACTATGTTGCATGGGTCTGTCTTGCTCCGACAGATATAATTTTCAAATAAAACTGCATGTTGTATGTGTATATATTGACAGCCTTCCATGTCCTTGTTAATCACAAGATTAAAGAGGAAGTAGCACTTAATTTACAGCCTTTTCAAAAAAGGCTTGGAGTACTGTGTTTTCAAGTGTTAGTCTTTGGGGAACAGGTGACTGAACTGCTCATATTTGTGTTTAAGAAATGTTTATCAAGTATCACTGCTTCTGTGCATCAGTACCAGATCGCCCAGTTACAATACATATGCCAGCATCTGTCTCTTTTATAATTAAACATTAGGCCCACTGTACATCAAGTATCTGAAATAGCTCCTGCAAACGTGAGTGCTGCTACTGTGTGTATAACTGCTGAAACTTGTCAGTCCTTTGTGCTCCTATTATTTCTGGAGTCTAAGCTAAACAGACTAACTGCTGCTAAGAAGCTGTCAGGGGATGCATGTCAAACACTAGGTGTATCATGCGATCAGACCAGTGCTAGGATAGATAAGTCAGTGGTTGGAAGAGGAAAAAAAGTGACCTTTTTCTCTCAATATTGTCTTTACACTGAAAGGAACAGATGAGTTTCTGAATTATTCACAGTACTGGAAGCTTAAAATTGTTAGCAGTGGTGGCAGCAGCAGACTATCGAGACAGGGGTTGTCGAGTATTTTGTTAAAATGCCTGATTCTGAAGCTCATCAAAGGATTCATTTCACAAAACAGTCTCTGGGAATTTGGGTATTTAAGATCTGTGAGAGCAAGGGCAGTTTCTTCCAAAGAATCAAGAAAGAGAATCTTTTCTTCTTTATTTTGTAAGGATCTGTGCTGAAATAAAGGTTAATATTAATCACAGGTCTTATGCAGTAATGGAAAAAAGAACGTCCATGAAAAGGGTTTGCTGTTTTAGTGAGTAATCCCAATGAGTTGATTAGTGTTAGTAATAAAGCAGACTTTTTAACCCGTAATGTAATTACTAGATAAATTACCTATTTATAGTATACCTATTCATAAATTTCCTGTTTCTCTAAACAAATAAATTAGTATCTATAGCAGCAAAATGTACTTGAAACAAAGATAATAAGACTGTCTTGTCTTGGTTATAACTGATATATGGTAGAAGGTAAGGCTTTTCTTGATGTCATGAATAGTTTTGCCTACTTAAAATACAGACTGTTTATAGTTTCCTCAAAATTCTTCTATGCTTCTAATGGTAGTGTCTTTAAAATTCTTTTGTTTCAGCAGGTCAAATTTAATACCATATTCTCTAAAGTTTCTTCTCCTTTTAAAATTCTGAAATCTATTGATGCTTATTGTAAGTCTGGGAAGTAGAAACTTGGATGCAGTGTGTAATAATTGTGCCACGGTTTAGCACGTCGTTAGTGTCCTATGACAAACACTCATCAGTCAGACACCATTGCCCAAATGAGAGCTTGTGTGGCTGCATCCATTATCATCGTTACTCTACTGCATGTTGCTAAAGACAGAGGTTTTGCGTATGGAAAAGTAGGGGAAAAGCAGTGCAAAGGTACTGGAGAGTTGATGTCTACAGCTTTCAGGAAACCCAGTTTTTAAAAATCTTCCAAAGCTTTTACAGTTCTCCCTTTGCTTTTAAAAACGGTTCCTTGTGGATGGGAAGGTGTGCTTTGTAGATACATTCTGAATCTCCTTAACTTAAAAGGGCACCTGCCATAGATAATGAACTTGAGACTTTCCTGGTGGTCCAGTTAATGTCTTAACAGTGTTACACTCCACAGAATGTAGAAAAGCATATAAACATCTGTAATAATACACTTAAGATTGTCGAACAGAACTTCCAAGTGCCTGCCATTTTTGATGTTAATTGTTCCTCTGGGTTGTGAGGGTGGAAATAAAATGGCAGGTGGAGAGGTGTTTCCATGAAGTCACCAGCATTGTGTGCCTCCCACTGTGGAGGGCACAGTGTTCACAGTGGGTCTGGCATCTGACTTGATCTTGGTACACTCAGGGCTGTTTTTATATGCTGTGTTGTAGCCTGCTTTATTTGCATCAGGCCGGTTTAAGGGTTGCTTCAAAGCCTTCTCCAGCCTCAGGTGACACAAAGGGTTCTCCCTGTCACCCAGTGACTACCACAGGGTGCCAGACATTTCCTCTGTGTTTTTGGGGTCAGGCCAGGCAATAATTGCTCAACCACCTGGCAACTGTTAAGACCAGACAGGTGAAGACAAGCCCAGACAGCTCTTGAGACCCTGTGCTGTCCAGTCAGTGCAAAGCCTCCGGCCTTTCACCAGCATTGACAAGAATCCTATTTATTATGCTACTTCATATATAGAAATAAAATTAGATTACAATTTTCTGAAATCATGAGCATCTGTCTTGTACTTTCTGTCTGAAGGAAATGTGTCGGTCAGCACTACCAAATGCACTCCAAACAGACTGACTGAAGTCATAGCTGCAGGTCAGAAACTTACTAAAATCTGGCTAAAAAGATCTCTTTTTTTTTTTTTTTTTTTTTTTT